>JARFJB010001033.1:600000-952500 GCA_036346205.1 Vesta saturnalis | reverse complement strand
TCCCTTGCAACCGAATTGCTACTAACAGATCCTTCTTTAGAATTCGACTTAGGCTTCCTTGGTCGCCATTTATGCCAACCCTTAGGCCGCTTTTGAATTTTACTTATGGTTTTAAAAGTGGGCCTTCCATCAGTAATTTGTAATTCGTCAGTGGTGGTAGCTGGAATAAGTTGACGTTTTAAGGTGGACGATTCACATTCAACTACCTCCATTTTTCTTCCGATGACCTATACTGTCTATTAACTGTTATCGATGATACCGAAGGTTTCGATATCAAGGCTGGTAGTTGCGGTGGTAAAAAAGAATCTGTAGTTTGTTTTGTTCTTTATGTGCGACTTCGGTAAGTAAGTATTTTTTAATACCGTTTCGAATCATCCTCTCCATGGCAGGTAAAGGCGTATTTATAACTTCATTAGCTACGTATGTATTTGACTTTGCCGCTACATTTGCATACGACTTGTTGGTCAAGGCAGGAGATAGTTTCAGAATATTTCACTTTTCGAAGGTAATTATCATCCATTAGATGCCATGTTTCCTGCCAACGGTGTCGAAGCAGTGATGACGTGGCAGCACGCACATCGTCCACCCTTACGGAGCTAACATCTTCCGTCACAAGTAAGGCGCTTTACGTGCGGCGCGATTGGATTTCTCATTCCTTTCAATTCCTAATATGACTTGGAATCCGGGCGAAGAAGACATTTCTAAGTTGTATATTGTGAATAAGTGCAAGTATATCGACACAGAGAGGGTCACGAGAAAATGGTTTGGATAGTGCCTGGAGGCTACTAAGAGAATCAGTACAGATTAGAAAATCCCCGGAGCTATTTGGCATCATGATATACAGCAGAGGCTGCCATATACCATACAGTTCAGCCGTGTACACACTCGCTTGATGACTTAGCGACCATCCATGTCCCACTCCCTTAGGTGTAACCACAGCACTACCCACTCCACTATTTACCTTAGAGCCGTCGGTGTACAAAACGGCTACTCCTGCGTATTGTCCTAGTATCTCATAAAATTTCACCCTCGGCATGGCAGGATTCACATCAGACCACCGTCATATTTCGAAATTTGGCATAATTGGTGTAAGATTCCAGGGGGCAATCTCATGGAGTGTGGCCGGATAAACTTGCGGTATTACATATTCATCCGAGTTCATATGGCCTCTGGCACGTATAACCATTGGTCTTGTAGCATATGGTCTATTACATCATTTTATTAGATTTGTAAACATAATGATGGAATAATTAGGATGAAGAGGTTGAACACGGATGGCTGCAATGTATGACACCATAAAACGGTCACGACGTAGGTATAGCGGAGGAATACCAGAATCAACATACATACTCGCCACAGGACTCGTGTGCTGAATAACATCCAATTTTTTGAGTAAGCTCTTTCTTGCTGATGAGTATACTATACAGCCATAGTCGAGCTTCGATAATACAAGCGACTTATACAGCATTAGTAAAGCATCCCTATGTGCACCCCACTTCAAACCCGATAAACACTTCATAACATTCAGCACTTGTCGACATCTACCTGCAAACCCTGATAATCTGCTCTTAAAGATCAGTTCAAGAAACTTTACCTGCGGATGGCAACCAATAGCTTGACCATATAGTGTTATACGAGGATCCCTATGGGGTCTACGTAAACGACAGAAATGGACGCAAACTATTTTTTCTGTGGAAAAACGGAAACCTCTTGACAAGCCTGAGGTATACCATTCTCCAGTACATGAATTTCTGAGAGAGAATTTCCTACGCGGACCCGATACTTACGGCCCTCTAGAAAGGACCTGACAAATTTAGCCATCCTACCTCGATATTCCCATTGGTATAGATTGTCCAAAACTCCATAACGCCAGACCACATCATAAGTCCTTTCGAAGAAGACTACCACCAAATGCTGTCTGTCGAAAAAGACATTCTGAATGGCATCTTGTAATGCCACCAGCTGGTCGGTTGTAGAATAATCACTACGAAAAAAACACTGGTAACTCGCTCTCCAGGAGCTTACTAAGGCACGATGTTAGGCTTATAGGGCGATAGCTTGAAACCTGACTAGAATCCTTGCTGTCTTTAGTAAAGGTACAATAATAGCTTCTCTCCAAGTCTGAGGGAAGCATCTTCTCTCTGGAGATGTGGCATGTTTGATAAAATCGTAGGAGATCCTATCTAAACCCGTAGCTGTCCTACCTTTCCTCCGAATCGCTTCTTCAAGCTCCATCATGGTAAAATCCACGTTGTAAGGAAGATCCGCTTCTGTCGAGAGGTCCAAAGTGATCTCTCCTTCATTTTGGGCTGGAGGAAAGCCTGATTGTAGTTGCTGGATGAACTGGTACTTTCAAAATACATAGCGAAGCTTCTGTAATATCATACGCGTTTTCCGGAGTTCGGCCATCAGTATTAGCCCGCGCTAAACGCGGTGGCATTCCCTTTCCCGAGCCGGGTGCTTTCGGGTCTATCTCGAAAACGTACTGTTTCCATGAAGACCGTTTGGCTTCCAACACAGCTCTACGAGCAATTACTCTTTCTCTCTTGTAAGCAATGAGATTTTCTGCTACTGGGTGGCGTTTGAATTTATTGAATGCTCTCCTTTTCCTTCCTATGAGAGACTTAATTTCATCATTCCACCAAGGTACAGAAATCCTAACTTAGGTCATCGGAATACTGACCTCTGCTGCTCTTATGAAAATCTCTGTAACCTTTTGAACATCGTCCTCTATTTGATTACTAAGATGGGGATCTGAAGGTTCTCCCTAAACTCGCTCAGTCTACTCTTTTTAGCGACCATCTATTAGGCATAACGTTGTTTTTATGCTTATTGGTATGTGATCACTATCATTTGGATCGCTAACTGTACTCCACAGACTACTGACAGTGATTGGCGCAGCGCATATGCTTAAGTCGATGGCGGAGAACGTGTTCGATCTTGTGTTCACGTACAGTGGAGAGCCAGTATTCAGTAGTACAAGATCCTCATTGTCATCCAAAAACCTTTCGATGTAGCTAGCCCTCGCATCAGTGTCCCTTGAACCCCATAACTGACTGTGGACATTGAAGTCGCCACTAATAGTAAAGGTGTCGGTAATTGATCTAATAGGGCCGACAAATGATTCATTTTCATATCTGAATGTGGTACACACTGCAAACAGGCAACTCTAAGGGAGTTTGGAGCTTGACTGCAACGGCCTGCACGTTAGTTGTCTTATGTAAGGCGACGGACACCAGATCTTCACGGCCCATGATCATAACCCCCCCCCCCATCATAACCCCCCCCCCTCTAGTTCGTGCCATAGGAATAGCATCGCGACGATAATTCTTCCTACAGTATGGTTTATCCGGCCTTAGATGGCTTTCCTGGAGACATAGACAAGCGAGAGAAATATTTTTTAACAGTAGTTTTATGTTGTCACCGTTACAGTTCCATTGGGCAATGGTTTCTAAATTGTCTCTATTAGCCATTTTTTAGAAATAAATTTTTGGCAAAATTTGGACAACACATTATTACTACTATTAATAAATAACATCAGTAGATAACATTGAATTGTATGTATAATCACACATATGAAATAACATGTACAATAAATAACGAACAAAAGAACAAACTATATAGATATCACAGATAAATAACATAAGTTGATGTCACTATCACAGTTACACATGGACTATATTAAATTATATGATTAAAAATAATAAACAAACATCAACATATTTGAGACAAACAAAACACTAATATCACAGGCTATTTATCACTAGACGGTTCAGTTGACGGGGCCCTTTCCTTGCAACTGAATTGCTACTAACAGATCCTTCTTTAGAATTCGACTTAGGCTTCCTTGGTCGCCATTTATGCCAACCCTTAGGCCGCTTTTGAATTTTACTTATGGTTTTAAAAGTGGGCCTTCCATCAGTAATTTGTAATTCGTCAGTGGTGGTAGCTGGAATAAGTTGACGTTTTAAGGTGGACGATTCACATTCAACTACCTCCATTTTTCTTCCGATGACCTATACTGTCTATTAACTGTTATCGATGATACCGAAGGTTTCGATATCAAGGCTGGTAGTTGCGGTGGTAAAAAAGAATCTGTAGTTTGTTTTGTTCTTTATGTGCGACTTCGGTAAGTAAGTATTTTTTAATACCGTTTCGAATCATCCTCTCCATGGCAGGTAAAGGCGTATTTATAACTTCATTAGCTACGTATGTATTTGACTTTGCCGCTACATTTGCATACGACTTGTTGGTCAAGGCAGGAGATAGTTTCAGTTCTTCCTTAGCCTCAAAATAGGATAGTGTTTTTGTAGTCTTTATCTCTTGAATAGCCAACTCTTCTTTGAATGTAGGGCAATCTCGAGATCTGCACAAGTTCCCCTCTTCGCAGTTAATGCAGGTTATAGTACTGCATTCACTGCCATGGACCTGATTGCCACATACGCATCTAGGTTCATTTCTGCAGTTTGCTGCCGAGTGTCCAAACCTTTGGCATTTCATGCTTCTCATAGATGTCGGTATATACATTCTAACTCGTACAATGTAAATTCCTCCCGTTATTTGTTGAAGTAGGGTCGGTGTGTTGAAGGTAAAGACATAGTTTGGAGTATCCACCATTATACCGTTCCTTTTGGTCTGGATCCTACGAACGTCTATAACTTTATCATCCTTAGCTCTTCTAGTATTTCAGCAACAGTACAATTTAAGAAATCTCTCTGCTTTTATTTAATGAATCATGTAGAGTAATTTCTACGTGCATGTCACAGAGTCGAGTAGTACTTAATAACTTTCAATATAACAAACCATACCTTATATTTTTTTAACAGATTTTGTTTGTCTAGCTATTCTTAATAATCTCTTGGCTATAAAAAAGCGATACTTTACTAACGTCTCCTTCCAGGCTTTTAACGAGAAGAAACCGGGGTAAATCCTTCTTTTACTTGCTCATTAACTTGGGTTTACTACGCGACTCCCTCGCTTCTGGTTGAGAGGCTAGAACCTCTATAGTTTTATTTTTCGTACTCATAAGCATCCCACGAGTAGGGAACAAATAAAAGTCGACTACGGCAGTGGTCCCTTACCGCAACAAGGCAAAATTACTGTCGAGGGCTGCCAGGTGACAGACACCGTTCGCGACCAACTAACGTATAGCCAGTCATCCCTCGGCATGGTACGTATTACACCTTGGATTACGCCTTTTTTAACGGGGTCAGGTCCGCAAGACATGAAACAAATGACAGGGCTTAGACAACCAAGAGACGAAGACAAACGTTATGCGACCAACGTTAGTGTTACCCGGGAAGTACCACGTGGAGATGCTGGTTTGACTTTACTCCCCTGGATTTGTATTATTTGTAAATATGTTTAACTTATTTATATATATTTAGGTATATTGTATTATTTTCTTTCAATAATCAAATTTTAGTGGATATGTTGATATTTTCTCCTTAGTGTGTATAATTACGAATACCAGTGTATATATTTTTATCATCTATAATTGGTACTTAGCTACATCCATTTTTGTTTTATATGCAACGCGGATTCGAGAATCATTTCCGTTCCTCCTACCTTGCAATGACATCATCGTATTTTAAGTTTGCTTTATATCTAATAGGAAAATTAGCTTACCTTTGTACCAGCTGAGAGTCAGTGTTTTCTAAGACAAAAACATTTGTGTGCATAACCTTACTTCAGTTGTATCTTGTTAACAAAACTTTGTTATTACATTGAAGTTATACAGTTTCAATCATCTTTCATTTTGAAATAATTCTACGTAAAGATATTGAGATGTATAAATTTACTTTAATAATGAAATTAAATAAAATATTCTTATTAACATTTCGCCCCACGTTTGTGGTGCCATAAATTATTTGCGATGAGTATAATTTAATATATTTTAATTGTGTACTGAAATAATTGATTTTTACCACATTTTAATTAAAATAAATAATGATATTAGTAAATCGTAATGTATTTTACTATAACTTCGGCACGTTGTGCCATCATCAATTTAATATGATAATGTTTGATGATTTTATTTAAATAATTTGCTTCGACTAGCATCTCTAGGGGATAGGGTTTAAAATAGTTCATTATAAAAAGAAAAACATTAAGCATTTATGTAAGGTTCTTTTGTACGTTCAATTCAATCGTGATTTTAATTAAATCTGGAATTGTATAAATTTTACTTTTATTCAAACACCTTGTATCATCTGAAAATATATTTCATGTTGTGCGCATATGAAGTTCGTTGACCTTAACGTATGTGTTTGTGTAACATCATAACCAAACAATACTAATCAATTAATTTGGGTGAGTATCTTTTTTCTTTTTAATTAATGTTGAATCAATATAAGGTCAATAAAATATTGTAGTATTTCCAGGCTAGTATATAATTCACTCGTATCCATTACATAAATACACATAAATAAATTTTAATAAAATTCAACGTAACCTTCAAATAAATATGTAGTATTCATAGACTCACGTTACTGTTCCTTTCTTACAGCTGGTCCAATTTCCAATTCAGAAATAATTCTAATTCCAATATTGTTGATCCATTGGGGGAAGATTTACAGCATCGGCAAGTTGTGTATATCCTGCATCAATATTTGCTCCATCGGTGGAATGTCTATACTTAGGTATACTGCATAAATATCTATAGTGTTCATAAATATAATAATTTACTTTCAGGTTTTTATATTCGAAAATACGATCAGCATTCAAATTATTATTACTGGTACTTTTCAATTTTAATTTCAATTCGAATAATAATACAAAGGCAATTCGGTTAAAATAAATTTTAATTTTAACCAAATAATTGAAATACACTGATTTACACTCACTTATACAACGATACATATCACCTGGATAATAATTACGTTAACCTTATTTTTATTACAAATTTTAATTTTCATTTGTTTAATAATATAAAATTTTTAAGGTTATACGAACCACATGAACAATGTTAAATTTTCAGTCATGTACACATCGAGTGACATGTTCGCACTTTGGAACGTTACAAGATAAGATATAAAAATTTCTGCCACTTCCTTATATAGCTTCTGAAAAACAACCCATCATCTTAGAAAATATTGCCAATACAAGCATAACACTGCTTAATTTTCATTGGTTAATCATGCTTCAGAAATTTACAAATTACTGATAACGTTCTTATACGTGGACAGATCTTAAAAATATTATTATTTTTAGATTCTATACAAAATTTCCTTTCCACAGATACCTCACATGACAGATTCCTTTAAAAATTCTTATTCTATCTAAGTTATGACAAATATGCAAATTTTCATACACAAATTTACTTATAACTAACTTATTCTAATTCCAACAGGAAAACTACAAATAAAATTGGATATCTTGACCCAAATTACATAAGAATTCATCAGTTTCAAACACTTTCATGGTTCATGTTAACAAATTCCATCTCAAGCACTGCGTTAAAATCATCATAACCTGGTGTATCAACTTTTAATCTTAAATCACATCTATAATGTTAATTTAAGTTGCAACACTTCCTAATAACACTGTTCAGTAAGTTTATAACATAATCTTTGTTTAATTTCACTTTTAAACTTAATAAGTTCTATGAATCTTGTAAAACTTGTTCGGATTTCATAACTTTAACATATCCTTTACACTTCTTACGTTGATCGATACAATTTAATTGGTTTTTGTTTTAGAATAGAAGCATATTATGGTACTAGACTACCATAATATATACAAATGGAATACATGTATTTTATAAATGGAAATACATATTTTTACAACTCCGAAGCTGCTCGGAAACTATTGTAATGAAGAATACTAATGCTCAGCTATGATAACACTTTTATATTTATGAGATTTGGTTTAACTAGCTAACAACATGTCCTATATTCACATTTGTACTTAGTTTTAAGTTAATTCGCACTTATGCATTATGCGCTTTACATATATATTTACTCAAGTTCAACGTAATTAATTTATGTTTAATGTCTCTTTTAATCCGAGCTTATATCTCTCTATCTATGATACTCAGCTTAACTAATATCATCTGAACATGTTATACTTTATGTATAGTTTATGTATCGATTAAGAATTAGTTTATCTTTACGAAAAGTTAAGTATTGTTATATTTGACTTTATGGTGAAGTTAATAAGCAGAGGTTAATTTGATTTATTAGATATACAAATAAATACAAATGTTGTGTTTTTTTCTAAAGTTACACGTGGTATTATAATAAGACTTGCTCATTGTTGGTTGTATTTTAATTATTTAACCTAAAATGAGTGGCGCCTGGCTTGCTTATCTAATTATAGCTATGGAAATCATCTCTGTATTCCCTTACAACCTGATAAAGAAAAGAACCTCAATATACAGTAAGTATCGTAAGTAATGTACTGCCCGTGGTGCAATGATACCTTTTGTTATATAAGCGAAAATTTGCCTTTGTTTAGGGTGGCTTCCGAGAGGAAGTTTTTCTTATAAGTTGGCTTTAGACAACGTGGCGGTAGTCAGATTTTGCATTACTATTACAGTGTACATTTATGTTGATATTGAAATTTTCGTTTCTGTGTATTTTTGTATGTTTACATTTACAGGATCTATATTTTAGTGTTTTACAGGTTATGGTACCTTACATTTACATTTATTGTGTGTTTATTTTATGGCATTATTGTGAATTTTACGTCCATATACACCGTGTCCAAGATAAGGATGCCCACTATGGGGATCTCGGAAACGGTAAGAGATGGAAGGTCGGTTAAATGGAACAAAAGTTAGGCACTTGAGAGGTTGTATTTATGGTCTTTGTAGAACTCGAATACCTCTTTTAGTTTTTGAGATATTTGAAAAAAATTGAATTTTCTGATTTTCTTTTTTATCTTTTTCTGACCTTATTTGAAGAACTATCAAGAAAAGAAGAGCACATTTTCATTTCCACTTTTCTAGCTCTACTTAATGCTGTTATTCAATTTTTTTAAATACACGAAAAAATTATTTATGCCATATTTAAATTCTCTCCTTGATTCTGGATTCAACGATATATCACACTATATATTTTTAATACGTTTCCGATGAGAAAATTCATATTCAATGTAAAACATCGAAAACGTACAGTTAAAACTAAAAAAAATCCAAAGGTGTTATATCTGGAGAACGGGCTGGCAATAGTACATTTGCATGAGTGCCAATACATCTTTCTGGAAATCTAACTGACAGGTATTCTCTGACAACTCTGAAATTATGTGCTGGCGCACCGTCCTGCATAAACCAACAACCTTCAACTTCTTGGAAAGGCAAATCATTCAAAGCTATCTCTAATTCATTCTGGAGTAAAATTTGGTAACGTTCAGAATTTAAGGACTCGTGGTAAATGAAAGGACCTATAATTCGAGTACCGAATATAGCAGCCCACATATTAAATCCGAAACGGTGTTGGTGTTTGGCCGTTTTGTACGGACGTTCTTGCCAAATAATGAGCAACTTTACGATTAAAAATTCCATTATTATTAACCATACTTTCATCGGACCATATTATTTTATTCGGAAAATATTCATTGCCTTGAGATTGACGTGTATAAAAATAAAAAAATAAAAACGAAAATCAGAAAATTCATTTTTTTTCAAATATCTCAAACACTAAAAGAGATATTCGAGTTTTACAAAGACTATAAATACATCCTCTCAAATGCGTAACTTTTGTTCCATTTAACCGACCTTCTATCTCTTACCGTTTCCGAGATCTCCATAGTGGGCATCCTTATCTTGGACACGGTGTATTTTATAATCAATGTTCTACATTTAAAGAAATATGAAGTTGTTTCAGAAATACTGCCTCGTGGTATAAAGCCTTGTTTAGCTTAACATGAAGTCAGTTACGTGGTATTTTAGCTGCAGAAAAAGATTTACTTTCATTTGCTTTTATTATCCCTTCAGGTTTCAATTTAGAAATTACAGAATTACAGAAATTCAAAACTTGATGAAATTTTTACAGCTTTAAGTAATAATGAATTACCTTCTACAGTTAACGATTTTTTAAGACTTAAATCTCGTTTAATACATTTAAGAAGACGAATTGATTGTTGTCTATTCAATGACGAACGTACAGATGTAGACAAATGTTCAGATGCTTCAGTTGTTCCAGTTCATGACACTTCTTCAGCTTCGCTTAGTCGAAAACAAATTCCAGTGTATAAATGGGGAATTAAGTTTTCAAGGAATCGTTCTCGTGAAATTATTGTCTTTTTTAGAAAAAACCAATGACTTATGTCAGTTATTGTGATTTATTCGTGTCAGCACAAGGTTTATTTTCCGGTATAGTTTTACAGTATAAATAAATAAATGTAAATTCAAAGAAATTTAAATTCATATTTCGCATCCCTTATCGGTATTAAAAAATTTTCGTCTATTAGTGAATTAAGTGAAGCATGTAAAGCAGTTCAGGAATTAAAATTTCTTAAAGTAAGGTATAAGTCATCTTAGAAAATATGTTGGTCTTATAGACCCGATAGTTCTATTCTTTGAGTCAATCATCTACCTCCAATACAGTTAGTGCAGTTCAAGTTATTTCGTACAGTACATGTTGGAACTGTGATAGGAAAAGCCATCTCATCGTTACTGTTTTGAGGCCCGTCAAACTGTTTGTTTTAAGTGTGGTAGAAAAGTTAGTTACAGTAACTATTGTGTTAGTTTCAATTCAACAAAAGTTGCACCTTCTATTTCTCGTCCAGCTCCAAACCCTACAGGTGCGGTACCAATCAACGAAGTTTGAGAATTGAAAACCGACCGGTTCAGACAAACAACTCCCAACCAACAACGAATAATTTCATCGGTGGAGACCTTATTTAAACCCAAACGAAACAAATTTAAAAAATATCTTACATTCTAAAATCAAGTTTCAATTTTCAGTTCCTGTTGTTGAGTAGAATAATGGGCTTTAACAGTTAATTCTTTCATGCCTTCAGGTAGAAATACAGTTGCTCCGGTCATTCATTACCTTGCAATTAATAATTTTTGTAAACAATCTTTTTATGTATCTAATAAAAAAAACAAACGTTTTGATAAATCGATTTCATGGTGGTCACAGGATTTAAAGTTGTTAATAAACAGAGTTAACACATGTAGAAGATTTCAAAAAACAATTTAAGATTTAAACTACGTAAGAAACTTTATGAAAAATTATTACAAAAAAGAAAAATTTTAGTAGGGAAAAGAATGTTATGACTTAACTTCAGAAATTAATCCGTGGAACGTAATTTATAAAATAGCAAGTGGTAAACTAAGAAAAACTTTGATTTAAGCACCGTTATTAAGCTTGATGGAAGCTACACAACTGTAGAAGATACGTCGGAATACCTGATGGACTACTTCACTTCGAATGATTCTAAAGAAGACAATAATGATTATATGAAACAAGTAAGTAAAGAAACAGAATTATAATTAGAAAGGGTCTAGAAGGAAGAAAACATCGTGAAGCTATCTTTATATAATCTTCCAAAGGCCTTTGACTGCGTATTACATAACGTTCTTCTAAGTAAACTACAGTATTATAGTATTAGAGGTAATTGCTTAGAACTACTGCTATCTTATGTTGAGAATAGAAAAGAACTAGTTTTCTGTAATAACTCATTTTCGGAAATAAAAAAAAAACATTTCGAATGGGGTACCTCAAGGTTCCATTTTAGGTCTTCTCCTTTTCACTATTTATATAAATTATTTAAAATTGTTTCTTAATTCTTAATCCTAGTAAATTTGCTGACGATACGACACTCATTAACGCCAATTTCAATCTCAAGCATTTGGAGCAGGATTGTGAAGTTGGCCTTGATCCGAATGCCGGTTTACAACAAACAGATTAAAGCTAAACAAAGAAAAATCCCAATCACTACTAGGTCTTAAAGGTCTCAATCAAAGCAATGAGCAACAAAATAGTGGGAAAATATTAGGTATTTATATCAACTGCCGTCTTTCCAAGTTTAGCCATATCGAGAAACTGTGTAAGAAACTCTCTAGCATACTGTTTCTAATCAGAAGATTGAATAATATTGTTGAAGGTTCAGTACTCAAAACTGTATATTATTTTCTTTTCCACTCTCATATTGTTTACAGACTGGTGTTGTGGGGTAATTCACCTGAAGCTAATCGAGTTTTCAGATTACAGAAACGTACACTGTTTCAATACCTTTATCAACTTAGGTATTATGTCACGAAAGTTATGTTTATTTAAAAAAAAAATCATTTAGAGCAGTTAAATTTGACATTTACATTAACAATACAATTTTTTCGTCAAGTAGCCATTGAAAATAGTGTTTTCGTGCAAAGTTAGCTATAAAAAATAACCCAAAACATTAAATTAAGTAAAATTTTACAATAAATGTTCAAATAAGTTACCGTCACTTTCTAAATATAAATAATCCCCTCTGATTTTTGAACCCGAAAGTAATTCTGTTAAATGTAACCGTAACGTGTCTTAATAATTGTTCTTCATTTTCGTTCCATGAAAATTAATCTGGTCAGATGGAAGTATGGCAACCAATAACGGTATTTCCAACAGACGCAATACGCATTATAAGGGAGAAGAAAATTTACATTTAAACAGATCTAGATACCAACATCGTTTCGGTTTTAACATGTCGGTAGGAATTTTTGATAGGATGCTAATAATTTTAATTAAAATTAAAATTAAAATTAAAATTAAAATTAAAATTAAAATTAAAATTAAAATTAAAATTAAAATCAAAATCAAAATCAAAATCAAAATCAAAATCAAAATCAAAATCAAAATCAAAATCAAAATCAAAATCAAAATCAAAATCAAAATCAAAATCAAAATCAAAATCAAAATCAAAATCAAAATCAAAATCAAAATCAAAATCAAAATCAAAATCAAAATCAAAATCAAAATCAAAATCAAAATCAAAATCAAAATCAAAATCAAAATCAAAATCAAAATCAAAATCAAAATCAAAATCAAAATCAAAATCAAAATCAAAATCAAAATCAAAATCAAAATCAAAATCAAAATCAAAATCAAAATCAAAATCAAAATCAAAATCAAAATCAAAATCAAAATCAAAATCAAAATCAAAATCAAAATCAAAATCAAAATCAAAATCAAAATCAAAATCAAAATCAAAATCAAAATCAAAATCAAAATCAAAATCAAAATCAAAATCAAAATCAAAATCAAAATCAAAATCAAAATCAAAATCAAAATCAAAATCAAAATCAAAATCAAAATCAAAATCAAAATCAAAATCAAAATCAAAATCAAAATCAAAATCAAAATCAAAATCAAAATCAAAATCAAAATCAAAATCAAAATCAAAATCAAAATCAAAACAAATCAAAATCAAAATCAAAATCAAAATCAAAATCAAAATCAAAATCAAACCATCAAATCAAAATCAAAATCTAATTTTAATCAAAATCAAAATCAAAATCAAAATCAAAATCAAAATCAAAATCAAAATCAAAATCAAAATCAAAATCAAAATCAAAATCAAAATCAAAATTAAAATTAAAATGAGAAATATAACGTACGTAACAACATTTACACACATACACACATAAGCGACACAGCCACACCGTATCAGTGATCAAAGATTGCAACCGCTTAATTTTAATAATACAACTAACAATTTGAATTAATGGTGTATTAGATCTGCACTTAAAAACTCTGCCACGTTATAAAACACACATTTATTTAAAATATTTTTTATTTCACGGCGAAATTCACGGTGTGACGATATAGATCTCATTTCTAGCGGTAAATGATTATACAGAATTAGAGCTATATGCAAAAATGATTTACTAAAATATTTATTCTTACTCGAAATGCCTCTTATGCTATCCTTTTGCCTTGTATCATAGCCGTGATACTCGCCATTAAAGTGAAAAAGGTTCAGGTTTTTTCTAACGTAGCTTTGGAAAATGAGCATATTAATAACCGTTGCGATATTCAAGTCCAAAAACTCAGAACGACACGACGCTCTGTTTGGTAAATTTGCTATTATTCTTATTGCCCTTTTTTGTATTTTAAGTACATCGTATTAGAGTGAACCTAATCACATCTTAAAACAATTCTTTGCGCACCCTTATAATTAAACTCGTCCGTTGCGCAGGTCTTCACAATGTATACTAAGTAGCACTATAAGGTGCAAGACATCAACCACCAATTAATAATTAGAGCACCGAGCAGATAAGGAAACTCCCTTACTGACGGAGTAAAGGCTTTAGAAAGTAACACGGTGTAATATCAAAAGTGAGTAACACCTGTTACCGATAATATGCATAGATACAATTTATTGAAGGTAAGTATACTATCGTTGGCCATAAGGGACTCTACACTTTAATTCGTACAGGCAGTAGTGAAAGTAATAACCAAAATAATAATGATAGAATCTCCGACCTTATTGGTGGCTTAAGATTTCTTACGCTGACGAAGGTGTCGTAGTTGAAGAAATAGTAACAACTTCCAACGGTAGTAAATGTCTGCCTCCCAGTTTAAATTCCACTAATGTCGCAAATGTAAAATGGTGAATTCGTACAGGGTTACGGAAGCAGAATTTTTCTTCTAATTCTCAACCGAATTCTAATTGCTAAAAAGGAAGGGTATGCGAGTAATACCATACGGTGAAGTTTACAATATTTACCACTCAAGTGTTAGGCGTGCGGTAAATGTTGTAACAAGCCTTCTAGTTTCTAATCTGAATCTTTGTACTTTTAGTTATTATATGGTTTCCACTCGCTAATAGAGAAGATTTGAAATTAGTATCAACTAAGAAAATCTGGATATCTTGCCCCTTTTTTTCTTTTGGACAAGACAAAATTTTGTTTTAAATCCGCAATTATTTCCGATCAATAAGAAATAGAAAATTCCTTATTGTGTTGAGATCCTCTACTTTATTTCCGAAACAAGTTCGTTTTAAAGGAATTGTTGAAGAAATCACAAAATTTTTCACGGCATCTTCAACATGACGTCGTAAAAGAACGGGAATAAACCAAAATTTTATATTATGAATATGATTTTGTTATGGGACTAGATATCTGTTCAATAAAAGCGATTTTTATTGGATTTTTAATACCTTCCTAAACCTCGCCCTCTCACGAGATTTTCATAATCTAACACAAAGTATTGGTATAGAAAATCATTAAGTATTGCCGAGTTCAGCTAGTGCCCGACAGATGTCGTACCTATGTACTTTTGGTAAATTTTTTTGATTTGTAGTAAACTGACTTTTGAATCACAGAAATAATGAAATGTAAATTAGTAAAAGGATTTCCAGCACCGATTGTACGAATTGTACGTTTAGTACATATCGACAAAAGGTCAAAAAAAATATATATATATATATATATATATATATATATATATATATATATATGGTTGATTTTAGGTTTCCGCGAGTGTAGAATGAAACACTGTTGTTTATCCGGGCGTTGTCTCGTGATGTTTCTGGCTCCTGCCAGTACAAAAACGACGTTTCGGCAAAGTCTCATTTGCCTTTTCAAGTTTTCTCCTTCTCCAACTGATTAGTTCGGCTCCGTGTTACTCGAATCTAACTGAGGTCCTGCTGTCCTGTCCCCTGTTTATATTTGGTGTTGTGTACTTTCACTGCTTTCACTGTTTTCCCTGCTTTCACTTTCCCTTCTTTCTCTTTCTCGGTGTTGAATGGTGCTGCTGTGCATGATGTTGGTATAGATGATTCTGGTTCGGGTGATCGTTTCCTTGTGTGACGATGTTCTGCCAGTGTTATCTTCCATGTATTAGGCAGTCTTTGGGAATCGTCTGGTGTGTTAAGGTTCTGTTCCCGTTTCTCAATCTCGATCGCCTTTCGAATAGTTGTTTTCGCCGCATGAGTAATGCTGGCTATCATCTTTGGGTTTTCAAAAGCGATGTTGTAGAACATCACACAACATCGCTTTTGAAAACACAATATACACAATATAGCAGTTTGAGAAACGTATATAGCCAACTATAAACTTAAATTTTAGCAAAGAATAACTAGGTCATTAAAATTAAATATTGTTAAACTGCCTTAAAGATGACAAACCATTAAAAAACCCAAAAAAATAAGTATTTTATTAAGATAATATAATGTTTTTCTAGATAACGTAATAAATAATTGGCTTTAAATTGATCTAGATAAACATACAAAATAAAGATTGATAATTTTTTAGGCAATGCAAATTCACAATTCTGAAGAACAATTCCTAGAATTAGCACCGGATAATACTCTTGAAATTGGAATGAGGTGTAGGTTGATGGGCGCGGGTTGAATGATACTTCCATTTTCTACTTTCACTTTTCAGCTTGTAATAAAAACAAAATTTACATTTTCTACCCCACCACGCTGTCGTTTTTATCCCTTCTTTACAGTTCTTAGAAAAAATCGGAATAGCGGAGGTATAACTTAAAGGAAGCCTAAAATAAAAAAGATCTATATTAATTTTTAGATATACATATGTTGGTATAGGTTATACAATCCACATTTCTTTCACTAACACTAAATCGAGTTTTTAGCTCATTTAAGAACGTTTGGCCAAGTTTCGCCAAGCTTTGTATTTGAGCTTGTTTTCATTTCTCCTGAAGCAGATTAGATTTTGGTAGAAATTCAGCGGTGGACAGAGGAGCTGTTTTTGATTTTTATCAAATATTTCTCAAACAGCTGTATATTTTAGAAATATAAAGATACCAATATATAAATTAAATTATGTATTCCAGTGTCAATATTGCAAAAAAAACTTTACAAATATAAATCACTATAAAAACCATAAAAAGGCACATAATGACCAAAGTAATGCCGATATCGGTTTGCAGTAAGAAAATGTAGCTTGTGCCATTTTGAAACAGTGTCAAACTCAACCCTACATATTCATTTTAAACAAGTACATGATATAGAAATTTCTACTAAATCATTAAATTTCCTCGATGCAAATGAATTTGACAGTTGGAAAAATAATCTAGAGAAGATCACTGCTCAAAATATGTTAGTTTTTACGTGAAAAAAAATAAAGGTCTAAGACATTTAAAAACACAATGGAGCAACAAAATTGACACTATACCTATGCCCTTCAGAGATTCTTGTAAAAATCCAAGGCAATGGTACATATGATGTGATTTTTATTGAAACCCATATAGAGTATGACAATGAGTTAGGTCATCTGAATCTCACATATTCTCAGAGAATGGATTTTGCTGTAAAATTGCTTCAAAAGTACCGTTTTTGGAAGCCTCAGTCATTGGCAATAGCTTGGAAAGAATGCACCTGCTGTCTAAAAAAGACGTTCATAAAATTACTCAATTATTTAATTTAAATAATGAATCTGTACGGCATAAATATGACGCTGTTAGCATTCAGGCGTGGGTAACTCAAGTTAAGGAAAGTGGGACAATTTTGTTTGACAAGTCTCAAAGAGAGACATGCGAGCGTTACACTTTCCTGAAAGATTTCGTTATTATTATCATGCATCCTGGTCAATTAGGCATATTAAATAAGTTTTGTGATGATTGTATCTCATGCATAGACGAAACTCATGGTCTCAATGACTACGACTTCGAACTCACAACACTGTGGGTATTAGATGACATACGAGAAGGGTTCCCTTGCAGTTTTATATTCTAAAATAGAACGGACAAAGTCGTTATGCAATTTTTTTCGAAGATATAAAGGGCAACTTGGGATGTTCAATCCAGGAACGAGTATTTATGTCTGACATGGCGCCGGATTATTACAACGCCTGGCTGCAAGTGTTTGATCCTTCCAAATTGAGGTGAATTTTCATATCTTTTTATCAATAAATATCGCATATTACCTATAATCTAACTTATAGGCTGTTTTGCATACGGCAGAGCATGGAGAAAAAAGTTTCAATAAAATTGACGATCGAGAGTGACAGGTTTCTTTTTCAGATTGTTACGTATTTTTTACCATTCAAAAGGTTTTTCAATTGAATGTCTACAAACAGATACGAACACTCTTGCAAGAAAGAGATCCTGAAACATTTTCGAAGATCCTGCAAAATTTTGTGGACAACATAAATGCATGGGCATATTGTCATCGGAATGCATAGTGGTATCAAAACCAACATGCACATAGAACGAATGCACCATACCATTAAATATTTATACTTGCAAGAAAAGAAAGCACATCGCCTCGACAAAACAATCAATAAATACATGAAATTGGTTAAAGACAAACTTTTCTAGAGACTCATTATAATGAATAAAGGCAAAATATCAACAAAAGTCAAGGATTTTCGAAGCAAGCACAAAACCAGTAAAAAGTTGGATACCTCAACTGTTATAGAATCTGAATCGGCTTACCAGGTTTTGTCTTCAACATATAAGGAAATTTATATCGCTGAAGAAAAAAAATTTTGTATTCGGTGGAACATATTCATTTGGTTTGCAGCTACAAAAAATATGTCAAAGAATCTACTACTATTTCAAATAAAAGTTGTCTGTATGCTTATAATATTTTGGTCGTGAGTATGTTACGGCATAAACTGGCAGTATAACGAAGTAACAGATAAGCTTGGCTTTTTCTCGTCTATCCAGCGCACGGGGTGGGTTTGATGTATTAAATTTTGCGCACAATAGGATAGTTTATCATATATAAGTCCAAATAGGTGTTGAAACAACATAAAACCGGAAACCGACGCCAGAGTATTTGAAATATCACAATAGGGGTTGAAATGCCTAATTACGTCAGTTCACAGATCGCTCAAAACATTTAAATAACTCGCTTACCTAAACGTAATCTTCGCAGGCGGCACTGAGACCAGCAGATCCCGCCAACCTTAAAGGCTTTAAAAATATTTGCACTCTTACTTAAAATAATTGCGTGCCGCAAAAAAATCACTCATTTGATAAAAAAAAACAACAATGTATTGTTACGTTACGTTACTAGAAAATTCGGCGTTGAGGTAATTTCACTCCAACAACAAAACACTTTAACTCACAACCACTTGAAGTTGAATTCTTCAAATTGCAATTTATTATACTAGAATCATAATAAAAAAATAATGCATTGGCCTTTAATTGTTATGCTAAAATTAAATAATCATCGTTAAAACTTTCGGCCGTAATTGATGTATTTAACTAAACACAATGTAATGACGTAAATTCGAAGAGCAAATTAAAAAAACAGTTAATATTAAAAAAACGTGTCATCAGATGCTGTATAATAATAGGTTCATATAAAAAAGCTAGTTCAATAACGTAAATATATATAAAGTGAGAATAAAATAACAGAATCGAATTGTCAACACAAATATATTACAATTACATCACTAGGTTATCTCTTACCGGTGAAGCGAGCTACAAAACTGATTTAAATGTCCAAAAGAATAAATAGTTATTTTTCTACAAATAAATAATTAAATTGCGTGCTCAAAACGTAATCATCACACACAATTTCGATGTAAATTCATCAGTTTAAACAAGAATTAAAAAAACACCGTCAAATACGGATGGATACGTCTATATTGAAATTTCAACGGCAAACATAAAGAAAAGTTAATCTTAAAAAAACAAACGCATTCAACCGTGTGTACAAACACATCAAAATAAGACAAATTACACACCCTAAATTTATTTGCTTTAAACACCCACCACACTAATAAAAAAACACAGAAATGTTACCTTAGGTAGAGGATGCCCTTTTGTTCCACAGTCATCTGGAACAGGCTTGATGGAGAACTTCGGCTATATGGTTGATGCTTTTTCAACTTTAACAAAATTAAATTTTAATTTTTCAACTTTGACAAAATTAAATTTAAATTTTTTAACTTTAACAAAATCATCTTTAACAATTTTTAACAGATATTACTACTAACGCAGATAACTGTAAGTGTTATCGAAACGTTTAGATAGCATAATTTAAAATACACCATCAGAAAAACCCAAAAAAGATAAGTATTTTATTATGTGTGATAATGGTGAAAGTTTATATTTTCATAACTATGCTGAAGTTGATTGTGTATATATGTAAAGCGCAGGATGCAATATATGAAAATAACTTAAAAACTAAGTATGTATGCCGTTATGGAACATGTTGTTAGTTAATTAAAACAAGTATTATAAATATAAAAGTATAATCATGGCTGAACATCATAAATTTCTAATGTTGATGGTTTCCGAGCAGCTTCGGAGATTCAAAATATGTGTTTTCTTATATAAAATAAATGTAATCCAATTATACATGCAGATTCCAGAGTGGTCGCATAATGAACATTCAACATAGGTGGGTCAATGTACGTCACAAAGATAAAAGACAAAAAATTATAAGATTCATGGAGCTTTATAGTGCACTAAGTAAAAGTGAACAAAAATTACAAAAGAAACTTACATAATCAAGTACTTAGAAAGTGTCCACACTTAAATTAACATTGTGAATGTAATTTTAATAGAAAACTGAAAACACAGGTTATGTGCAGTACGTTCATCGAACTTGAGATGGAAATTTTAATATAAACCATATAAGTGCTGAAAACTGATGTAATGTTATGTAATTTTAGTCACAGAATCCATTTCTGATGGTGATTTATCTATGGGATATAGAATACGTTAGTTTTTTAAGTAAATTAGTATAGGAAAATTATAATGAGTCATAGAATTAGCTAGATACAAAATTTTTCAAGAAAATGGGGTATCAAAATATTGGAAATTTTGCTCTGATTTCAAAAATGATTTTATCTTTAAAATCCGTTAGCATATAAAAAAGTGATGGCCAAAAATAATAAATTTCAATTTTGTGTAAATGTGTTAACCAATCATAAGTAAGCAATTTTGTGTTTGTATAAAATTTAGAATTTGTTTCGTTGTTACAGAAGGTTATATAAGTAGATAACTTAGGATTTTTTCGCTCCCTTCCAATTCTACCAAGTATCAACATGTTACCTCGAGTGCATGTTAGTTAAATTTAATATTTTTCGGTTAATAAAAGTAAACAAATCTTAAACAATTGAAAAGTTTAGTAATTATAAAATTTTAAGTAAGGTTATCGAAACATTGTCCGGGTAATACGTTATCGTAAAACATATGAATGTATAACGATCCATTTTCAATTTCTCGATTTAATATAATTTCTTTTTAACCAAAGCGAGTTGGTGTTTTTCATATATATATATATATATATATATATATATATATATATATATATATATATATATATATATATATATATATATATATATATATATATATATATATATATATATATATATATATAATAAGGCAATTTTCTTTAAAACTTGTGTAAATAAACGTAAAAATTAATTCAACGTTTCGGGAACGTCCTTTGTTCCCTTTGTCAAGAATTTATTTGACAATTACAGAAATTGAAATAAGGTAACTATTTTAACAAGTACAAAATATGAAACAAGGTAACTAATTTAATTTTAATCTGACGAGTGTTTGACTTCGGGTAGTTGGTCTAGTATGTGATGTAGAAGGTGCAGAAGTGGGGACGCCTGGAATAGTTGCAGCATAAGTGTTTGAAATTGCTGGAAGATTTGGAGTTGGTTGAAATGTAGAATCAACTTGTTTAATGATATTCTTCCAAATTTGTGGCATTCTAGAAGTGTCATCTCGTTTATTGAGGGCGTTTGGTCTTCTTTCAATTTCAACTGCTTCTCTAATAATTCTTGCTTGTAAGGTATATAGAGGTGCAATTAAACGGATATTGTTGGTATTAATTTGGTGTCCTGTATCTAAATGATGTGTAGCTAAAGACGATGAAGGATTGTGCTGTTTAATTGCTAGTTGGTGCTCATCGGCTCTCGCATACAATATTCTGTTAGTTTGTCCTATATAAGTTCTTCGACAGTTGTTGCACGGTATCTCATACACTCCTTGGCTTTCATTAGGAACTCTGTCTTTGGGGTTTCTTAAAAGTTGGGACAAAGTTGAATGTGGTTTGAATACCGGTCTGAAGTCGTTTTTGGAGAATTTCTTTGCTATTCTGTCTGTAATATTCCTATACGGAGAAGAAACTTTGAATACCATCAAGATTTACAGAAAGCTACGTATCAAAAAATGTGAAACACTTACTAATTTAACTTTTTTAAAGCGTTGTCGTGACAATAAAATAATACCCAAGGGATTTAAATTGAAACCCAGACCAGACATTAATGGTTCTTATAAGATTTTATTCAAAACAAGCCTTGTCCTTTTAAGAAAAGCGCATTGCCAATGAAAGGGCTAAACTTGACTATCTCAACCGTACCCTTTATGACACATTCCAAACTTTACATGCTATCAAAATACACCCTTTCATATTCGATACGGTGGATCGTCTCATTGAAATTACTGTAGAATCGTCCTTGATGATAAAAACTAACCGACAGAAACAAAAATTTGAACGTCTGTCTCATACATCGCAGGCAAATAATGTAGAACCGTTAAGGACAGTACACAATTTAAGTGACAAAGAACTTGATAATAATATTCTAAATGTTTTAGGTAAAGGGTTTAATTTTGCAATCACTCCTAAACGGATTCCCGTAGAAAACATCATCACCAACGTAGAATACGCCTTAAAAGATACAGAATCTACGGTAGCTGACGAAATTAGACTCAACGTAGCACACATTCTTCAGAACTGCAAACTTCCCAAACAAAATATCACCAAACAAGACCTCCAAATGTTAAACCAAATGAAAAATGACGACCAAATATTAATACTACCTGCTGACAAAGGAAACGCTACTGTCATTGTCAACTCTCAAGACTATCACCATAAGATGTCTGAACTGCTAACTTCTTCAGAATATAAGAAAAATC
The DNA here is from genome assembly GCA_036346205.1 of Vesta saturnalis. Classification (NCBI taxonomy): domain Eukaryota; kingdom Metazoa; phylum Arthropoda; class Insecta; order Coleoptera; family Lampyridae; genus Vesta; species Vesta saturnalis. Next base: position 929,710 of record JARFJB010001033.1, on the reverse strand, counting down.
AGTGCAATCCTACCACTTACATAGAAAAAACAACAAAATCTATCATTAATTCTACAAAATTAGACAAAGAAACAAAACAGAAACTAATTCCAAGAGAGAAGAGTTCAAGAATCCCCAAAATATACGGACTCCCAAAAAATACATAAGGAAAACTGGCCATTACGCCCTATCGTCAGTGCATTCAATTCTCCGACTCATGACCTTGCTCGTTATCTAGCCAAAGTTATTCAACCGATTTGTGAAAATGCTGTATCCTACATCAAAAACTCTTATGATTTTCTACACAAACTCAAAATTTTAGTTAGCTTCGACATAACGTCACTTTTCACCAAAATACCTATTGAAGACACGATGAAAATTCTAGAAGAAAAACACTCAATAAACCAAGACATACTCAAATTGATAAACCACTGCATGCACTCAACCTATTTTACATACAAAGGACAATTCTACAAGCAAATTCAAGGAACACCTATGGGCTCGTCACTCTCTCCAGCTTTTGCGAATGTATATATGGAACATTTTGAAACCATTGCTTTAAATTCTGCAGATTTAAAACCTAAATGTTGGTTTCGTTATGTTGACGACACATTTGTAGTTTGGCCCAATGGAAAAGGAAACTTGAACCATTTTCTAGGACATATTAACAACATTCACGACAACATTAAATTTACTATGGAAGTTGAAGAAAATAATTCACTCCCTTTTTTGGACACCCTAATAACAAGACTTCCTAATGGTAAATTTACACACAAAGTGTATCGAAAACCAACACATACGAATAGATACTTAAACTCTCTCTCGCATCACCATCCTGGTCAATTACGTAGCGTTATGAAATCCTTGATATACCGCTCTTACCACTTATCTGACCAAAATTCTAGAACGGAAGAGATGAAGACTATTAATAAAATACTAGTTCAAAATGGATACAAAGATCAAGAAATATTGAAAATTACCAACGAAATAAGAAGACCAAGAAATAATAGCTTGTCAAACAATGAACGAAAGATTCCTGTTATTCTACCTTATATAAAGGGAATTACAGACAGAATAGCAAATAAATTCCCCAAAAACGACTTCAGACCGGTATTCAAACCACATTCAACTTTGTTCCAACTTTTAAGAAACCCCAAAGACAAAGTTCCTAATGAAAGCCAAGGAGTGTATGAGATACCGTGCAACAACTGTCGAAGAACTTATATAGGACAAACTAACAGAATATTGTATGCGAGAGCCGATGAACACCAACTAGCAATTAAATAGCACAATCCTTCATCGTCTTTAGCTACACATCATTTAGATACAGGACACCAAATTAATACCAACAATATCCGTTTAATTGCACCTCTATATACCTTACAAGCAAGAATTATTAGAGAAGCAGTTGAAATTGAAAGAAGACCAAACGCCCTCAATAAACGAGATGACACTTCTAGAATGCCACAAATTTGGAAGAATATCATTAAACAAGTTGATTCTACATTTCAACCAACTCCAAATCTTCCAGCAATTTCAAACACTTATGCTGCAACTATTCCAGGCGTCCCCACTTCTGCACCTTCTACATCACATACTAGACCAACTACCCGAAGTCAAACACACTCGTCCAGATTAAAATTAAATTAGTTACCTTGTTTCATATTTTGTACCTGTTAAAAATAGTTACCTTATTTCAATTTCTGTAATTGTCAAATAAATTCTTGACAAAGGGAACAAAGGACGTTCCCGAAACGTTGAATTAATTTTTACGTTTATTTACACAAGTTTTAAAGAAAAATTGTCTTATTTAAACATGAATACTTGTGGAAATCTAAATAGAAACATATATATATATATATATATATATATATATATATATATATATATATATATATATATATATTCGAGAAATTGCATTTTAAAAATAAAGTGAATTTAAAATAAAAATTATTGCAGTTATACATGCAACAACCTGCAAGGCATTTATTATATTCTTAAATATAATAATCAAAACCAAGTGCTGCTTCAAAAGGTAAGTAATTGTGGAGGTCCAGGTTTACAGCCCCCCCACAATACTTTTTGGTAAGAAAGTATGTGGTACTACGCAGTTCCTGAAAAGTGCGAAGAGATACTACTAATTAAATCGAATGTGCTACGTAATTAACAAAATTATTAACTGTATTATATGGGGGAGGCTGTACAAACGATAGTCCCCCCCATAATGTCATTTTGTAAGAGAACATCCATCAATAAAAGGTGCTTGGGAAGTGCTGAGAGGTGCTACTAATTAAAAAGAAAGTGCTACCTAACCAACAAAATTATTAACAGTATTATATTGAGGGGGGGCTGTACAAACGACAGCTGCCCCCCATAATGTCATTTTGTAAGGGAACATCCATCAATAAAAGGTGCTTGGGAAGTGCTGAGAGATACTACTAATTAAAAAGAAAGTGCTGCGTAATTAAAAAGATTATTAACAATTTTATGTGGGGGGGGGGTGGGGGGGGGGGGGGTTGTACAAGGGACAGCCCCCCAGAATAGCATTTTGTAAGGGAACATACATCAATAAAAGGTGCTTGGGAAGTACTGTGAGATGCTACTAATTAAAAAGGAAGTGCTGCGTAATTAACAAGGTTATTAACAATTTTATGTGGGGACTGTACAAACGACAGCCCCTCCATCATATCATTTTGTATGGGAACATACATCAATAAAAGGTGCTTGGGAAGTGCTGAGAGATGCTACCAGTTAAGAAGGAAGTGCTACGTAATTAACAAGATTATTAACAATTTTATGTGGAGGGGGGCTGTACAAACGACAGCCCCCCAAAATGTCGTTTTGTAAGGGAACATATATCAATAAAAGGTGCTTGGGAAGTACTGAGAGATGCTACTAATTAAAAAGAAAGTGCTGCGTAATTAACAAGATTATTAACAATTTATGTGAGGGGGGGGGGCTGTACAAACCAAACCCCCCGTAATATCATTCAGTAAGGGAACATTCATCAGAGCTGCTTGTGGAGTGTTGCTACTAATTTTAAAAAAGTGATACGTAATTAACAATATTATTAACAATTTCATGTGTGGGTGGTGTACAAACGAAAGCATCCCCTTGATATTTTGTAATAGAACATACATCAATAAACGTTGCTTACGAAATGTTGATAGATGCTACTAATTCAAAAAAGTGATACGTAATGAACAATATTATAACATCTCCAGATGCACTCGGTGATATGTTCGCTCTATATCTACAAACTTACAGTACAGCGACTTTAGTCGCACTTTTTCAATTGATCGGTACGTTTCCACGAATAATGCGCTCAATAAATAATCCAAATTATCTCTCCGCAAGCTTTGCACATCCATATTTCAGTTTTGCTCCAGTAATTCGGTAATACCTGGTAGCTTTACCATTTTTCAAATCAATATCACCCTCAATATTATTTGTTATCTCCTCCACATTGTTCTTGCTTAACTTTTCAGTCAGCTTACTTTCACTTTCGTACAACTTGCATGGGTGCGCGAGAGCAGGTGTGTGTGTGTGTGTGTGTGTGTGTGTGTGTGTGTGCGTGCGCGCGCGCATGTGCGTGTGTGTGTGTGGAGGTGTGTATGTGTGTGTGTGTGTGTGTGTGTGTGTGTGTGTGTGTGAGTGTATGTGTGAGTGTGTGTGTGTGGGTGGGTGTGTGTGTTTGTGTGTTGTGTGTGTGTGTGTGTGTGTGTGTGTGTGGTGCGTGTGCGTGTGCATGTGCGCGTGTGTGTGTGTGTGTGTGTGTGTGTGTGTGTGTGTGTGTGTGTGTGTTGCGTAGGTGAATACGTACGTGCGTGCATACCTACGTGCAGACGCGGGTGCTGATTAATAAAAGGCGTAACTATTTACGTGCCAGATACTCCACAAATTAGTCGCGAACATCTTTCGATATCTGCAAATTATGCTCTAATAAAACAAGGGGGCGATCCAAGAAAATGCAAAGACTAAATCCAAATTGATACTATGAAGACTATCGTACACCCTGTTGCTTTTTTTCTTTTTTGATTCCAAGTTATTAGTTGTAAAAAAATAGAATATGTATGTTAAGGATAAAAAATAAAGTTCCAAATGCCCTCAGAATCACTAAATCCAGAGCTGTCAAATACCTAAGAGCTCTGGTAAACAAAAACTTTAACTAGGCAGTTAACATTAATGCAACAAAAATTAAAAATTAAACAATTCATAGTGTATATGTATTTTTACAGTATCATCAAGCCCTAAGTCTGGGTTTATCGTAATTAAACCAAAATGCTCTATGCCTTCGAACAATTCTTGATACAATACTGGACAGTGGTGTGGGAATCTGCATGTCCATCCCACTAGCAACTCCTTGCAATCCGCAAAACATTTTATTATGAATTCCTTTAAACAACCGTAGGTGAATCTGGGGTAATGATTTTGATTGCATGGTGAAGCATGCCTCCTAACAATCATCGCTTGATCGTGCTTCTTGTGAGGTTTCTTTGTGGAGTTTTGTACGATATTTTACAAAATTTTACTTACGGTATTGTTTTAAATCAAATAATTTCTGATTAAATAGTTATCAGTGAATATTTTTCCACAATTATAACGTTATTGAACTAAATATTTTTTGTCGGGTTATGAATTTTAAAAACATGTTGCGCATGTAATTGAACTGTAACTTTTGGACATATTAGTTTTCTTTGTAGATGGCTAGAAATTTTACCCAAGGGACCAAGACTCTTTCATATACAGCAGAAGATCTAGAAAATGAGCTAAATGCCATATAAAATCTCTTAATCTACTTTAAGAAACGGATAGAAGCTACCTCGTCTTGGACTCTATGATGTGTTGCCGAAAAAATAAAGTCGGGGTTAGAAGAGCATGTTTTATTATGAACCAAACGCTTTTTTGGTCTACCTTTTAAAGGGTTCAGTAGATCAGTATTTAGGTTGGCAGAAAAATTAATAATTTTAATCGCACAAAATGTGTTCTGTTAATAAAGAAGCTGCAACGATATTTCATTCAAACGTTTAAGCCCTCATGCACAAATTTAAATTGGGCCCATATCAAAATTTCAGTATGGACGAACCTGGCAGCACGACGAAGTCCAACACAAGAATTAAGACTCGTTTGGGAAAAAGAATAACTTTTATTCAAAGAAGATTATAAGTTACGGTATTTGCTATTATGTAATGCTCCTAGACGGTTGTCGACAGCGGTCGTTCGTTCCAGGGGTTAGAAAACGGATTCGGGCGTTACCCAAAAGTAAACTATCGTTCAGGCGGTCTTTGGGTTCACTTCTTAACGTCTACGGCTTCCCAAACGGCTGTGTCGCGTTTGTACCTAAAACTCAATTGGTACGGACAGACAGCGGATACGGTAGACAAAGGTCCCCTTGACAAACAAAATTCCTTCACCAATGATGGATGAAAGTAAATGATGCTTAATAAATATGAACTCTGTGAATTTATTTAAATTTCACTTATTACGGTTTAACCAAAGTGACTTTTGCTAGTTATCGAAACAAATCAACTAGTTTTCGAGCTTAATTACAGAGCGAGTCTTTATTAAGTTTAATTGGATTAATTAATTGTTAAACTATTCTTTACCTCATATCAATTCACAATTACAGCTTCGTCTATACGTAACGCAGTGAGAACGAAAAAGATAAAGATTTTTGTGAAAGCACTAACCTATATAGGGTACGATATTTAAAAGTGGGGAACGGCAGCGTAACAATTTGTTTTAATTAATATTAAATCAACTACTCAATTAATATTTCTTTCGTTTTGCTAAAATTATTCTTTATGAAGTAACAGAACGATTGATATAACATTCGGCCAGTTTCCATTAACAAAAATTTCTTATTCTATCTAACAGTGTAATTAGTAATTAATAACACTTATATCAACTCAAAATCACGCAATTCCAGAGGCTAGTTACTGTTTGACACATCTGTCGGTGTTCGCGTTATTTAAATACATAAAATTTTACACAATAGTAAAAGGTTAGATACATTCTTTTGTAGTTGGAATTCATAGAAAGTATTTCAGATCTAACTTTACTTATTTATACCAAAACTGTTATTTAACAATGCAATTTTTACTAATACTAAATTAACTAATTTATGAGGACAATGTTAATTACTACTTGTTTATTTTAGTTTAAAACTCTTTTAATTAGGTTGATCGGATTTTAAAGTCAATTCGAATGCTTTGGTTTATTACCTCTAAATTAATATAAAAGGTTTTGAATGTAATTTTCCATTCAACATGTGCGTTTTAATATAAACTAAATTATTACTTGTCAGGTTTTAATTTCGGAATAACAAAAAGAAAACTTGTATTTATATTAACGATTGTTTACAGTACTTGATAAGTTTTAATTTTGAAACAAAGAAAAATTTCTATTTACAGTTAACGGCTATCTTTTAATTTTACTCTTATCAATGTTCAACAGTGCATAATTAATTAATTTACGGACTCAACCACGGTTGTTTGTTGACGGAGTAAAAAGGAAAAACTAACCTTTTAGACTGTAGTGGTTTTCCTTGAGCTAAATTGTTTAGTTTTTTGGGAAATCGTTCTAATTGAACAATTTTCAATCTATTAAGCGCATTTGTCAATTCATCGACCGTTAATAAGTCATACATCTATTTGCTTTACAAGATAAACGGTTATTTTGGAAAGGTAAGAAAAATGCAACTATTTATTCGCGTTAATCGACTTATAGAAGAATAATTTTTGATTGGAAATGTTTCCCCTATGTCAAAAGTAGCAAATGATTGATTTATTTTTCGCATTTTTGGAATTTCGTTCATCTCTAAATTGTATTGGTAGTTTGGCCAATAATTTGTGTTTGGAGAAATCCATTCTGACCCGTGCCACCATAATGGTGATGCAATTAACTCACTTGGAAATACTCCTCGTGAAATTAGGTATGCTGTATTATTGCTTAACTGAACGTAAACCATTTTTGATCTCGTTAAGTTTTGGATCACAGCTACTCTATTAGCAACATATGTTTCCAATTTGTTACTGGTAGCTTTCAACCAACTTACGACAATCTGCGAGTCACGCCAATAGTATTCTTGGTTTATGTGTAAGTTTCAAATCCCTTTGAAGTTGTGCTGATAAAACAGCTGGGCACAGTTCTAGTCTGAGCAAAGTAACGTTTTTGAGCAGTGCTGCTCTAGATTGAGATAGAGCCAGCTAAATGATGTTTGATATAAACTGGTCTATTTGCCAAAATTTTTCTGCATCGTTATGTAAGTCCTTTAATGATAAACATGCTAATGTTTTATCGTTGTGAATTGAATCTGAAACACCTAATCTCCCAGATTAGTATTAATTGGTTCCTGTTTTAAAGCGAGTTGGTCACATGCAGTAAACGTTTCTAAAGTGTTTTGCCTACTACTTAAAAAACTTTGTAATGGTTCAAGACATGGAGCTGTTTCATCCATTTAACTACTAAGCTTGGCTTCCCAATCTTTGTTTGGAAGTCTATTTTGACGGTAATAATCGGTACTAAAATTGCGTACCACGATTCTACTGGTTGACCTAAAGATTTGAGACATTGCACATGATTTTTGGTAATGTTGATTATTTGCCTTAACGACTCTTAAGCTTGACCCGTCATTTGGGGCATGTCAAGTATGGCTTGAACATGATTGTTGATTATTCTACATATATTATTATACCGTTTTTGCAATAGTGACCATGACCATGCAATGTTGTAGTTTTGAGTCGTTGTTTGAAGTGGGCGTACTAAATCTAAAGGTTCACCTTTATGTGTGGCTTTTATATTTGATAATTTTTGCCCCTTTGTTTTATCATCATTTTCGTGGATTAAAATATTAAATGAATCGTAGTATTCTAATACACGAGTCAAGTATGTGATGTAAGAATCTTATTAATATAGAAACAAAAAACTTACGGTTCTTGGGAGTGAATTATTTGTGCGTTTGTAACCGTACCTCTGCTGCAGATAAGCTGATGCAATCGACCAGTGGAAGCTTCTACCGAACGCCGTTGATGCACGGCGTTGTTGGAGTTAGTTGGGAGATTATAATATTGATTTGTTACTTTCTTATTGTTTGAAGAAACAACCAAATTTTTTAATTCTTGTTATGGTTAATTTAGTTTTTAATTGTTCATCCGGCTCGAAAGACCAATGAAGGGATTAGGTACTTATCGAGATTCAATTATCTGCCTGTATTTATATTAAAAAAAAACGCGGATGTTAATTTTAACGTGTTTGTTACACGTACAGCAAGCCAAATCAGAATTCACATCACAAGAATATATATCGTGTTAAGATAAGAAGGTTCTCAAAAATATCAACCAAGGGTCATAAGCTAACAAGCTTGTTACTAAAAATCTAAAACGCCTGGTTAGGTTGGTGTCGCTTCTAAAATTGTTCTTCATAAGCTTGTGCTGCAGATTCTGTATTCCAGTTAGTTTTAAAATACAGTTCAATCAAATCTAAATTTTCTTCAGTAGAATAACTAACAGCCATACTAAGTACTGCAAAAAAGGCTTTGTAAAAATAAATTACGCTATTTAATGACAATTCAGCGATATGCATTCTTTTGTTTCATGATGGCGGCCGCGCATGGTCAAAACCTACTACGAAAAAAACAATAATTTCGATTTTTGAAGCTTAAAGAAACTATTAACCTAGACTTGTGATAGATTATTGAAAAGGTCCTGAAAACCTTTTTTCCAAAAATTCAAAAATCCCGTATGGCGTAGGTAAGAAAACAAAAATTTCATATAAATATCTCGAAAACATATGAAGCTAAAAAATTATTTTTCCATTCTTCATCTCAGGAACCACAAAAAGTAAATCAAATCTTAAGGCAATTTGTAATAAACTTCTCTAAAAAGCTTTTCTGATTTAACCAATCGAATAGATTTAAGCCAAATTTGTACGAAAAGCACAAATAGTGTTTGTGAGCATAACTAAAAATACAAATAGGAATACTTTTTATATTTAAGTACCATTTTTATTCATCTGCATCTATTTTTTTTAACGCCATGGTCCTCAATTTTTATATTCATTTCGTATTTTCTTTGTTTTGAAATAAGTAATGTTAGAAATTACAATTTAGGTTAGAAACTACTAAAGGACAACATATCGTGTGAAATAAGCCCTAAACTCCAATTATCTCAGATTCTAGTAATATTTTTTACACCATAATTTTATTGAATAAAGTTAGCTATGAAAATAATTACAATCAAAACAGATTTTTTTTTTTACTGAACTTGAGATGATCATGTTTATGGAAAAAATTATGAAAGAGTTGTCCCGCATGTCATCTAAAAAAGTGTATTCCCTAAACGCACAACACTTATATTTGAGTTTCCCAAATATATTTCATATAAGTTTACACTCTACTCAAGTGTGGAACGAAAAATCTGATTTATTCAGATTTCGGTTACATTTAAACAGTAAAAAGCTTACGTCTAAGATCTAATGGACGATAAGCTTTCAGAAAACTATTTCATTTGTAGAAATAAAGTTATAAAATAGCCTAAAGCTAAACCAGAAATTTTTATTATTTTGAAAGACCGAAGCACTTAGCAGTAAATTTAAACTTTTAGGATTAATTTGATTGCGGTGGGAGTTCATTTAATTTATTAAACTAAAAGTGCCTGTAGTCCCTAATGCATCCTAATTACTAATAAGGCAATAAAAAGCTAATGCGTTAGTATAACATCCCATACATTAATCGAATATAAGTCTAATTAAAATTAATTTTCATTTATATAACTGCCACTCTCGAAAGATGGATGACTTCTCGCCAATACCAGATTTCGATAAGCACGGTGATTTTTTAAAAAGCGTGGTTGAAATTTTGTTCAGAAACGTTATATTTGCGAATAATCGAGATAAAGTTGTTTTATGGAAACACCCGGAGGAGCTTTTAGAAGTTTTCGATTTTTCCCTTCAACAAACGGGGGTAACGCAGGATAAATTATTGACTCTAATTAAAAATACCATTAAGTTCAGTGTGAAAACGGGGCATCCTTATTTTATTAATCAGCTGTTTTCTGGGTAAGCTATTTTAAAGTAAATGCTTTTAACGTGAATTTTATTTTCGCAAAGATTGGATCCGTATGGACTGGTTGGCCAATGGATAACGGATGCTTTAAATGCAAGTGTTTACACCTACGAAGTCGCCCCAGTTTTTACGTTAATGGAAACTTATGTAATCCATGAAATGTGTGGGATGATTGGTCCAGAATGGAAAGATGGGATGTTTTGTCCTGGAGGATCTAATGGAAACGGAATCGCATTAAACCTAGCCAGATTTCAATTTAACAAAATTGTTAAAGTATGATGTTTTGTTAATAATTAATGTGTACGAGTACAATTTCAAATTTGCAGAAAACTGGTATGTCCCAATTTCCGCAACTTATTTTATTTACATCCGAAGAAGCGCACTATTCGATAGAAAAGTTTGCGTCATTCATTGGCATTGGAGAGGATAATGTTATTCTTGTACAAACTGACGATGTCGGTAGAATGAATCCCAATCACTTGGAAGAATGCATCCGGGAACAAATCGGTTACGGCGCATCACCTTTTGCAGTCGTAGCCACTTTAGGTACACATGAGTAAAAAAAATGTGGTGTAATCGATAAGATTGTATTCTTTAGGGACAACCGTACGAGGTGCGTTTGATCCGTTATATCAGATTTCAGTGATATGTAAAACATATAACTTATGGCTTCATGTTGATGCCGCTTGGGGTGGTGGATTAATTTTCTCTCAGAAGCATCGTACTAAACTAAATGGAATTGAAATAGCCGATTCAGTTCTTATAAATCCGCATAAACTTTTAGCGGTACCGCAGCAATGCTCAATATTATTTGTAAAAGAAGCACTAATACTTCATGACTGTCATTCTAAAGGTGCCGAGTATCTTTTTCAAAAAGATAAATATTATAATCAATCTTATGATCCGGGCGATAAATATTTGCAATGCGGTCGAAAATGTGATGTATTTAAATTTTGGTTGATGTGGAAAGCTAAGGTATTATAAATACATTATGTACACAAACGTTGAAAATAAAAAGCGTATAAACTAGGGTTCGTCGGGTTTTGCAAAGCACGTCGATGCTATTATGGATGTTGCTGAATATTTTGAAAAGCAAGTCCTGATAAGGCCTGAATTTCAATTGGTGTCAAAAAGGCAATATATCAATGTTTGCTTTTGGTATTTACCCCGATATTTACAAAAGAAAAATGATATAATGGATTACAGTATTCAATTACATAAAGTAAGTGACTTGAATTGCTTATATTCACAAAATAATTACGATTCATTACATACTTCTACCATCTATTAGTGCTAGAAAGATAATAAATCAAAGAAACATGTCACGCACACAGAAAATGGAATATGTGTTTTAACTACTTATTTTTAGGTGGCAGCACAGATCAAAGCTGTAATGGTTAAACATGGATCAGTTATGTTAGGATATCAACCTTTAAAGGAATATCCCAACTTTTTCCGCTTTGTTTCACAGAACTCTGTACTGAATACAAAAGATGTTGATTTTATTTTAGATCATGTTGCAGAAATAGGTAATGCAATTTATAATTAGATTGCATAAACATTCCATTCTTTCCCGTACCTTATTATAGGTTCATTAAAATTAATAATTAAGTGATTTATATTATATACATTCATTATGCTAATAATGGCATAATTTGTAAACGTTATGTATATCATTAATGCAATAGTTAAACTGTCTGCCAAAGGCGATCTTGTTTTAATTATTGTATTTTGCTATAGAGATACCTTAATTGCATTTCCTTTTTCTCTTCTACATAACTACTTTAAAACTTCTTTCTAAAATTGTAAACCTAGGGGTTTTGGAACTATGTATGTTAATTTATATACATAATTCAAAACGCGACTTAGAGTTTATAATATAATAATAAATACAGTTACAAGCGGAAATGTAATTACTAATTAGAAATAAGGCTCTGGTGCTATACTGCACTACTAAGCACAAAGGGGGTAACTGACAATGAAGTAATAATGAGAAAACCCATCTTAAAGTTTAAATACCTGCTGATTGTATATTTTTTGTCACTAAATTAAAATATATACAACAACTCTTTCCTAATTTTTAAGTTTATAAACTAATGTTGTTTTAGCATTAAAAACAATATTTAACAATAATTGGCAGCAGTTACTATACTTTTGATATTTACCTTACCCCCACATTACTAGACCAAATAGCGGTAACTGCAAATTACTAGGGGTTAAGAGGGGTAACTGCACAGTTACCCCTGTTAAACTCTAGTAAATTAAAGTTATACCATTTAAGGTTATTAAGTTTTTTGCATTTTTTTAGCAATTGTTTATTAGTTTAAACACTAGTTTATCAAATATATTTACTTCATGTCTATTATTTTAACAAACTTGGCCACATTTCATTGCATTGTGCTGGAAAAATAAGAGGCTACCTTCTCTGTAAGAAAGTTTATTAAGATAATAATAGCAGAACAATAATAATTAACTGTACTATTTTGGCTAATGCTGGCCTATGATAATTCAATTTTAATAATCCAGACATCTAGACCTAGGAATTTTTTTAGGTCTTCTACTCCTACATCGGTTTTCTTCTTCTGGTACTTCTGATGTTGTACACATACTACTAGTCTCATTGTTCTGACTCTCATTGTCCTGAAACAAAGAATTGTTTTAGTTCTTGGATTTGATAAATTAGTTCTCAGTTTTTATTGGTTCCATCAAATATGAAAAAACATTGTAATTTTATTTTTATATAGGTTTTTAACTAAAAAAATTTAAGTATTTCTATGTCCTTTATTTTGTATTCAATAAATATGAAATAGTTATCTAGGTCTAATTCTGTGATCAAAAGGCTACATTATTACTATTCAATATATGCATTATTAATTTTAAAGGCACTAGTACTTTGAAAGTCACGAACATTGGAAAAGTTTACTATAATTCTTATTATAATGTGTGGTAGTAATTAAGAAAAAGTCATCTTTAATTTCTCCATAATTCCTTAAATCTGAATAATTGTTTTAATTTAATAGCCAATAAATAAATCAAAAGAACATTACAACTTGTATTAATATCATAACTTACCCCTGTTTCTGGTAAGTCCTTCCAGAACTGATGACGGTTTTCTGGTATTACAGAGTCCTTTCCAGTAATTAAACTTTTTATAATATTTTGTTTCTTCTTTTGTGGAAACCCTTTGGGTTTGACATGGACTAACGGTGGCTCAATACTCTTTCCTTGGAATTTTTTACACAAAAATTCCAGATTTGTCCTTTCACCGTTGACCGTTTCTGCATACTGAAGATGATGTTCTCCTCGCTTTGCTTCAACTTCAGCTATATTTTTGATGTACGGACGGGTATCTTGTTTTTTCCTAGTATAGGACAAGTCTTTCCAATCAAAAAAATCAGGTTCAAAATATTTTACTGGCACAGTTTCAGCTGAAATGAGAGTGGAGTTTACCGCATATACTAAAAAGGTAAAAAAAGCCCAGTTCTTATTTTGGGCTGTGCAGTTGTCCATCCAAAGAGTTACCTTTTCCATGTCCCTCGCCTCTGTAATTAGGAATTTATGTACCGTGCTGATTATGTCTTCTTTTAACCTCCCACTGATACCTTCATGCCACAAACAGGTCACAATTTGACATTTCTTGTTTTTTCCAACTGGCACAAAACTTTCATTGTAAACAGTGAGTCGGTGAGTAAATATTACTGATTTAAACATGTCACACCTGGGCAACATAATAACCTTTTGCATGTCGATAGAATCTATTATTTCATCATCTTCTAGTTTTTTTTCTGCATCTGCTTTATGTTAATTCCTAGCATTCTCATATTGTTCTGTGTGTTTCTTATACGAAACACAATCTTGACAATTATCTTTCAAATTATTTTTGTTGTGAGGATGTAGACTGAATTGTTCACATAACTCGCATTCCTCGAGGCCAAGCTTTACAAAAGATATGTTCATATTAGACACTTCGAGTCTGTATAAATCATAAGAACATTTGAAGTTTGGATTTTTTTGTTTGAATGTTACACGTCCAAACCGCACTAGGCGTCGTGCATGCTTACTAATGTAAGCGGGTTGCCAAGCCAGCTAACAGGGAGATGGGCGTGGTCGAAATAATAAGTAAAATGAATGATTAATAAGCTCAAACACCTTACACTTATACTCAAATAGCTCAATTCGGGAAAATATGTCTCTAGGCGCCACCACAATCGAAACTTTGCTAATATAATTGTCTTAAGCTGGATGTTAATTAACCCTACTTGATTGTGGAAAGTAGGATTGTGCTTACTCGATAACCTCTCACACGAGGGTTCTAAACCAAACACTCGTCCAAAACAATTCAACTCAAATAAATTTAGTACTACCCAGGTTATTAAAAACTTTTTGAATACACCTCGTATACCAAAACTTCCAAAATAAAATTTATCACTCAAATTCATTCAATGAACGGTAATCAATTTGTAAAATTCTTAACATGAACGATATCTTTTAAATTTACTTTACTTCTGAATCGTACTTGACATTCGTAAATAATTTCAGGTTTCAAAACTCCAACTTTTTGTTATACTTAATGAAATTTAAACTAACAGCTGATCTGTTAATTGTGCATTGCGCTAATGAAACAAACATGAAAATTTTGCAATCAACCTGGTTAATATGAACTTTCAGGTTGTTCCTTAAATCTGAAAAATTAGAATATGCAAAGCTTACTTTTAAAATTGTCAAAACAAGATCACCAATTAAGTAAATGTTACAACTGTGTTTCATACCTGGTTAAATAAACAACAAAGTAAAAAAAAATATAACGATAAATATATATAGTCCTGCATAAAATAATCAAAACACAAATATCTACATAAATTACATCAGCGTGGTTGAAAGTTAAACCACCAAGTACCACTTTGCCTTCTTACTACTAAAACAAACCATACAATACGACTCAAGAACGATTATCTCTTCCTTTCAAAACTATTTAATCATTTAAACAACTATACGCAAATAAACTAACCAATGAGATAATCGGGCTTAAATGAGTTCATAAAAAAAATTCTTAAATCTAATTTCTTACTTAACAATTGTCCATAAATCCTTGGATTTTCTTTCTTCTTTCTTCCATAAACCAATTATGTGTAGTCCATTGGTAATCCTTTAAATTGCATGAACGCACATTACAAAGGCTCAACAAAACTTATTCCTCTGTGCACCCGCGATTAGTTCACTACGCGAGGTTATTACTCCCACAAACATGTAATAACGGTAAACCTTTGGTTGCCTCTTTAAAATTTCTAGCAACCTTTACACCAATTTAGTCCCTTATACAAATAAATTTTCAATGTCACATAACGTTACTTAAACATTGGCTTAATATACAACGAACGCTTCGTTCACTTAACAGGTGGTCTCATAAATACTTTTAGCTGAATCTCGTTACAAGAACACGCGCTAACCTTGACACTTCTAACGTTACAACTGTTAACTTTATTCAAATCTGCTTACGCACTATTATTTTCTTGAAAATAAACAAACTAATTTTTATCTTCAACTTCAATTTTATTATCGTTTTATTTATGAATGTCTTTTACGATTCATCCCCGGTTCGGGTTACGCAGTTGTTTAAACAATTACTGCCTCATTAAAATTCATAAATATACTCCAACATCATCCCAGTCTATCCCACTACCTCCGCACGCGCGTTTCTCACCAACAGCCAAAAACGTAAAAGCTTAACTTCCTAACTAACTCGTCAATCTCTGACTTTCCTATTTATAACTTCAGTCATCCATCTTTAAACATGTCTTCCTTCCGCGTTATATTCTCCAATAGTACTCATTCAAAATTCCATAGTTCCAACAGATGCTTCCCTCTATACAAGCACGCGTGTAATTACAATACATCGCCATATTTGTTTTCACTTACAAATTTTACAATTACTTCATGAAGAAATCATTTTTCGTCACCACATTCATTCAGTAGCCACTCTGGTCCATTACACAACTTTTAACATTTATCTCCAACCTGCGCTCGATCTCGTTCCGCAACATTTGCAAAAATAAGTACCGTCTAAGGTCTCAAATCCCATATACATACATATATTCTCAAAACAATTGCACAACATTACAAAAACTTTCTGAAATTAACACTTAAACATACCCAATCTTTCTCTACATATTTTCTAAAACATTCTACACTTATTCTTCACATTTTCTGACCAAGATTACTCATCTTATCTTCAAACATTCCATTCTTTATGGTAGCCAAACAGTAGCGATACAGTGGCAAGCATTATCGTCCCCTCGACAAATTTCTCTTCACATTTACATTCATCAAAATCTAATTATTCCAACACTAAAGTCTCTGTAACATTCAAATACACGTATCTACATACAGAATTATATTTCTCCTACATTTCCAGTGGCGTATCATACACCCACATACATTATGCATCTACACAAAAAAATTTTTTTTTCGTTCAAACTCAATACACTCGTGCTTAAAACACGTAATACACGTCATTATAATATCCTACATACAGGGTGCGTCATCGCAACCTGACATGAAGTCTTCGAACATCTTTTGGATTGACAGGTCACTTGGCAAATATTTACGAAGGGGTGCATGCTCTCGTCTGTAATGAGCTACCGTTGGATCAAATGATTGGATGTGTTCTCTAATAATGGAATGGTCAAGTTTATTGGCTGGCACCCTACCCTTCCTGCGGTCATATGATGGGGAAATGTGTGTAATCTTAGAAATATTTTGCAAGATTTTGTCATTTGTTTTAATGTAGCCTAGGGTGGTAAGGAAAAAGGTTTTACACACCTGAACAGATTGACCATCTATGGTTTTTAATGAATATTTATTGGTACAAGAACGGCGAGACTCAACAAGAACTGTATGGCATTTTTTATTCAGTTTATCAACATACCCAAGAACAAATGCATTCTGTTCCTGAGATTCAAGATCCCAATATTGTGAGTTTATTTGTACACGCCTGTCCTCTAGTATTTTTTCAGTACACTTGAGCTTGCATGTTGCTTGACAACCTTCAATCACTGGATGTGTTTGTTTAACTATAACTCCTTTAATTTTCTTTCTTTCTAGGGGGCTATGGAAATACTTCTTCCTTTTTCTGGGATTTCCCGATTTTGTAAAGCTAGTAATCGTTTTAAGGTGATCATTATCACCCAAAGGCAGGTCCAGTTCTAGGGCAGGTGGATTATTTTCTACATTAGATTGATCATTTTCTATATCAGGTTCATCATAAACTACCATCGGGTCTCCAACTAATTCATCGTGATTGATATCTTTGTTAAGATTATCAATTTGTTTTAAAGGTAGCTCAAATTGTGAAATATCATTATTGTCTACAATAGGTTCACTAGTATATGGAATAATCAGGCCATCAACTGGATCCAAATAACTGACATCATTTATAGGCCTAGTATCACTGCTGTTATTTATCTCACTTAATATGTCCGTAACATATTTACTTATGTCCGTAACATTACTAACGTTAGTACCATTACTTATGTCAGTAACATTTGAAGTTGGACCAGTTTCACAAAATTGGTCTTTGCTGACTGAAACTATAGTTTCATTACTTAGGTCTAGGCGTAGGGCTACACGTTTTAATGAACCGTCTGAATTTATTTTATAGGTACCGGTGTGATCATCATTTTTATGTTTATTTGACGTGTCTTTTTTAGTTATTAAATGTCTATTTTTTTGCTCGGCAAGTTTATTTAAAATAATCATTCCACGGGAAGTCATGATTTGGGTTTTGATTCATAGCCGGTATAATGGGAACTTAATAATATTGAAAACAACTTAGACTAAATAAATAATTCTTAATACTAACTAGTCAATGGTATTCACTTTAACACGGTTAACTAATAATATTCACTCACAAACACATTATATTATTTAACTGTCTCAGAAAACATAAACAGAAAAATAGCCAACAAACACGTCTACAACTGGCTGTAGTAGCAATAATAGCAGTAAATACTTCTCAGCTGATTGAAAGCAGGAATCAGAATAGCCAACTTACTAGAGTGAATAGGTGGTATCTTGCAAAAACTAAGCTATTAAAGCCATAAGTGCTTTTTACTAAAGTCAATGGCCGTATCCGCATCAAATACGGCTAAAATGCTTTAGTTATTACCAGTTACGGCCTAATTGTTTAGTAATTCAAGTAGCATGTGTAGATACGCCTACATAGAAATACATTTAAAATAGGTTTTAGGAGCAGTTACGGCCTTGAAACTCTAGTATTTGATTTCAAATTTTATACAGAATTATTAGGTATATAAACCTAAAAAAGTTCAAAAATGTTAGTTACCCCCTTTGTGCTTAGTAAGTCTGTATACTCTGTCTAGTCTTCCACTTTCTATAGATGTTATTCGTTGGTTTGGGTAATTTACAGCTTAATTACAAAAAAAATTGCGGATCATTCATAAACTTTTGAAATATTAACGTTTGAAGTTTGTGATATTACACTAGAAATATAGGTTATTACGTCTCATGACACTATGTTATAACACCCTCCTTTATAAGGGGATCTTATAAAAATAAATTTTTATATTTTTGACCACGCTTTACTTCGGGAGCTAGGGGTGAGTTTTGTTCTTAAATACAGTTTTACAACACAACCAAACTAAACAGGCATTTATTCCACATAAATAATGTTTTAATAATACAATATGTTTAACAAAATAAAATTAAATGTACTTCAAGGTTTAAATAAAATATGTTAAAAAAATGAAAAATACTTCTGGGCTGGGATCGCCTGCGGACTAGGCAATACTCCTGCCACGCGAATAGTTGGCGTTGTCTTCTTTCTGTATTCTGGAATTGAATAATTAATGTTTCCAAAATTTGGCGGCCTAATAACAAATGCTTAATAGATTGTCAAAGTTAGTTTTATTAATCCGTTCTATTATTAAGTTTTATTATTAATAAGGGTGTTTGAATGTGTATTTCAAAACTAGGGAATTTTGAGGTTATTATTGGCCGTCTGAGAAATAAAGATGGCTGATTTTGCTTACCACCGGTGTTTATCAATTCAAAAAATTGTATTTCTTTAATAATTAGGGTTGTTAGTAATAAATTATGTTTGAGGGTGTTTTCCTATCTGTGGACTGGTTAATTTAATGTGTATAGAAAAATTATGTATTCAATGAGATTTTTATTGACGTCTGGAAATAATTACGTCGATGTTAACGATTCTATTATTTAAGAGGCGAGTTTTCGTTATTTAATTATGTGTTTTGGAAATAAATAATAGAAAATGAACAAGAAATAAAGTTTTTTTTCTGGTATATATACAGGATTAATCTTAATTGTGTTTGTCGTATTTTGTATACGTGTAATGCGTGTGATTATTCTGGTAAACAGGAATATTGTACAGAATAACTTGAGGCTTTTCGCCTAAAGTTACAAGGGTTATAAATAGCAATACGATTCGCACCGAAAGGTTGGATAAGGCGAGTGTCCGAAGCGTGCGGCTTCCGCCGACAACTCGTGGAGGAGACTGAATGTGCTCTACGTTGGTTGACCAACGCATGCAGAGAAGGTACACAAACGCACGGTTTGAGAATCTGCGGATTTGCGGCTAGGTTGGCTGGTTGAAAGCGGCGTGTAATGTGATTGTGTGTGCCCTCTCCAAGGTTTTGACACGAGGAGGAGGATGAACGCCTACTAGTTTTATACATGTATGTTAGATTCAGGCGTTCTGGTTTATTACGAAATATCAGGTTTGATTTCTCAAAAGAGGAAGAGGATTTATCGAAAGAGAAGAGGTTTAGGCAGGTTGGTTTCTCAAAGAGAAGAGAGGTCAGAGTTAGCTTCTCGAATGAGCAGAGATGAGTCACTTTTGGAGAAGAGAATGAATTTGATGGAAAGGAAAGGCCACGTGTTTCATTCCCTCCCCAAGGGGGAGGGCGGGCTGTTTGAGCTTTCCAAAGCTCCTTCAGCCACAATCATGGATTCCCAGCAAACATACATTCATTACGTATATATTCATGGTGGGATTAAGGATAGGTGTGGTCAGGATAGGGTCGGAAGGAACGGAGTTAGGATTCTGAGGGTAAAATACTACACCACCATTCGCCTAAGTAGCCGCACATGGTGTGCGTATACGGAGTGACATGTCGCTACATGTGTTCGAGGAAAACCCCCTGAAAGAACCTCAGACAGTGTAGACGGTATTGGGAATCGAACCCATTACCTCCCGAATGCTAAGCAGATCGTGTCACCACTACTCTACTAGCTCGGTGAATTTAAATTTTCGGTCGCTTTTATAGGGACGGAGCTGGATGGAAGGAGAATATTTACAAATTTTATTATCAGGAATTGGAAATGGTGGGATTGGTGCGCAATTGACGGATTTTGAACATATAATAATACAATTGTGGGGATTTTTGGGATTTAATTAAGGAAAGTTAATTAGGATAAGGATCTGGATCTTTGGATTTTTAGGATAAGGATCTGGATCTTTACAATGTACAAATTAAATATTCTAATTAACGGTGCTTTATAGATTTCGACATAACCATGTGCATGCTATCTTGTGACATTCATATTTCTGTAAGGTAGATTGGTATTAGTTAGTAACTAGACTGTTACATTCAATTCAAAATTTAATTTAAATATTTTTGAGTACTACAAACCATTTTCATTATATATTTCAGAAAAAGATAAATAAATAGTTTAAAAATAGTATATTAAGAAACAAGTTTCATAAGACCAGTCTTGAATCACCAATGCGAAGTTTAAAAAAACGAGTCTTTAGAGAATGAGCGCTTCAAGGTCTTATGGAACACGCTTTTTATGATATGATATTCTTTGTCCTTTTTAAATGAAAATGTTTACTTTAGTTGATTTAGGGATTTTTGTGGCTGTTGGTGATGTATTTATTTTAAAAGTGAAAATTTGATCTAGTCGCCTTTTGTTTTATCCAAATTCTATCACAAAAGTCTTTTACATAAATTTTATGATGTTTCGCCTAGATATTGAAGATTGCAGTTCATATGCAGGGTATACAATACACAATATTTGATGTTTCATTACTAGCGATTTCACATTTTATACAGGGTGATCCAGATTGATTGAAGGAGTCCACTTACTTCAAAAAAGCTATTCTCCACTTATCTCATTTAGTGATCCCAACTATTTCCTGTGGAGTATACCATTTTAATGTTATTATTAAAAATGCCAATAAGTAAATGGAATGTTTTTATTTCAATTTAGTTTTAGTTTGTCTGATGACAGAGACAGATTATAGTCTCCGAAAGCTTATAGGTGCTGAAAATATCAAGCATAAATTTACTCTACGTTTAATGTTCTCGATGGCGGCTGCTAACTGTTGTGGAGTTATTCTATAACTCCTCAACCGTATGCAAACGATTTGCATACAGAAGATTTTAAAGATGACCAAAGAGAAAGCAGTCGAGTGGAGTTAAGCAGGGAGATCGTGGTGCCCATCGATTTTTGCTTATTATTCTATCACCGAAAAATTGTGATAAATATGCCAACGTTGTACGGTCCATGTGGGCTGTTGAGGGCTGTAGAAATACACATTTTGAAGCTCGTCGTTGTGCAGTTGTTCAATAAAAGGTCTTAGAATTAATTGTTGATGGTTTTCGACACATTTTCATTAAAAATTTGGTCCACTTATTCGCCTTCTCGACATGGCAATCCAAACTCTAGTTTTGACTGCATGGAATCGAGTTTCAAAAAATACATGGGGATTTTCAGTTGACCAGGGAATTTATATAGCCACTTCGATGAAACCATGCCTCGTCACTGAAAAATGTTCTATCCAAAACATCATTGTTATTGAGATTTTCGTTAAACCAGGTACAGTACGTTCGACGCTTTTCAAAATCAGTTGGCAGCAATTCTTGTAATACAGACACTTTTTGTACGGGTGCATTTTCAGTTTTTTTTTACAAACACTCTGGCATGTCCCTTACGAAACCCCTACAATTACAATTAATATATAATCAACATTTAGTAATAAAAACAAATTTTACTCAATTACCACCTTGAGCAGACAATCGTCTTAAATATTTAGCTTCTAATCACCCCTGAATATCTTCTAGGCCTTCTTCGTCAAGTAAAGGTCTTCTGCCAGGAGATTTACCTTTGGATACGGAGCCGGTGTCACGAAAAGGTTGAACTATTCGACGAACATGCTGTGTGAATGTTTCGTAGGCAACGTTAATGTTGGCGAACCGTTGTTGGAATTCCTCGAAGCAAGAAACTTGCATATATTTGTTGAAATTTAGATAGTTTAAGAATTTTAAAAGGAAATATGCCATGTGAAGTAACTATGGAAATGAAAAATTGCATAGAATTATAATTATTATAATTATAATAATTAAATAAAAATAATTATATGTTTAAGATGTCTACTTATAAGAAAGTTATGTGTAAAAATAATAATTTACAAATTGCTGAAAAATGATTATCCAATAAGAATTAAGCAGTGTTATGTTTGTATTGACAAGTTTTGCTAAGATGATTGCTGGTAATCCAGAAGTTATATAAGGAAGTGGTAAAAAATTTTATGATTATCCTGCAATTCTTGAAAGTGTGAACATGCCACTCGAGGTGTACATGAATTAAAAGTTTAAGATCGTTCATGTGGTTCGTATAACCTGAATATGTGATAATACTAAACAATTGAAATTTAAAATTGTAAATAAAAATAAGGCTAACGTAAATATTAGTCCAGGTGATGTGTTGTCGGTATACAAGTGAATGTAAATAGAATTATTCCAATTATCTCTTTTAAATCAAAAATTATTTTAACCAAATTACCATTGCGTTACTTTAATCTAAATAAAAATTAAAAAGTTGCAAGTACATAATAATTTGAATGCAGATAAAATTATTGTATTTTCGGATACAACAACCTGAAAGTAAATTATTATATTTATTAATCTAACAAAATAAATTAAAGTGCTTTTTGACAAGAGACATAGCGAATATTGATACAGCATACCTAAGTATGTTGGTGCTGTAGACCTTCTACCGATGAAGCAAATATTTATGAAGCACATCTATAACATGCTGGTGCTGTAGATCTTCCACCGATGGATCAATAATATCAATGAAATTCGAATTACTTCTGACTTGGATATTGGAACATCAATATAGGAAATTGGATCAGCTGAAAGAAAGTACACATTAATGTGTGTTTATGAATCATATATTTATTTGAGGTTACGTTGAATATTATTATTATTCATTTATGTGCATTTATGTAAAGGATGCAAGTGAATTATATACTAGTCTGAAAATACTACAACCACTTATTGATTTTATAGTGATTCAATATTATTTTAAAAGGAAAAAGATACTTACCCAAATTAGATTGTCATTATTGTTTAGTCATGATGAGATACATACACATATTCAGGTCAATGAAATTCGCATGTGCACAACTTGTTATATATTTGAAGATGATACAAGGTGTTTGAATGAAATTAAATTATACACAATTCCAGATTTAATTTAAAGTCACAATATAATTTATTTTACAAAAGACCCTTACGTAAATATTTAATGTTTTCTTTTAATACTGAACTATATTGAACCCTACCCTTTACGATGCTATACTCCGTTTAACGAACAGATTCAGTAAATGCTTCTCCTACAAATTTGTAGGTGCGTGCAACTAACTGCGCATAGGCCTTGTTTACAACCATCAAAAAACTACTTTCTAGGTAATACAGTGGTTGAATTACATTAAACGGTTCTTTAATGCATGCATATGAATTATTGTAGTCCCTAAAATGTATAATTATGTAGTTTTAACAGTAATCAAATAATAATCACACATTTTTACGAATCAAAATTCTCTGTCACCAATGAATCGGTTTTAATACGGTTTGAAAGCAAGCATCTTTAGTCTATGGGAATGTTGACATGCTGTACATGACTCGTTAATGTTTACTATTCTGTGAAATCTCATATGAAGTCAAGTCAAATTGTCAGGGCACGTATTTAGAAAATCGAAAATAACATTAATTTATTTGTTTGTAAAAGGCAATAAGTCGGGCAGGTAAATAGTAAATGAATAGAAATTTAAGCTTACATTTTATTTTTATAGAAATTTACAAGTCAACTCCTTGTTGATGTCACAAGTGTTTGTTTATCTAAACAAACTGCAAAATGCAGTTATGTTACAGTTGAGAAAAATCCCTTTATTCTTTAATAATTGCCGCAAAAACTTTATCATAAGTAATGCCTCAATTCACAATTCTTCCTGTAACTGCATTTGCTGCAGGTAACGTCGCCTCCACGCAACTATCTCGGATATTTCTTTAAGGAAACTATTTCTTGACCTCTTGCAATACCTATATTTCAAAATAAAGCATAATTTATGTTAGACATAACTTTCCTTTACTCACTTAAAGCCAATTTCATTCAACAAGATTCTTAGTGTACTCCTTTTTAATTGAAGCATCTCACCGTGCTCACCAATAAGGGCCACAATTTTATTTAGAGTAGGTGTACCGTTTTGTTCAATGAAGAAATGGACTACACGCCTAAGATTACTCTTAGTTTCGTAGTCAATGTTGTCCAAAATTGCTCGTTGTCGGTGGTACATAGTCGGAGGATGTAATACATGTGTTTGCTTGTACTCACGTAGAATGTTGTACACACTTTTGAATAAAATATGTTTTTATAAAGTTATTATGTTATCTGCTGCTTTTGGTGTAAATGCAACATCTTCAGTCTTGTTCGGGTTTTCTTCAACACAAACTTTAAAAATGTTTAAGATTCGTTCCTTTTCGTCAACCGAAAAATGCCTGGCCGGGCATTTTTTCGGGGGCGAAAGATTTTGTTGATCCATAATAAATGTAATTATTTGCTAATAGGCTACAAAGTTGTAGCTAGTATTGAAAAATGCTCTTTTTGAAAATGAAAAGTACTAGAGCGAAAGTTTTAACCAAAATAAAGAATGAAAACGCAAATGCTAAATGACAAATTACTTTGACATTAATAGGTTAATATAATACAAAATTTGTCGTGGTTGTGTGAACCCGGCTAAGCAATAGAAATGTGCCAAAATTTGGCGCTAACTCGTGGGAGGAGCAATTACTGAATCTGTTCGTTAAACGGAGAATAGTCGAGGCAATTTATTTAAATAAGATCAACAGTAATTATCATATTAAATAAACGATAGCACAACGTGCTGAAGTTGTAATAAAATACATTACAATTTATTAATGCAATTAATCTCTATTGTATCACTTAATTCAAATGTGGTGATACATTATTATTACATCATAAAAGAATAAATATAAATATTAAAATTATTATATATTTACATCACAATATATTACAGGTACATAACCTCGCTATCAACAACACTATTGAATGTTCCAACTAAAAGTACTTAAACTCATGATTTAGAAAATAGTGCTATAATTATAATTGTAATTCCTTACAAGGACTAGCTACTCTTAAATACTTAGAAGGTTAACTGAAGTAAATGTCTTTATAGCAAGAGCTTCGTCATGAAGGAATAGAGATAAAAGAACTCACCAGGATGTTGTGTGTGCATTGTTACTTAAGCGGGTGTCTTACTAGCCCCAAACCTGTTTGCTTTTAATGAGAGAGCGCGAGCCAAAGTGAAGTAACAGTTGGAAGTTATTTTCGAGCTGGTTCTCGGGGCTCTACCGAGGTATAGGTGTAAGATCCGTTACAGCAGTATCTTGAAGAAACGAACACGGACGATAACAACCCCAAAACGAAAAACCTAGAGAATCAAATGTTTTAGATACGAGTTGAATGCTAAATTGTAAAAGGGTATTTAATTTACTTTAAATTGTAAAAGTGAATTTACTTGAATAATTTTTAAGACCGAGTTTATGATTCAAAAGAAAATATTTACTCACCTCCTGATACGACGAGAAGTAGTTAAGAAACCGGTTACGCCCGTATTAAACGAAACTAATATATTAATAAGTAGCCTTATTGCAATATAAATTTTGAGGATTAAAATCCAGCGTAACTGAATTAATAATTGTCTACTTTGTAGAAATTACAGAGAAAAAAATACTCCCCAACATGTCTGGTTTCTCAGTCAAAGTGCGTGTTTATTCGCAAAAGAGAAAAAAGTTTATCTAATTCCCTTGTTCCTATGAAAATTTTCCTTATTTATCAAAAATTTGAATGATTTTTAAAAAGAAAACGTCACGCGCAATATTGTCAGATTTCTAATCTGTACCTAGCACCCGGTGTGTTGTGATCACCAAATATTAAGAAATATTCCAACTCGTACGAAAACGTACTTTAACTTTTTCCTTTTTACACGTTACACGTATCTAAAAACGGTACTGAGTTATATATTTCTTCTTCAATAGTAGAGTTAATATGTAGGTTACAGCTGTTAAATATGTGATGAGTATAATTTTTAGAATTTTTTGGTATATATCCACTTTCGGTGCAAGCTCCTAGTATCAATTATCGATAAACTTGACTCAAACAAGACGGCTGGCTCTGACGATATTCCAGCTATCGTCCTTAAAAAATGCTCCCACGAGCTAGTACGTGTATTATCCAAACCTTTTTCAATCTCCATGTCATCTAAAGAGTTTCCCTCATCGTGGAAGTAGGCAGATGTATAACCTATAAAAAGGGCGATAAAACCGATCCCTCAAACTATCGACCAATAGCCCACACTTCCATTCTATCCAAAAGAAGCCATCAAATATCAACTACTTTCGTTCAGCGAACACCAGTATGGGTTCAGAGTCGATCAACGAGCGATCTTCTTTCATGTCACCCAGCTTTGAGATAACACACTAGACAGGTCCAGTGAAACAGCAGTAGTAGCCTTAGATATTTCGAAGGCGTGTGACCAGGTTTCGCACAAGTTCCTGCTAGCCAAGCTCACCTCGTTCGGCTTATCCGATACGCTCATGAATTGGATCTCCAGCTTTCTTGACAAAAGACGTATTCGTATTGTTGTCGATGGCTTCTATTCGAAAGAAGCTACTATTAATGCCGGCGTGCCCCAAGGATCAGTGATAGCTCACACACCTTGCCTGTTGTAGATAAATGACCCCATTTGCTCAACAACTAAATCCGATCCTTTGCTTTGCAGACGACAGTACTCTACATTCTAGTTCTTCGCAATTTTCCCGTAACAATAAGGCTAGTCAGGACGTCAAAGTAAAAATGGCAGCCTCAATCAAAATTAGAAAGTATCCTTGAATGGGGAAGGTCTAATCTACTCACGTTCAACGCCAACAAAACCTAGTGTTACCTTCTGTCAGCCAAGAAAGCGATCATTTCCTGCTGTAAATATGAATGACTTAGATCTCAAGGTTTCAAACTCTATTTGTATGTTAAGGATGTCCGTATCATCGAACGTTTCATGGGTGCATCACATTTTATCAGCCAGCAAAACAGCTGCCCGTAAACTGGGCTTTCTATACAGATCTAAACAGTGCCTCACACCTCAACAACTCCTTTTGCTATATAAGTCTCCAATTCGACCTCATCTGGAATTCAATTCCCATCACTGGGTCAGTACTCCCCAATACGCCCTTGATATGGTAAACTGCATCCTTGTTCTATCGCTATTACAATGGCAAGGGTGCCTCCGAAATACACTCCTTAATACCTTCGCAGGCCATCTTCGGTTTTCCCATTCACACCATAATTACGCACTCAAGATTCCATTTTGTCTCACTAAACGAGCGCAAGCAACAGTTTTCCACACTGCCACAAAATTGTAGAATGCACTACCTGGTTCCTCTTTTCCTCCAAACTTTGATTTAAGTAAATTTAAGGTACCCGTTGATAAACACATCTCGGCAGCCTAACAACATCCTTAAACCCCTCTCAGTGTTTGATTTAGCACGTTAGGCCAATCTTACCCTGTTCAGAAATGCTATTAATAAAAAAAATTATGTACGGATATACCTGAAAAATTATAAATTATTTTCTAATTATAATTCCAGTTGTTAGTGTATTTATTATTCAAAGACAATAGGTTATTACTACAACATTAAAAGAAAATATGGAACAGAAGTTGTTAATAAACCAAAATTTTAGGCTACCACCACCAAGAAATTAGCTATTATTAGAAACCGTTTAAATTTTTTATTAAGATGTCGAAGAAAAAGTGTTACACCTAAACATATTACAAATAACTTAACTTTTCTTAACAACTGAGAAGAAGTGTATCCTAACTTTCAGCGAAAAATAGATTGTTTTACAAAAAAGATTATTAGCTTATGTGGTACCAGTAATTTACCAGATTATACTGAAGAACTGAAACCAGAAATTACAAACATTATAAAAAATCGTTACTTAAAGAAAAATTCACTTCGTTTCCGGACTTAGATATCAGTCAAAAAGTTCTTAATGACAACAAACACATTATTACTACCAAAGCGGACACAAATAATGTTACTGTTGTCATAAGAAAACTGAATACATAAAAAATCTAAATTGTTAAATTATACTCAACTTAAGAAATTGTCAAAGGATCCTGAATGTAAAGATAATGGTTCTAGACAAACACTAAACAACAATAATTTTATAAATGCCTCCTAGGTTTTATGGTCTCTCAAACATAAATAAACAAAACATCACTCTTCGATCAATTATTTCTAACATGGAAGCCCCAGATCATAAGTTTGCTAAATACACATCAAACATGCTATCAGTATACTTTAAAGACCCGAAAGGAAAAAATCTCAAGGTGTAAAGTCCGGTTATTTCGCAGGCCATATTAATGCTCCATTTACACTTATCCACCTATTTCTATTTAAATTATCTAAATAATACTTGACAATTCTCAATTGAGGGTGGGCTCCATCATGTTGAAACACCAAATTTTGACGTAACTGAAGAGGAACTTCTTGTAATAAGCGAGAAAGCTCCTCTTATAGAAATCTTAAATAGTTTCTGCCTTCAAGATTATGGTTAAAAAATGAGGACCAAGTAAACTTTGACCAATTATACCACACCACATGTTTATACCAAAATGTTCTTGGTTTTGAATTTCGTTTATTACGTGGAGATTTTCTGTTCTTCATTAAAAATAAAAATAAAATTCCTTTCTTCGTCGGTTTCAGTTAAAGGATCCAAATGTGTAACCTATAATCGTGATATTTATACTTTTTCAAACTCTCTGAATAATAGAATACTTAAGATTTAGTTCTCGACTTGCGTGCCGTATGGACTGTTTAGGGTTGTTCTCAAAATAATTTAAAATGATTACAACATTGTTGTCGCTGGATATTCTTTTTGAAATAGATTTTCTTTCCTGCTTGAAACTGTGTCTTGAACATTGCTTAAAACCCGTTCCAAGCGACTGAACATTTTGCATCAGGGTGGTACCGTTCTGGATATCTTTCAGAGTAGATCTGCGCTGCTTGCACTGAATTCTGGGTACATTCACCATAAATTAACATGCCCATATTTTCATTGCGAGAAACCATTGTTAATAAAAACTGAATTATAACCAATCAATTAAACTGTCTTAACAATAAAATGTCAAGTTTGATAAGAATAAATTTGTAGGTTTATCAATTTGCAACTGTCTTAACATAATTTTATCCCACATATTATTAAATATATTTTTCTCTGTAACGTTTCAACCCAGAAAAATGTGTTTAGGCGTATTGAATTCAGAAAAATGGCAACATTCGAAATATATTTAAAAAAATTAAAATTTCCTGGGAAAAACATATTTTTGGACCACATAACCTCAATTTCTGAAAAAGTTTATTTGTTGGTAAAAATTGCAGACAATCATTTAAGGTCAATTAGATTTTAAGTATTTTCTCCCGTTTTCGCACAATAAGACCAAGGCGCGAATTTGAATCACCTTGTACATATATGTGACCTCACTTGTAGTGAAGCAAGCTAGCTCATTAATGAATAAAAGAAAAATTATGGGACCTACGTTGCTACCTTGAGGAGTTCGCACATTTCGTACAAATTCATTTGAGTAGGTGTTTTCGAATCTAACTATAAATTTGGGATTTGAAAGGAAATATAGAATTTCGAATACTGATACATGCAAATTTATTAGATAAAATCCTCAGAACGATACTGTCAAAGTGCCTATCTGATATTAAAACATATCACAAAACATTCCATGTTAAGACCTAATTTATTATTTATGTGTTGCGTTATAGCATTAATTCAGGTGATGAGCGAAAGTCATGTCGTTTGAGAGTATGTCATATTGATTGATGAATGAAGTTAGCCTAATACAAATATACCTTTAAAATTTTTTCGGGAATACATTCAGTAGCGATATTCCTCGTGTGACCTACCTTTAAGATGCAATGTCCCTTGGTTAGCTCTTCAGTACAGAGACGGGGGCGTAGGAAAGGATTTAACAGAAAAATAAAAATAAAGCATAGGGTGCCAACAGTCTAGAAGACTATTTTTTTATTAATTGTTAATACCCTAAAAAAAGAACAAAAGTATTTTGATGGTCGCACCAATACGGGTTCAAAGAAAACTTGATGCGATAAATAAATACACTGATCTTTAGGACGGTCAAAGAAGCGCTTGTTGGATCCCGGAGTCAAACCCAAGTAGGTAATTGGACTAATAACCTTATGAATTAAAAATTACATTTTATAGTATCTTTGAAAAGAGAAAAATTAAACATAAAAAACAAAGCATAAATTCAGTGCCTTAAAAATCAAACAAATTAAGCAAGAATCTGACATTTGAACTGGTTGGACAGTATTAATTTAGCCAAATACAACTGTATGGTTACATACATGCATAGTGATAAGAGCCCTAAGATCAGGTTGCCTCTAGGAGTCAGAAGCAAAAGTTTACAATTGAATTTATATCAATAAGTAACCATCTAAATATTAAGCACAAATATAGTAGTCAAGTTGTAATAAACATTTCTCAAGTTTTAATTTTTCATTTTTGGTTTGAATTATTCAGTTTTATTTACCTTAAATGGTATACAATTATATATAACTTGAAATACTTTTAGTTGCCTATACTTTGATACAAAACACCTTTTATTTTAACAATGTTTTTTCCACCTATTATTATCTCTTATACTTTAACGTTACATTTGGCCAGTTTATCGATAACACTCTTTCTTTTTACATAAAAGTTAGTTTTGATTAAGTTCGCATTTGTTCTTGGTTGCTAAAACATTCTTAAATAAGTTTCTGAATTCATTTTTAATCTTCGATAGAAGGATCTTTCAAAAGGAAATGTTTTACAAAGAAAATAAAGTTTTTACTCGAGAGTGCTGAGTATTCCTTGTCTTCTTTCATTCATACAAAGTTGTCACGAATAGCTCGCTTTCTATCTTAGGGGTATGTGTATCTATTTTTCTGTAGCCTTTTCTAATTACTTATTTCAATTTTCAGCTTTTAAAGTTTTACTTTGAACTTCGCTTGAACTTTCCGTTGACGTCACAGTTGCACTTGCAGTTATGTTTCTACTAATTATTGTCGTTACCATGGGCGTAGCCAGCGAAGGGCAGGGAGGGGCAACTGCCCCCCCCCTGGAAGAGCAAAAATAAATTAAATAATTTTTAAATTTTAATAAACAAAAAATTAAATCTAAAATACACATATTTTTCTGTTCTGCATATTTTTTTGTGGTCGTTTGGTTGCTTTTATGAACATTTTAAAATTAATTAATTAGCTCTAATAAATAAAATTATTCGCGTGTCCTTTGTCACTAAAATATATTTCATCAACAAAAAACAAAGCTGTTTGAAAAACTGACATAGTGCTAAATATATATTAATAGCGTTTTCGATCTATGCATTTAATGCATTGCTGCACACCAGAATTGGATAAAACGAGTGTTCGATTTACTCTCAGGATACGTCAATTTTTAGTGTTCGATTCAACCACTTAACAGTCGGACACTTTTGAGAAAAATGGTAACAAAATTGTCACTTTTTTTTGTTTTCATTTAACTACATTTTTTAATCCTATTAATTAATTAAAATAAATTTACTCAATAAGTAGTTTTAGTGTGAAATATTTTGAAACATTTAATACACAATCCTACATCAGAATCCGAAATAAATACTCTTATAACGTACGTAAGACCTGCACCAACAAGTTAAAACAAGTTAAAACAAAAGTTGCCTGAACGAGACTCGGGATAGTCAGTGTACGGAAAAATGTCACGCCCGAGTGCAGTTCGTGCAAAACTATCAAGTGGTTAAAACACAACTTGCTCCAAATCCTAACATAGGACAATATTTTTTGCAACAACTATTGAGTTGGTGTGTAAGTGCTCTTAGCGACAGTGTCCTATTTAATAGTGTAACGAAACGCCACTGGTTTTCTTCGAGAAAAATCGAGATACAAGTGAGGAATATACGGGAACCTGCGATGCGAATGTTCTGGCAATTTCTAGTCTCAAAAAGGGTATATAAAATTGCCTATCCAGCGCGAAGACAGACAGTACAGTACAGTACAGTTGCATACGGCGAATAGAAAGCGAGGCGCGAGATTTAAAAGCGGAATAGTTAAAAAGTGTTGAGAAGGTGAATATTTGTGTTGTTTTGTTAACTTTATTGGTTTTAAATAAAGTTGGTGTGAATAGTTATCCGTGTTAAATTATTGCCTGAGAAACAAGAGGGAAAATCCGTAACAATAGTTTTACCGCAGAATAAAGAGACAGAAATCACAGAAAAGACAATATGGAAGAAATCGGTTACAAAAAGGTAAGTTAAATAATTTCCATAGAAAATTAAATTTTTAATTAAAACTTTAGAGTCATTCCATTAGAAATGGTCCAAAAATTTGAAAATTGGTTGATCGACCAGCACCAAATAAAACAAAACTACCATGTCATGATAGCCTATAATGTAGATATGTTATATCCGATGTTAATTTTTGTTAAAAATTATTTGTGTCGCAACGTTTGGAAAAAAATTCAATTGCAGCCCTTTACAAAATTGCCAATTGCTCTTTACTCTTTGCTTGTATCTTTGTGAAACAATTTTTATTAGCTTTGACAAAAGATTCTGTGCATTATTAACATAATTTTATATATTTTTCATTATTATGATGCCGACTTTTTTGCCTTCTAATTATAACAAAAATTACAATAATGCACCGATTTTGACAGCTGATATCTCAAATGGGACTAAATATAAAAACTTGAAATTTTCAGATATTAAAGATCAAATAGCACTTTATACGTGCTATTAATTTCATTTTGTGTTTTTAATCTAGTGAAAAAATATTAACATCGGATATAGTATATCCACATTATAAGCTATCATTACATGGTAGTTTTGTTTTATACTAATTTTTATCCTAGGGACTAAGAACAAGAATGATATTAGGTTATTATTTTTAGGTCAAAAATCTCTAAAACGGATAAAAGTTCATGATGACAGTAGTGGAAGTGGAAGCAATGATTGTGATGAAGATGAAAATAAAATGGTCGGAACATCAAAATCGGAATCTATTTTTGAAGGAGGCTCAAGTAGTTCTTCAAATCTACATGAAGCTGTCTCTGGAACTGGGACCTCTAAACAAACTGAAGAACGCGATGGCTACCATGAAAATGACATTGGTCGTTATGTTAGTTGTGCCAATAACTTGCCTTCTGAAAAAAAGAAGGAATTGTTGACAAACCCTTGGGTTTCATCATCCAATTACGATTTTGCTTCTGATGCCATTCACTTGAAAAGAAAATTTAACCATCGCTGGTTAGATCAATATACTCCATGGCTGGCGTACTCAAGTCGTTTGAAAGGTGCTCTATGTTTGTATTGTGTTTTATTTCCGCCAAGAATTGCTACAGTTAAAGGAGTTTTGGGGTCATTTATGGTAAGGCCTTACATGCAGTTTAAGGATATACATGAAGATTGTAGAAAGCACGTTGGCAGCCATTACCACAAATCTTCAACAGCTGTTGCAAAAGCATTTCTTGAAAATGCTCCTGTTGATGCCTAGTTGCGAATAGGGCACCATAAGACGATTGAAGAAAATAAACAAATATTGTCAGCAATTATTTCATGCATAATATTTTGTGGAATTCATGATTTGCCGCTTAGAGGAAAACAAGGAAATGAGGGAGTTTTCTTTGACCTTTTAAATTTGAGGATTGACTCTGGTGATGAGAAGCTAAAGAGCCACTTGGATAAATGTCAAAAAAATGCAGTCTATACCTCACCAACAATTCAAAATGAGATACAATTATGCGGTGAAGTTATCAAAGAAAAAATAATCGAAGACTGTAAACGGACAAAAGCTTATGCTGTAATGGCTGATGAAACAACAGATATCGCTGGAAAAGAGCAGCTTTCTATTGGATTAAGGTTCTATGATGCAAGCCAAAAAATAATCGGGGAGGAATTTGTAGGATACATTGAGTTAAAATGTCAAGATGCTTCTACAATCGCTAGCGCAATTCAAAGTTTTTTAGAAGATAATTTTTCCGCCGATAATTGTGTGGGATTCGGATTTGACGGGTGTTCCACGACGGCCGGCAAAGAAGGTGGTGTACAGGCCATTCTTAAAAAAAAGTACGCTAAATCTTTATTTTTCCATTGCTCCAGCCACAGACTAAATCTTGTGGTCAATGATACTAGCAAGCTACCAGAAATAAGAAACACAATTGCAACGGTTAAAGACACAATAACCTTCTTTCGTGAATCGCCAGCCCGTAAGAAATCGGTTCCAAATCTTTCAAGGCTCTGAGACCAGATGGTCGGAAAAATATAAAAGCATAAAAAAATTTTCAGAAAGCTTCACTGACATTGTTAAAGCACTAGAACATCTATCTGTCGAAGGAAACTATGCAACAAGAAAATCTGCCTACCAATTGCACTGTGCAGTTACTAAACCAATATTCATCTTAGGCTTAAACATATTTGCAAGATACTCTGCAATTTTGGAACCCGTTGTAAACGTTTTACAAGGTAAAAGTATGGATTTGGTTATGGTGAAGAAACATATTGATGATATTCTAGATGTAATCAAAGAAGATCGACAAGATGTAGAAAATGTTTCTTATGAATTATTTAAAAAATCACTTGATATCGCAGAGAAAGTAGGGGTTGAGTTGTCAGTACCACGAGTCACTCAAAAGGAAGTACACAGAAGTAATCCACCATCTGAGTCTGCAGTTGAATACTAGAAGCGGTCAATAATCATCCCCTATCTTGATTCTTTAACTTCGTCTTTGGATGCTACATTCTCCAACGAAAATACACCTGCTTTTGCTTTAACTTATCTTCATCCTTCAAGCATGCTCAAAATGGCTTGAAAAGATTTCAAAAATAATGCAGAATCTTTCATGGAATTTTATAAGTTGGGTGATGTCTCTGCAGAATTAGATTTGTGGTACAATATGTGGAAGAAAAAGAATTTAGCAGAAGACAAATTAAAGGACATTGAAGTGGCTGCACTTTTGGAGGAAGCTAATGATTTTCCCTGCAACAAAGCACGCGCTGCTAATATTAAGTGCTTTCCCATCCACTACTGCTACCGTGGAAAGATCGCTCAGTACCCTGCGAAGGGTAAAAACCTGGCTGAGGAGTACAATGGGTGATGACAGACTAACTGGATTGTGTTTGATGAGTGTGCATCGAAAATTTTTGAAGGAAAATCAGGACTGCATAGTGAAGAAAGTTTTGGATAAATTTAGTTTAAACCCAAGAAAAATGTTATTAGTTTAATTTAAGTAAAATTTTACATTTTGACCGACCATGGACCATGGTTTGCACCCCCCCCCCCCCCCTGTTATAAATCCTGACTACGCCCTTGGTCGTTACAGTTCCAAATTTTTCTTATACAACTAAAAGAAGTTTAAGAGTATTACCATCTGCACCTGAATGTATTGTAACTTAACCTAGAAATTCTATCTTCATACATCTTTAAATAGTCTCGTAGAAAAATAACTTAAGTAGAATATCATCGTAGAAATCAACAAAAAGGTCAGACGTTTTTAATCATATTTGTCGCACCTATAACCTCAGTTCCTTTCCGATTTCCTTAATACTAAAAGAAGAAAAATTACTAGAATAACTCCTTGCTTTGACTAAAACATTTTTTTATCTCCAACCTTATCTAAAATCCCTTTTTCCACTTCCTTTTTCTTTGTTTTTTGGTTATAATTGCTAAAAATAGTGTATTACTTTATCACTAAATTACTTACTTTTTCCTTAGATTTTTAATTTAATTTTTGTGTATAAATCGTTCTTTTAGCAACGGCCGTTCTATAAATAGCTGTCGGCCATATTTTATTATCTTTTAATGTTTGTGACGTATTAACGAACCTGCGCACATTAATTTAGCTTTAGATATTTTCCACATGCTTTGAATTTTAGTTTAATATTGGTAATTGATTAAATTTATTATTTTTCTTAGCGTTCTCTTTCAAATTCCATAATTTAAATTTTTGTTAGGACATAACAAGTATTCTAAATTGGAATGATCATTTAACGTATTAACTTTTTACGATTAAAATATAAAAAAAAAACCCGGTTCACGTTAGGAAGGCCTTTCGAAATGAAACAGGTTCTTATTTAGTTATAATTATCATTTACTATAGAATCATTTCTTTCACACTTTTAACATTTTGCGAAATAATTTTGTTTAAACGTGCTGACGATATTTTACTTTTATTTTGCTTTCTTTAAATTTGCTTTTTTGATTTAATCAACGTATGCACGTTACACCTTTATAAATTAACTTTTTGTTTATTTGCGCACTTATTTCATTATGGACGTTAATTACCAATTTATTTGTCTTTTGTTAGAATGTATTCATTTTGAAACGCGTTTTATTTTTCTGTATGTATATTCTTTTTCTGTGCTTTAATAATTATAGGTTTTGTTTTATCCCACAATACTCTTTTCTTTTTTTCCTATTAGTTTCTCATGTCTCTTTTCCTACGGTTATCTACTCGCATCTTTCTGACATCGTTATCCAGGACCTGGAATAACGGTGAGTTCTTTTGGGGAGCGGCTCCTGGCGCCCTTTTTATCTACCGGAACTTTCTTGGCCCCACGCGAAACGTCTGATGCCGGCGATTCCTTATATCAGCAGGTGAGTAGCAACCCATCTCCTTTTTCTCTTTTTCTTCTCTTTGCTTCCCGTTTCTGCACGTAACAAAGGCAAACAAAAGAATAACTTAAAATATAAGCCAATATTATAAGCACGCTTACAAATTTAAACATATACAGTAAACAATTGAGAGCTATAAAACAAGTAGTTATATTAGGAGAAATCTGTCTCTGATCTGATTAACTCAGATTTTTTAATGGGATTCCCAGTCCTCATGTTCAGTAAAACGTTCCACAGTAACAGTAGGCGTAGTCCCACACAACGCTGCACGCTTCTTAAATTAAAAGAAATGTAATTAATATACTTGAAGTCTGCACTCAATGTCGATTAACAAAAATA
Organism: Vesta saturnalis; assembly: GCA_036346205.1. Classification (NCBI taxonomy): domain Eukaryota; kingdom Metazoa; phylum Arthropoda; class Insecta; order Coleoptera; family Lampyridae; genus Vesta; species Vesta saturnalis. The sequence continues at coordinate 892,258 of JARFJB010001033.1, read as the reverse complement.
GAGTAATCGATTAACAGAAATGGAATCTACTAGAAAAATTATGAAATAATGTGGAGACTAGACGATTTAATGTGTTTATGCAAATCGTAACACTCTGTAGTTGAATACGTTTTGCATATTACCATTTTTATGTACGTTTATAATACAACACATTTTTAACCTTTCTGGAAATATTTCTTGACACACAGTAATTAATTAGACTCGATAGTATTGAGGTATCTGAACAGGACTGCGATAACATATTTGGAATTTCATCAATGCCTAGAGATTTCCCATTTATTTAGTGAGTAAATAGTATTGTGTACTTTTTTTTGGGTACATGGGTTAAGAAAGAAGAAGTAAATAATATTCACTAGTAATATCGCTTCTCTAGAGATGGTTAACCACAGCGAGTGTGCAACGTAATTTGCAAAATCAGTGACAGTAAAAATATCTGAAGAACACGTAATTCGCGGTGGCTTAACTAGATTCCACACAGCGTTTGCTATGTCTTCAGACTTATCTATGTAGTTTGCAACCAAATCACTTTTTTTAAGGCGAATTACCTTTAGACGAGATTTTCGTTCTTTTTCTATGTTATTAGTTCGTCATGATTCATAAGGTAATTCATTGCGGTCAAATTCTTAGAATTATTATATTTTTGTTGCAAATGTAGAGAAAATTTTATTTTATTTGTGTAGTGTACTTTGTTTATTGTTGCTTTTTTTAAAGATGTATTGAAGGACCACATGAATATATCGTGGGAGGCGTTGAATCGATCGTTAGGACCAGCAATATTTTCAAAATAGGTTTGGTTATGGTTATCAAATAAGAACAGGACTCGTTTTATACTTTTATTAGAGAAAATACGCGCTTTATTAGTAATTATGCTTAGAGATTGGTCAATTGTAAGATTTATTGTGACACATTGTACAAAATGATCAGAGAAATCTACATTAAAACTGGAACTTTCTGTAATGTTCTCACTATTGTTAGTAATAATATAATGTATCGCTGACTCACTTGCGTGGAAGATACAAGGTAAATGTTCAATTCTATTTTAGTTGAGTTGATCGGCCTATCTTCACAGTTTTTACTTTTGTATCGCGACGTTTGGTAAAAGGAATCTGCTTCCGGCTTCAGGATTAGTACTGGGAAGGAGTGGTTACGTACTTGAGTATAATCCATTTGCAATGATTTTTTTCAAGCACTTTATTACTCTCAGTTTCAAACTTGGTACGGTTCACTTACAAGTCTGACACCTTAACCGCTGAATCACTGGGGAACCTTATACTTTGTTTTCTTTCAACTATCGTTTAGAGATATTTAAAACAATGTTTTTACGATTGGCATTGGTTGGTTCTATCTTCTCCTTCATTAGCTTTTCTAGTTTCTTCTATTGAATTTCTTGTAATTTACCTTAGTGTTTGAAAATTTACTTCTGGCAGCCATGTATATCCTGCCAAATTCTTGTTCGTTCACTCGATTTCGAATGATTTCTCTTATCTCGTTGGTAGTTGGGTAGTTATTCGAGCTGGTATTCTCTGAAGCGGCGATGTCTAATTCGTTCTTTCTCTAACGCTTTGCTAGCATTCTTTGAGATTTGTGATATTCTTGGGCTGTGTATTGGAATTTTCATGTTGAGCCCGGTATGTATTACGTTTTTAACACGGGCTTTGTAGAGGAAGATTAGGTGGTTCCACTCTAGTGCTAGCTTGTTCATGGATGTGGCAAGATTTTTGAATAGTTGAACCGTACCGAGTTAATAATTATGTATTATAAGTGTTTTGCAACTGTGGTCTCATATTAGTTGAGTTGATCGGCCTATTTCCACAATTTTTGCATTTGTAGCGCGACGTTTCGTTGCTACCCTCATTAGGTCTAGCCCTAGAAGGACTGATTTCTCACTAAAGTCAAGTACTTGACTGCTCTCAGATTCGAACTTGGTACCTTTCACTTGCAAGTCTGGCACCTAAAACCGTTGAGCCACTGAGTGATTCTCAGTCGCTCTGCGGTTAAGGTGTCAGACTTGTAAGTGCAAAGTACCAAGTTCGAATCTGAGAGTAGTCAAGCACTTGAGAAAAAATTATAATAAATTAATTCGACTCAAGTGCGAAATCAGTCCGTTTCAGGACTAAGCCTGATCACGAAAACGATGAAATCAATTAATGTAAAGCCAGGGTTACAAGACACTTATTATACAGAATGTTAAATTCTAGTTACTTTATGCATTACAGATTTTAAATTTTGTGCGTTAAACATATTTTCAAATGCTTCTAGTGTTTTGCCTCTATACAGGGTGCTTAAAAAATATGCGGCAATATTAAAGGGAGTGATTTCCCAGGTAATTTTGTATAATAAAGTTCCAATAAATATAGGTCCGCAAACGCTTCGTTACCGATCTACAGCGTGTTGAAGTTTAATTTAAAAAAACAGTCAAAATTAGATTTTTCCAAAACGGCTTGAGATATCATAATGAAATTTTACGCGTGTCAATAGCTGTGGGAGACGCATACTTTGCAATACAACACGATGTTTCAGTCGTACCATTGGCGCGCGTATTGGCACGTCACAGGCTATTTTTCAAGAAAAAAGTAGGATGCCGCCGATTTCTCTAAAAATAAAAAATATTTTTCAATTCTTTGTTCAATTGTGAAGACAAAAGCTCTCTTGACTTTTTATCGTACGACGTACCGTTTTTGAGTAACAGAAACATTTTAGTGCATGTCCATTTATCATGCGTACAAAAGTCTTTTTAAACATTCCTGTATTATTCACTGACATATTGAATGAGTCTCGTGATTAATAATTTTGTATGTGTCGAATTTGTTGAAGTTCCTTATCATGAATCGCTATACGAATGCCGAGATGACCGACATGCACTACATTTATGGACTTGCTTATGGGAATGCATTAGAAGCTAGGCTAGGTATACTGAAAGATTTCCGGGCCGTATTGCTCCTGATAGAAAAACTTTCGAATGTATACATCGGCGTCTTTATAAAACAGGCACATTAAGACGAAATGGAGGAGGAGGAAGGCCAAGGACAGCAAGAACGGTAGAGCTGGAAAAGGATGTGCTGGACATGATTGAAGAAGATTGAGGTACTTCTACTAGAAAAATTGCTGACGCTTTGGATGTAAGTAATGGGACTATTTGGCACATTCTTAAGGAAAATTTGTTATATCCATTCCATATACAACGCGTTCAAGTACTTCTTCCTGCTGATTTTCCTCCTCGCATTGCATTCTGTCAATGGCTTTTGCACAAAATGGTTCAAATCCCTCAACTCCTGATGTTGATTCTGTTCACCGATGAAGCGAGTTTTTCAATAAATGCAATACGGAATTTCCATAATAACCATGTATGGTGTGAGGAAAATCCAAATGAAATTGTTGAAGATCGTTTTCAACATCAGTTTTCTTTGAACGTTTGGATTGGGATTGTGGGTGACTGCCTAATTGGACCGGTATTTCTACCCGGGAGACTTACCGGAGAGGTGTATCGCACCGTTTTGGAAAATACGCTCCCTGGATTTCTGGAGGACGTACCACTAGCAATTAGAGATGCAATGTGGTATATGCACGATGGCGCACCAGCTCACTTTAGTCAAATAGCTCGTGATTTGTTAACACAAACATACGGAAATCGTTGGACTGGGCGGGGTGGACCTCACTTATGGCCTGCACGATTCCCGGACTTAAATCCCCTTGATTTTTTCCTGTGGGGACATTTGAAGTCCTTGGTGTACGCTACTCCATTGGAAAACGTAGAAGACTTAAGAAATCGAATCAATGCTGGGTGCAACTCAATTAAAACAGATCCTGGTGTTTTTGAGAGGGTTTGCCAGTCAATGAGGAGAAGATTGGATTCTTGCATCCAAGCACGAGGTGGTCACTTTGAACAGTTTTTGTAATTTTTGGTTTGGTGAAATATTTGTTTTTGCCCTTGAATGAAACCCTTGATTTTTAAAACTTTTTTTCTGTAATAAATGGATATGCACTAAAATGTTTTTTTTTTACTCAAAAACGGTACGTCGTACGATAAAAAGTCAAGAGAGCTTTTTTCTTCACAATTGAACAAAGAATTAAAAAATATTTTTATTTTTAGAGAAATCAGCGGCATCCTACTTTTTTCTTGAAAAATAGCCTTTGACGTGCCAATACGCGCGCCAATTGTACGACTGAAACATCGTGTTGTATTGCAAAGTATGCGTCTCCCACAGCTATTGACACGCGTAAAATTTCATTATGATATCTCAAGCCGTTTTGGAAAAATCTAATTTTGACTGTTTTTTTATATTAAACTTCAATACGCTGTAGATCGGTAACGAAGCGTTTGCGGACCTATGTTTATAGGAACTTTATTATACAAAATGACCTGGGCAATCACTCACTTTAATATTGCCGCATCTTTTTTAAACACCCTGTATAATTGATTTATATTTAAATCTCCAAGTTTGCTTACTTTTAAAATGGCATTCTTAATAAATATAACGCTACCGCCATCAAGAGACCACATTTTTGGGTTGAGTGGCCTCACTATATTTACATAAACTTAAGTTTAAGGGACTTTTAGTGAGCATTCTTTATACCTTCGTTGCATTCTACTTTAGGAAAATTTTGTTTTACATGAGCAGCTTGCTCAGTGTTGGTACTAGGATGCATTCACAACTAAGTAAGACTGCTGTCATGTTATATATTATCACACAATTTTCAATTAATTTTTTTTTGTCACTGGATTGTTACGACAAAGGCGACACGGAGCGTTATCTGAGCATGGCATTTCTTAGTCGCCGCCGTACTTTACGTAAGATGAAAGACGTTAAAACTGTGATACGAAGGTGTTTTTAGTTTTTTCTTTTTTAACCACTCTCTGAATTAACAACTTTATATTACACTTATCTCATACGAAATTTGTAGAAACAATACTATCTATTATAATTGGATGCATTCTATCATAGTTCAATGAGCTAAATGTACAGTAGCAAATTAACGAGCACACAGCTAAAGTGCATGTTTCCAAACTAGTGTGTGGACCGTTGTTCTTACTTAACAAACATACTTACTAAATTATTATAAGTTTTTGTTATGAACGAATAAGTTCAAAGGTAAATATGTGATTAAAATTATTATTAATTTTACTAAATACATAAATAAAAAGTTTACCTCGAGTAGGATTTGAACCTACGACCTGCACTCTAGCAAAGTACAGATCGTAGGTTCAAATCCTACTCGAGGTAAACTTTTTATTTATGTATTTAATAAAATTAATAATATTTTTTAATAATATACTTACTAGGTCACTCTTTCATCAACTCGTCAAAATCGGGAAATAAACGTCGTCACTCGCTTGAAACTTACATCCGAAAAAGGCATGAGTACTATATAAAATTGTTACCAAGCTGGGACGTGAACTATCCAGACTTTAACCTGAAAATTGAAGTCAAACTAGCTTGCTTAAAAGTTTTCTAAACTCATAGAAAGTTTTACGTTTTCCAAAGGAATCCTAAGTAGGCAACTCCTATTTTCAACGTATGAAACTTATTTATCCAACTTCAAATAGGTAATCATACAACAATCAATACACAACAAATATAATACCTGGTATCCAGTGTTGGGTAGGATCTAGATCAAAGTGATCTAGATCCAGGATCTAGATCTACTAAACGGATCTATGATCTGGATCTAGATACTTTGCTCTGCTAGGATCTAGTATCTAGATCTAGATCACATTTTAACAGATCTTTAGTACTTGAATCCAAAGATCCATTAGAATATTTTAAAATGTATTTTAAGGGTATTTTGTGAAATTTTTAACTGGCTTGAGGCAACAGAGCTTTATATTTAAAAAATACATTATGCTCCGTTACGACCGTTACATCCGTGCCCCACAGAGATACATACACATTTACACAATTACCTACTGCCTGAGGCATGTTAAATTCCGAAATAACCAGTAATAGAACTATTTATTTCCTTCGTTAATATTTCCGTCGGTTGTTTTTGTTTCGTAAAGCTACAAAGGCAGGTAATGACAGCTAAGTGCTAATCTAATGACATAATGAGTAATGACAATGGGGTCATCCATCCATTAAAGTAGGTACTTAAGTTAAGTGGAACTGGAATTCCCTGTTGCTAATTTAATCGAACAAAAGCAGGTGTAGAAAAACAACAATCTTGTCTTCAGTTCTTAAGAATACGACTTTAAGTAAAGCACATTTGTTAACTGTTAGTTAGATCAACAATGAGTGACGAAGCTGAATTAATAGAAGTTCCGCCAATCTTAAGCGGTAAATTTTATAAAATTTTATCAAAATGTGACAACAAGATAGTGACCCAGTGTCTAAATTGTCCCGCACAAATACAAGGTCATGTGACTTCAACAGGAAATTTTATTCGGCATATGAAGGTATGTATTAATATAGTTTTTGGCAGAATATTAGTATCATTTATTGGATTCTTACGAAATACATCATCTGATATATCAAAACGTGATTTGTAGACTTAATTTTTCTTACTAATTCTATATGAATTACGTAAAGTATTTTTTGTTGCAAAATACTTAGTTTCTCGTGTGTAAAAGAACGTTTACAAAAGGTTGAGATTTATTTCTTAAAGTCCCTAATGCATCAAAAAACTTTTTTAAATGTTTATGATACCTGTATTCATAAAAAGATGGGATTCAGTCGCTTTCAAAATTGGTGTTATCTAAATTTTGACTGAAACTTGAAGTGACTTCAATCTGAATTTTATAAATTAACATACACTTGCTCCTTTTTTTCTAGAGAAAGCATCCAGTAACATTTAGCAAATTCGATGCAGAAAAGACAACAAAAAAAAGTAAAACCGAAATTTTATCAATGAAGGATTTCAACAAGACTAACATTTTTCAACGATCTACCAGTTCTACCACAAAGAACTCGGTTAACAAACTCGTCTTAGATTATATAATTGAAGAGATGAGGCCTATTTGTACAGTCGAAAAACCCGCATTTATTAGGTTAGTAGAAGGACTTTCTGGCAAAAAACCTTGTGACCAAAAAACGCTCAAGAGTAAATTAGAAGAAGAGAAATCAGCAGTTATTGGTGCTGTAATAGAAGAATTAAATAAAACCAAATACGTTTGTACAACTGCAGATGTTCGGAGCACTAATAACAAAAGTTATCTTGGTATGACTGCACACTTTATCGATAGTAATAGCTTCCAACGTAAATCTTTTGCATTAAGCTGTAGGCGATTTAAATTTGCACACACATTTGACAGAATTGCGGAATTAATAAGTGAAATTCATAACGAATACAAATTAAATCTCGGTAAAATTTCAGGAACGGTAACAGATAACGCAAGCAACTTTAATAAAGCTTTTAACGTATTTACTGCTTCTATATGTAATAAGAGCAGCGATAGCGAATTAACATACTTGCAAAATCAAAATGATGTAGATGTTGAATCATTACCTGCTTTTGATACTGACAGTACTTACGTGCTTTTGCCCGAACATTTTAAGTGTTGTTCGCATACACTCAGCCTTGTAATTACGATAGATGCAGCTAAAGCATTTGAAAACATAAGGTATAAAAAAATGTACGATACTGTTTTTGGGAAAGCTTATTCTTTATGGAATTTAGTGAGTAGGTCAACTAAGGCGTCGGATCAGTTAGAAAATGTTTGCGGTGTCAAATTGAAAGTTCCTTGTCCTACTCGTTGGAATTCCATGTATGACGCATGTGTTAAACTAATTAATATTGAAGCAAAATTAAGTGATGTTTGTAAGTTATTAAAATTAGACGTGTTTCAACTGTCAGATTTTGTGTTTTTAAACGAATCTATTTCTGTTACAAAACCTATAGCCGTTGCAATAGATATTTTACAAGATGAAAAAACTTGTCAGTTAGGTACTGTTTTGCCAACACTTTTCAAAATTAAAGCTAGCTTAGAAGCAATGACAAAACTGACATTTTGTTCTAATGTTTATTGAACGGCTTTACAAGACGTTTCTCTAATATAATGGATATTAAAAATTCTAGTAGTCGACCATACCTGTTATCCACAATTTCTAACCCAAAATTTAAATTATGGTGGTTAAAAATTACCCCCTTTAAAAATGAAACAGCATTCTGTCAAACGCAATTATTGTGTGAACTTAACAATTCCGGATTTCAAGAAAATCTTAATAATTCAGAATCAGAAATTCAGTTCACACTTACTGAAAAAAAATCCTCTGCCACGGACGAATTCTTTGCTTTTTTAAAAATAAATACTCAATCGCAAACAACATTTGATTCAGAATGCACAAATTATTTTAAAGACACAAGCACTCACTATGAGCAATTAAATATGTACCCTGCTATAAAAGAAATCTTTTAAAATATAATTCTATACTTCCTTCATCTGCCCCGTTGAAAGGATATTTAGTATGGGTGGACTAATTTTAACTCCTCGTAGGAATAGATTAGGTGATGATATATTTGAGATGCTATTAATTTTAAAACAAAATAAAATAAAATTAGATAATAAAATGTAATTATGTAATGTATACTTATAATAATTTAGATAAATGTCCTTATCCTTATAATTGTATAACAACTATGTGTTAAGTTAAATTAACAATTAACATTGCAACTTGCAAGTGTAAATGTGTACCTAATACAAATTTTGTAATTTGTAGTGCGTTAAATAATTAATGTCAGTTTTCAATAAAACCTATAAAATTATATTTGTATATTATTTTCTTAATAATTTAACCTTACGGACTAATATTTGTATTACATGAAAAATGATCATGGGAATGGGAGTACTACTCATCAGTAGCAATACTAGCAATTAAAGATAATATTAATAATTAGAAAAATCTCGAAACAATTTTGGGAATGTCGGATCTTTATAAAAGATCTAGATCCCATTTCAAGGATCTTTGATCTTTATCTAGATCCATTTTTACGTACGGATCTTGGATCTTTATCTAGATCAGTTTTTAAAAATGTGTTTGGATCTGTATCTAGATCCTAAATAAATGGATCTTACCCAACACTGCTGGTATCCCGGGTATGCTATTAACTAATGTCGATGGAGGCCATTCGGCTAAAAAGTTTCAAAATTATGGTACTTTAGTTATAGTTGAAGTCCACCCCAACTGAACCCTCTACTTTTTATTACGTATCTGGATTTTAGAAAAAAAATACAAATATTTCGTATACTATTCGTATGATTAATTTCAACGCCTTTCAAATTATTTAAAACTTTCGATAAAAAATGACACTTGCAGAGCTTAAAATACTTGGCGTTTTTTAGATTAATTTTTTACAATTGAATTTGGGTAGTGAGTAGGAGAAACCAGAATGGTGACACTAACTCAATTTTGGCTGTGTTTTATGTAGGGTGTTCGGAAAGTTGTTTCCAATATCGATAATAAGAATCCCAAAGAAGTCCATTTTTTTTAATACTTTTGTACTCGGCGAAGAAATAAGAGAGAGGCGTCCTGTTAAAACCCATATACTTGCAATGGGTAGTTTTCTAAATATTTCAAAAAAACGTAATTTCATTTTGCAAAACCTCAAGAGGGTTCACTTGTTTTGGAACGCAATCAGGATAGTCATGGTTAATTGACAAATGTCCATTAAAGTGAAAGTAAAAACGCCGAAGCATCTTAATTATACTCACAAAGACTACTTCTATTTATTTACGAGGGATATAACAAATTAATAACGAAAACATGTGATACATTTGCTGCTAGACGTCTTGAGAAAAGAAAAAAATCACTGAACGCTTTAATAAAAATAATGCAAAACTTTAAGAAATTGGAAAAGTTCAAGAGAAAATTGGAGAAAATAAAACCAACCACGGAGAATGACTAAATTAAAATTGTAATACTGTTGTTACTATGACGATTACCATGGGGATTGTCTTGCAACACACAAGTAAATCACGAAGAAGTTTTGCAAAATAAAATTTTTTTTTAATATTTAGAAAACTATCCCTTGTAGATACAGTGTTTTTAATACATCAAATATGGCAAAAAAATTAGGCCCTTGCGTGTAGAAAACTTACTTTTTGTGATTTTTGGTATCAACATTGGAAACATCTTTATGAGCACCAAAATTTACTTAGTATCGCGTGTATTTCGATTGCTACGCACTAACCAAATTGCATTACAAAATCTCATCTGGCCAGCACATAACTTTCTTATGAATATGTCGTGTTATATAAAAAAATAAGGGCAAGAGTAGATGAGCCGCAATACGGCTTTGTTTAACTTATTGGTGTTTCCTATTATATTAAATTTACAAAACACACATAATAATTTTACAAATTATAAACATATAAAGTTAGTGGGGGTTACTGCGAGAATATTTTGAACAATGACGCATATTTCGCATTATTTGGTACCGTATCGTCAAAACAGCGTAACTGAGTATTTCGTTTGACAGAATTAATGTGATGCCACTATTTTTGACGTATCTTGCAATGTCGTTAATAATCACATCACATAGCACCAAACTCGATCCCATTCCTGGGGGTAGGATTGAAGGAAACTTTAAAATAGTACATGGGAACCCCTATTGGTTTTGATATTTTTTGTTTGGATATGATTTGTTATTAGATATTTATTAACATCTGCGTCAGTTTCCTATTTTTCATTAAATCATTATTAACTAAAATGTGTATATATATATATATATATATACTCACTACCCAAATTCTATTGTAAAAAATTAATCTAAAAAACGTATTAAAAAAGTATTTTAAGCTCTGCAAGTGTCATTTTTTAACGAAAGTTTTAAATAATTTGAAAGGCGTTGAAATTAATCATACGGATAGTATACGAAATATTTGTATTTTTTTTTCTAAAATCCACATACATATTAAAAAGTAGAGGGTTCAGTTGGGGTGGACTTCAATTATAACTAAAGTACCATAATTTTCAAACTTTTTTAGCCGAATGGCCTCCATCGACATTAGTTACTAGCATACCCGGGATACCAGGTATTATATTTGTTGTGTATTGATTGTTGTATGATTACCTATTTGAAGTTGGATAAATAAGTTTCATACGTTGAAAATAGGAGTTACCTACTTAGGATTCCTTTGGAAAACGTAAAACTTTCTATGAGTTTAGAAAACTTTTAAGTAAGCTAGTTTGACGTCAATTTTCAGGTTAAAGTGTGGATAGTTCACGTCCCAGCTTGGTAACAACTTTATATAGTACTCATGCCTTTTTCGGATGAAAGTTTCAAGCGAGTGACGACGTTTATTTCCCGATTTTGACGAGTTGATGAAAGAGTGACCTAGTAAGTATGTTATTAAAAATTATTATTAATTTTATTAAATACATAAATAAAAAGTTTACATCGAGTAGGATTTGAACCTACGACCTGTACTTTGCTAGAATGCAGGTCGTAGGTTCAAATCCTACTCGAGGTAAACTTTTTATTTATGTATTTAATGAAATTAATAATAATTTTTAATTACATATTTACCTTTGAACTTATTCGTTCATAACAAAAACTTATAATAATTTAGTAAGTGTGTTTGTTAAGTAAGAACAACGGTCCACACACTAGTTTGGAAACATGCACTTTAGCTGTGTGCTCGTTAATTTGCTACTGTACATTTAGCTCATTGAACTATGATAGAATGCATCCAATTATAATAGATAGTATCGTTTCTACAAATTTCGTATGAGATAAATGTTAATTCAGAGAGTGGTTAAAAAAGTAAAAACTAAAAACACCTTCGTATCACAGATTTAACGTCTTTCATCTTACATAAGTACGGCGGCGAATAAAGAAATGCCATGCTCAGATAACGCTCCGTATAAGTGTCGCCTTTGTCGTAACAATGCAGTGACAAAAAAAAAAATTAATTGAAAATTGTGTGATAATATATAACATGACAGCAGTCTTACTTATTTGTGAATGCATCCTGAGCGAGTAGCTGCTCATGTAAAACAGAATTTTCCTAAAGTAGAATGCAAAGAAGGTATCAAGAATGCTCACTAAAAGTCCCTTAAACTTAAGTTTATGTAAAAAATAGTGAGACCACTCAACCCAAAAATGTGGTCTCTTGATGGCGGTAGCGTTATATTTATTAAGAATGCCATTTTAAAAGTAAGCAAACTTGGAGATTTAAATATAAATCAATTATACAGGGTGTTTAAAAAAGATGCGGTAATTAAAGTGAGTGATTGCCCAGGTCATTTTGTGCAATAAAGTTCCTATAAACATAGGTCCGCAAACGCTTCGTTACCGATCTACAGCGTGTTGAAGTTTAATTTAAAAAAACAGCCAAATTAAATTTTTCCAAAACGGCTTGAGATATCATAATGAAACTTTACGCGTGTCAATAGCTGTGGGAGACGCATACTTTGCAATACAACACGATGTTTCAGTCGTACAATTGGCGCGCGTATTGGCACGTCACAGGCTATTTTTCAAGAAAAAAGTAGGATGCCGCTGATTTCTCTAAAAATAAAAATATTTTTTAATTCTTTGTTCAATTGTGAAGAAAAAAGCTCTCTTGACTTTTTATCGTACGACGTATCGTTTTTGAGTAAAAAAAAACATTTTAGTGCATATCCATTTATTACAGAAAAAAAGTTTTAAAAATCAAGGGTTTCATTCAAAGGCAAAAACAAATATTTCACGAAACCAAAAATTACAAAAACTGTTCAAAGTGACCACCTCGTGCTCGGATGCAAGAATCCAATCTTCTCCTCATTGACTGGCGAACCCTCTCAAAAACACCAGGATCTGTTTTAATTGAGTTGCACCCAGCAATGATTCGATTTCTTAAGTCTTCTACGTTTTCCAATGGAGTAGCGTACACCAAGGACTTCAAATGGTCCCACAGGAAAAAATCAAGGGGATTTAAGTCCCGGGATCGTGCAGTCCATAAGTGAGGTCCACCCCGGCCAATCCAACGATTTCCGTATGCTTGTGTTAACAAATCACGAGCTATTTGACTAAAGTGGGCTGGTGCGCCATCGTACATATACCACATTGCATCTCTAATTGCTAATGGTACGTCCTCCAGAAATCCAGGGAGCGTGTTTTCCAAAACGTTGCGATACACCTCTCCGGTAAGTCTCCCATGTAGAAATACCGGTCCAATTAGGCAGTCACCCACAATCCCAATCCAAACGTTCAAAGAAAACTGATGTTGAAAACGATCTTCAACAATTTCATTTGGATTTTCTTTACACCATACATGGAAATTCCGTATTGTATTTCTTGAAAAACTCGCTTCATCGGTGAACAGAATCAACATCAGGAGTTGAGGGATTTGAACGATTTTGTGCAAAAGCCATTGACAGAATGCAATGCGAGGAGGAAAATAAGCAGGAAGAAGTGCTTGAACGCGTTGTATATGGAATGGATACATTTTTAATGGATTTATTTTTAAAGAAATCGGCGGCATCCTACTTTTTTCTTGAAAAATAGACTGTGACGTGCCAATACATTATTTGGTACCGTATCGTCAAAACAGCGTAACTGAGTATTTCGTTTGACAGAATTAATGTGATGCCACTATTTTTGACGTATCTTGCAATGTCGTTAATAATCACATCACATAGCACCAAACTCGATCCCATTCCTGGGGGTAGGATTGAAGGAAACTTTAAAATAGTACATGGGAACCCCTATTGGTTTTGATATTTTTTGTTTGGATATGATTTGTTATTAGATATTTATTAACATCTGCGTCAGTTTCCTATTTTTCATTAACTCATTATTAACTAAAATGTGTGTATATATATATATATATATATATATATATATATATATATATATATATATATATATAAGGTAGTAGACGTCTAATCGTTGGAAAAGACACAAATAGCCTATAGAATATATAATTCTAGTTGCTGATTTCCAATAAAAATAAATAATTAATGTAAGTTGGAAATAGAAAGAATATTAAAGCATTTTTAATCATAGTACCTGTATACATTGTTTACAACTCGATTCACAACAACCAAGAAATGCAACTAACAATTTAATGCCATTATGTAATGAATTTAACTACAATATTATAATTTTACAAGATCCTTATACTCTTGATAACAAATTGGCGTGAATTTGTAGTGATTATAACATATACTCAATTAGGTACGGGAATAAAATGAGCAGGAGACGAGACCCTGTTGTTGTAGAAGTTACTATTGAAAGTTTTATGGTGATATTGAAATTGATTTTATTATATTATTAATTAGAAAACATTTTGTCATTCACAGAAGGTGCAGGATTATAATAGGTCTAGATAGTAGTTCAAAACTATGGCATGTTTTAATTAATATTAGAGGAAAAAAGTAGAGGAATTTATTTTTTATTTACATAAAATTAATAACGATACAGAAGTTTCCAGTTTAAGTTCTATTAACGGAAGTAGTTGGGTATGTTTGCAAATAAACCAATTTTAAACAATATTAGTATAAAGAGTCAGCATCCCCCCAACCACTTTTAATCGGATGACGCCGCAGTTCCAGCTGATTGGTCTGACGCGCGCTTATTGCCGCAGGCTGCACGTTCTGGTTGGAGGGCCTAAAGGTAGGTCATGCCCCCTGGTTTCTGATTGGCCCTTAGACCCCGCCCAGCCTCTAGGATCTGTGCATTGTAATAGAGGTTGATCGTGGCTCCACCTAACGGTATATTTTTAAAAGTAGGTCACTGTATTTATTATGGCTGGAAAACTTGAAATTTGAAATAGTGTTCTAATAATTGGGGCTCGCGTACTATCTCATGAGACAACTATAGGGCTCTGGAACTTGTTCTCGGACCTTCGCCCCTTGTCGAGGTTTCGGTTCTTTGTCGGGTCTCCTTGTTTATTATGGCGGGAAAACTAGAAATTTGAAATGTTATTCTAATAATAGGGTTCACATACTATCTCTTAAGACAGCTATAGTAGGCCGGAACTTGTTCTCTTCTGCCCCTTTCCAGAATTGCTACGCCATTTACTGGTGCATTTTTAGCACTAATGATTGTTTTCTGTAATAGAGGTTAATCGTGGCTCCACATAGTAATATATTTTTAGATGTAGATTTAACTGTTATGATGGGTAATTTGAAATAACATTCTAATAATGGACTTGTATACTATCTCATAAGACACCGTTAAGACTCTTAAACTTGTTACAGAGTCTTAGCCCCACTGCAGTGGCCCTCTTGTCTCCTTACTTGTTTGCGGTGCCATCTAGCTGCTTATTTTGTAGTAAGCTAATTGTGGGCTTGTGTAATAGTCTGATCGTGGTTCCATGTAGCGGTATATTTTAAAAGTAATGAAGCTAGCTCCATCTAGTTGTGTATTTTGTAAAAAGCAAATTGCAGATTTTGGTATTAATGTCTGGCCGTGGTTCCATTTTAAGAGTACCGGGAGGCGGTGAAACTGAAAATTGGAAAAAGGAATTCCGAACTACACTAGACCCTGAGTCTCAATCCATTTCAGAGTCCCGTTTGTTTGTGTGGGCCTCCCTGTACCTTACTTCAGTTCGCATGCTCATTTATGCGCTTTCATAGTTTGAAATTACGGCTAGGATTAATGTAAAGGGGAACCTTTCTTGTATTTTAGAGGGATTTTATTTAAACTAGATCTAAGTCAATTACCGTCTACTTTATGAGTTTTTTTCAGAGAGCTTTTCAACATACACATATAGAACATGATCAATGCGTATTTGCACATCATGTGGCTATTTAGGGGAATGCTGGGGTAGTGACTTCACTTTTGGAAATTGTCACAGACTAAAACGAAGCTTTTCTAAATGGCTTACGTATATGAAATTGTTTCCAACATTTGTCTAAAGTCTAAATACCTTGAACGCTATCGTAAATACAAAGTTGGCTCTGACTTTTATCAGTTTTATCGGTTTATAAACTACATAAGGTTAAATAAATATCAAATTAGAAAGGTATGCAATACTCGTGGGTGCCTAACCAATTTTAACGAAACTTCATGTTTATAATTATATTTGAAGTATCTCTTAGCTACCAGCTTTTGGTTAAAATTTATTCACAAATGAATGTACATTATAGAAGGCGCTGGAGTACATTTTGTACACACCTCGAAAACTATTAAGTGCAGTACCGTTTATTAAAGGCAATTAAATATTGGATAGGTGTTCGTCGACCGGCCAAACTCGTCACGTTAATGTTCTGCATTGTAATTGTTTAAGCTCTAGATCTTAAGTAACTAAAAGAAACAAAAACTAACTGCTGGTCTTCCCTAATCTATTAAAAACCCCAACAAAATAAGCTTCATTTTAATAACACGTAATCAGGAAAACTCTACTCGCAAACACATTATGCCGTGCAGCGTTTACTACTCAACAAAACAAACTTTCACCGATAATCTTGTAAACTTTACATATTGAAATCGAACGTTATGCAATATAGTAAATTCGATTGCGGAGGCCGTAATTAAGTCTCAGTTGATGACAACTAAAGTAGTCCAAACAACGCTACCAACATATAATACTCCATTAATTTTGACAAAATCTTCCCAGCGACGTTTTCAAACATCCGTCAACAACTAAAGTCAAATAACGAGAAAGGATTATTTCTCATAATCCGGTCTTGACAGGTTTAACTAGACTATATACTTTCCACCAAACTGTCACACGTAGTCGAAACAGAACTCATATTAGTAAGACTTGTTGACTAAATTATTCATATTAAACAATTTAAATCTCGTGTTTTATTGTAAAATATAAAAATTTTATGGTACGTTTTGATAGCATTCAACTAATGTCGTCAATTGCTATCGACACGTATGAAGTTTTTATAATTTGTAATAGAATACACTAATTACAACACCAAAGAGAATGATTGGTTTAAATCGCGAGCATCCTTAAGTACAATTTAATGTAAAAATGAGAGCCTAAGTAATGTTAATGTAATATGAACCGCTTATCACATGTGTAACTGTACAAACGCAAGATGTTAATGAAACCCACTGACGAGTGTCGCGCGCGCTGATTTGTGTGTGTGTGTGTGTGTGTGTGTGTGTGTGTGTGCGTGCGTACGTGCGTGTGTGCGAATGTGAGTGTCAATGAGTGTGAGTAAATGTGAGTGTGGTGCGAGTGGAGTGCGAATGCGAGAGTGTGTTGTGAGTGTCAGTAAGTGTGAGTACAAGTGTGAGTGTGAATGTGAATGTGAGTGCGAGTGTGAGTGAATGTGAGTGTGTGCGAGTGGAGTGCGAATGCGAGAGTGTGTTGTGAGTGTCAGTGAGTGTGAGTGCAAGTG
This sequence comes from Vesta saturnalis, assembly GCA_036346205.1. Lineage (NCBI taxonomy): Eukaryota > Metazoa > Arthropoda > Insecta > Coleoptera > Lampyridae > Vesta > Vesta saturnalis. The sequence goes on along the minus strand of JARFJB010001033.1, from coordinate 875,039 downwards.
TGAATGTGAATGTGAATGTGAATGTGGGTGCGAGTGTGAGTGAATGTGAGTGTGGTGCGAGTGGAGTGCGAATGCGAGAGTATGTTTGTTGCGTGCGTGTGAGCCCGCGTTGTCTTATTTTTGTTAGTGTAGTTAAAACAACTTTGTTTGCTGTTACTGTATTGCTCATATATTTCAATGTGGTTGACTTTTTATAAGTTTATATGTACTTTAAGCTGGTTTAATACCTTTCTCTTTCGACTTCTATTTTACTTTACTTTACTTCCCTAATCAGTATCCTTAAGTACAATTTATCGATGTAAAAATGAGAGCCTAAATAATATTAATGTAATATGAACCGCTTATCACATGTGTAAGTGTACAAACACAAAATGTTAATTAAAACCACTGAAAAGCGCCGCGTGCGTGCGGGTGTGTGTGCGTGGGTAGGTGCGTGCGTTCGTGCGTGCGTGCGCGCGTGCGTTCATGCATGCGTGCGTGCGTGTGAGTGTGAATGTGAGTGTCAGTGAGTGTGAGTGTGAATGTTAATGTGGGTACGTGTGCGAGTGTGAGTGAATGTGAGTGTGGTGCCAGTGGAGTGCGAACCCGAGAGTGTGTGTTGCGTGCGTGTGAGCCCGCGTTTTCTTATTTTTGTTGGTGTAGTTAAAACAACTTTTTTTCTGTTACTGTATTGCTCATATATTTCAATTTAGTGGACGTTTATATGTACTTTAAGCTGGTTTGATACCTTTCTCTTGCGACTTCTATTTTACGAGTTTTGTTGATTATTCTCTCTTTTGGGTTATGAAATGACTGCATCACCATTGCAAAAACTCGTTATTCATGCCCCTATGCTGCAACACTGTTCTCATCTCTCTCTGTCTTATGAACTGAGTATAACGCAGCTTAGGATAACACAATATGACCGATTATTTGGTCATATTTGGATTATAGCGAGTAAATTCATTCTTAGGCTTTTAAATAAATTCTAAACTTTGAATGATTGCGAGTAAAGTCAACGTTATGCAATCAAATGACTTTAGTAAGACTTTTACTACCGTAAGCAAAGTGAAGATATGGCTATTTGATATCTTTGATAATAATTTACATCATTTCGAATGTACCTTGGGATACTACAATACTTATTATTTATTGTTGATGTTTTGTGATAACAACTTTAAACATCCTGTATTAACTATCCAACATTACTAACTACAGCAACAGTCTTCTACCTGAATTTTACATCATTATTAAGATCGATACTCTTGAGTGATGATATTGAGTGAGTTTCATTTTTGATTAGTAATTTTATGAAGTTTTAACGTAGATCTATCAGTTTAAGTAAGAAAATTTTATTGGGGGTATTTAAAGTATATTTTGTGAAGTAAGACAACCATTGGTGACGAAATTTTTGCTTGTTGAGATATGAGTCCCATTTAGTTGTTTAAGTTACCATGCACTTTACGTGTTCCGGCTGATGTTCTATTGAGCATCACGTTTGTAACAGACTATGCACTAAAGCATTTTGTAAAAAAAATTTCAAAAAAGGTCTCGAGTTGCGTGCACTTTTATGCACGGTTACAAAATGCTTCTCTATTACGCCGCTTCCAGAAAATTTACATAATATTCCTATCTTTTTCACATTCTGGCGATATACTAAAGCATTTTGTAAAAACAGTTTACACCTAAGCGTCGTATGGTGTAAGCACAACATCAAAAGAGTCATGTGCCTGTCTGTGAACAATTTTACTCGGCCTCTAGACCACCTATCGACTTCTAATCCATGCTTATTTACTCTAATGGGTGTTGGTTAACATAGGGCCCGAATGTTTCCAAATTATATATTTATAAACCAATTTCGTTGAGGTGGTGTCAAAATAGGTTTATTCCATGGCCCAGAGCCAAGTTGCGTACCCTAGAGTGTGTCAAAGTTTGGCCTGAGTGTTGCCTACAATCTATATTTATAGAAAAATGTCATTGGGGTCGCTACAAAACCAATTTGTTCTTGGCCAAGAGCTAAATTTTGTGGCCCATGCGTGTTTGTAATAATTTTGTATGATATTTATATTTATACACCAATTTCGTTGGGATCGCGGCAAAATTGATTGCCTCCATAAGCAAGAGCCAAGCTTTGTAACCCAAGAGGGCAATGTGGGTTACCTCGATGTTACAGAGCTAAATTCTATGCTCAATGAGTGTTTATATCTGCTAAAGTGGCTATCGACATGGCAGCTCATGACAAAGTACGACACAAGACAGTTCTTCGGCAAATTGCAAGGGTGAAAAATTTGATATACCGTAGTTTCGGGTGACTTGGGACTAGCGGGTGATTTGGTACAGAGTGTGTTTTATTTAAAATATGCATACTGCCCTCTGTTAGGAAGTAGAGGAAGCTCGTAACCTTTTAGAATAGGTGTCTGAGTAGTAGGACGTGCAGAATTAATAGTCGGTTAGAAACTAGAACAAGTGTTAGTGTTTGAATAATAACTTTAAAAAGGTGAGGAATATTTTACTAATAATAAACGTAATAAACTTCTTGTTGTGCAGAGCACATGGGAAATATTAAACACATGTATTATTGTTTTCGTTAACTCTTGATATGTTTGTAAAAGACCCCGATATTCAATGTTTAAACTTAACCTAAAAGTTTTAATACAGGGCCGGCTTTATGCTTTTGTCTTCTTTTCAGGCTGACTTGGGACATGCCAAATAAATATAAGAGAATACAGGGAAGTCGCAAATATCGCGATTTCTCAGATGAGGTGCTAGATACAGCATTAAAGGACACAACTAATAATCAATTAACATTTAGAGAAGCTAGTGAAAAATATGGCATCCCCAAATCCACATTGGAAAGGAAATATAATAAAAAAAATATGAAAAAAATTGGCGGTCAAACAGTATTAACAACAACCGAAGAAAAATTAACATGTCACGCGATTGCATCAGCTAGTGACTGGGGATTTCCTTTCGAAGCATGTGACGTTATGGATTTAGTTGAAGGCTACATGAATAGACAAGGAAAGAAATGTTCAACATGGAATAACAATAGACCTGGCATTAGTTGGTATTATGAATTTATTTTAAGAAATACTGAGTTAAGTGTACGTTTCTCAGAAAATATTAAAAGAAGTAGAGCTGTGGTTTCTTCAGTAGTCATTAATAACTACTTTGATAATCTGGAGGTTTCTTTAGCAGGAATTCCCAGTGAAAACATATTAAATTACGATGAAAGTGGATTTACGGACGATCCGGGCAGAAACAAAGTAGTAGTCAGAAAGAAATCGAAACACGCAGAAAGAGTATTAGACTCATCTAAATCCAATACATCTGTTATGTTTTGTGTAACAGGCAGTGGCAAAATGCTCCCTCCTTACATAGTGTATAAGGCGGAACACATCTGGAGTACATGTACCGAACGAGGTCCGGTTAATGCTCGATACAATAGGAGTAAATCTGGTTGGTTTAATCAAAGTCTTTTCGAAGACTGGTTTATGTCAGTGGCGTTACCATATATGAAAAACTTGGATGGACAGAAAGCAATAATTGGAGACAACCTTGCTAGCCACATATCTATGAAAGTAATCGAAGAATGTGAATCAAATAATATTAAGTTCATTCTCTTACCCGTAAACAGCACCCATTTATGTCAACCACTTGATGTGAGCTGTTTCCGTCCAGTAAAAGGAGCTTGGCGCAGGATACTGAAAGAGTGAAAAAAGAAAAATAAGGGTCCATTAAGAAAGAATCTGTTTCCAAGTTTACTCCGGCAAACTTTGGAGAAAGTTGAAGCCACTTCTGCAGACAACATAAAGGCGGGATTCAAAGCTACAGGTTTGGTACCATTAGATCGAGGCGTTGTCTTAAAGAATATACCAAATCCAGATGAGCAGGTAAATGCGAACCAATCCGCGACTGACACAGTAAACACAATTAAAGATATTTTTGAAACAGCTCGATTTGGAGCAAAAGATAATGCCAAGCCTGTAGCTAAGAAGTAGAAACTCGATGTGCCAGCTGGTCAAAGTATTTCTTTTGCCGATATACAGCAACTTCATCAGAACCACTTCAGATTAGAATTAAACCTAGAACATTTAGAAAAAAACCTAAATCGCCAGACAGTGAACCAACAAGTAACCCAATTGAGACTGAACTGTTAAGTCACACGAACGAGAGTGAACTAAAAGAATCTAAATTAACAGAATCTAAACTAGAAGATGATGAACCAGACTATAAAGTTAATGATTTTATAGTGGTCGAATTAACAACTGTAAGAGGAACGGCGAAACGGTTTATAGGTCAGTTAATAAATATAGAACCATTTCGTTGTTCTTTTTTAAAGATGCATTCAAAAGTAGACAACCAATTTTATTTCCCAGAAATAAAAGATATCGGAGACATTGAAAAAAATGAAATTCTCGGGAAACTGCCTCCTCCAACAACATTACGAAGAGGACATCTTCAATTTAATTCTAGTGCTTTGGGCAGACTTCTATAAAGACTCTATTAAAAATGTTTGTAATTATATCAATAAATGATTTTTCACAACTTCACTAGTTTAATTTTAACCCGTCTGAATAAAAAAAACTTTTAAAAACTTTTTTACTGTCCCAACTCACCTTATAATATGGTATACTTGAGACAAACATTGAAATTTACTACTGTCCCAAGTCACCCAAATGTCAGGGTGACACCATTATTTTATTTTTTTGTTATCAAACGGTTAAGAATATACTCAATAGTTTATAAACAACCAAAAATTATGCTTATATGGTATGGGCCTTAAGCATTTTTATTAATTTAAAACAATTTGTAGTTGTTTTATCGCTTGTTAAATCTGAAACCAAGTCACCCGAAACTACGGTACTTTACTTTGGCCATTCTTTTAGTTGTTTTATATAAGCATAACGTTAGAGTAGGTAGCTGAATAGAAACAAACTGGCTTGTACTGTTGACTTTCCAAGATCAATCAACATTCACAATTCTTCCGTTCTATCATTTTAAAGACATTTTAAGAATCAGATTGCATTTATACCGGGTGTCCCACTAAGGGAGGCGAGGTAGGGAATTTCATAACTAAAGTGGCCAAGAGAAATCGCTAGACAATATTTTTAAGTTTCTTAAACTGCCACAAGATGGAGAGACTGCCATAGCAAATGATAAAAACTAATTTTTCTCCAAAAAATATCCGTACCACATAGATTACATCAACAAACAGCTTGACTAATTCTGCGTCACTCTGGTTTATATCTTTTTGCCGTATCTTCAACAGTAAGGGTGGGGGAAGATGATAAATAATTAAATATTGAAATAATGAAATAATGAAAGGTAGTCAAGTGGGGACTCTGTTCAAAGAGAATTTAAAGCTCTTTCAAATGCTGACTTTTTTGAGGGCCATTAATTTTGTCTTACACGAACTCGGGGACGTTATTCAACAAGGTCCAGTTTTTTGAGAGTTCCTCGGAAAAATTAAATGCTTTTTAAAGAGTGGTTTTCAAGAGGATAAAATTACCTAAATTATAGCGAAAACCGCAGTTTCATATCTTTATTCCTTTTTGAGTTATTTCGAAATAGCCTGTTTCTCAATTGACAAATAATAAATATTAACCATAAATCAAATGTTATTATGGAGTAACAAAGTGTTTTTAGTAGTCTTTGGAAACGATACTAAAGCGTTTTCTCCATTTAATAATTATGAAGTTAACTACATATTTATTAGAGTGCAAAAATGGTTAAAGACATTTCATGTTATTATTCATTATTTACTATAACAATAAAATGGTAACACTATTGGAACACTAGGAATAACGATACGAAACATCAGCCTTAAAAAGTAATCATGACAAAATATCTTTACAAATGTTCGAAATGTTCTCCGTCGTTCTCAATGCAAAGATTGAGCTTACGCCGCGTCTCGAATACGGCGACTTCAATTTCAGCTCTGGAAATGCTGGCTATAGCATTTCAAATTTATTCAATCATATTTTCTGGGGTAGTATGGTGCATTCCAAAAACAATATCTTATATTCTTCTCCACAAACAAAAATCGAGCACAGTAAGGTCCGGAGACCTCGCTGGCTATGGAAACAAATTGCCTCCTCTTATCCAGCAGTTAGGGTAATTTTCGTTTAAAAAATTACGAACTCCCATGAAAAAGTGAGCCGGGTGGCCATCACGCTGAAACTACATGTTTCTTATTGTTTGCAAAGAAACGTCTTCTAAAAGTGACGGCAACACATTTATTAGAAAATTTAAATAAACTTCGCCATTTAGGTGGCATTAAAAATAAACGGCCCAATTATCTGTCCGTTTAGAATGCCAATAATGCATGTTATGTAAGTTCACTCCTCAACTGCTTGTGAAAATGGCTTCATCAGTCCATAATACGCGAGAAAAGAAATAAGAAACCTCGTCAAGCATAGACCTTAACCAGTGGCTGCGATCTAATTTTCGATCAAAATCAGTTTCTGAGAGATCTTGGTGCAGAACAACATGATATGGATGTAATTTATTATCCTTCAAAATTTGATGTATGGTCGATTTACTGATTCTCAGATCTCACGAAATTATTCTTGTGCTTACATGAGAATTGATTTGAATATACGCAAGAACATTGGTAACGATTTCTTCAAGGTACTGGAATAGGATATACTTGTCTATATTCCCGCAAATTTGTACTTACACGTATAAAAACTCTTCTACTACAATGTCTTCTATCGGGGTAGTTAGCTGCATATACCCGTTCGGCCATACAAGCGTTCTCGTGACACTGGAACACGGCTAACATATCATAAGCTTCTGCGGTAGAATAAGACCTTTTGAAAAGACTTTTGAGAAAATTTAGAAGAATTTAAGATAAAAACAAATACTAAACTTATTGCTGGATAATTACCAAAGGATAATTAGAACAAATGTCAAATTATAACAAAGTTATAACAACGCAATCTAGTCATTTGGTAGATTCAGAAAACTTTCTTTCATGTGTATCTCCATGAAAAACACTTTGTTACTCCATTTGATTTATAGCTAATATTATTTGTCAATTGAAAAACAGGTTATTTCGAAATAACTCAAAAACGAATAAAGATATCAAACTGCGGTTTTCGTAATAATTTAGGTAATTTTATCCTCTTGAAAACCATTCTTTAAAAACCGTACCATTCCATTTAATTTTTTCGAGAAAATCTCAAAAAAACTGAACCTTCTTTCGTTCGTGTAAGACGAATTAATTTCCCCAAAAAATCAGCATTTGGAAGAGCTTTAAATTCTTTTTCAAACGAGTCCCCACTTGACTACCTTTCATTACAAGGAGTGGGAGAATTTGAATATTTAATTATTTATCATCTTCCCCACGCTGTTTGTTGGTGATATCAAAGTGGTACCTAATACTGGATATTTTTGGAGAAAAATTAGTTTTTATTAAGGTAAAACCGGGTAACATTGACACATCTTCATAATTTATTTTTTATCTCGATTATGAATAGTCTTAGAAATTTGAAAATTTGGATTTAATTGAGTTGAACCATTAGAAATAGCTCACCAATAAAATAATTCTTGCTCTTTTCAAGATTTCAGAATTAAAAAATTTATAAAAAAAGTGTGCATAAGTCAATGTTGGACTCCATGGCCGATAACATTGACACCCCCTGTAAACTGCTTTATAAGTCAATCAATGCCAATGATATGGTAACATTGACATCAAATAAGTACCCAGGTTGCAGACAGCTGTATATATTTTTTTATTTCAACAAAATTCATAGAAAAATAAACTACAAAATTTTGAGAGCTTCTTCATTCTCGAGAAAACAAGCACTCATGTTAAAAAAATGCATCCCTCGACGAATTGCAGGTTCTGGCAGAATTTTAACTATATCTTGGGCCAAAACCTTGGCTTCGTCTAGGACGTTCTTTCACTTTTCCAATGTAATGATACACCGCAGCTGAACGTTGTTTGTCAACAGTAAATTTTACGAGAACCCAAGAATTGACCTCAATTTTGTTGAGGCCAGTTGGTTCAGGCTCTACTGTTGTATTCTGGCAGTCATTATGGTCTTCAAATTCATCAGACGCGTCTAGATCGGAATCATCATCCAACTTTAGGCTAACTTCACTATCAGAACTACTTTCAACATTTTACTTTCGCTTCCTTTGAGTGTTTTTCTTAGATTTTTTAGAACCCTTGGCATCATTTTCTGATTGCATTCGTTCTAAAACATTTGCACTGGTTAAACTTTCTGCAAACTTTCGTCGAATTCTGTTTCGTTTTAGTGTGTCTGGTATTTTTTCTTGTCTCTTCAATGCATGTAATATTGAGAGTTCCAACTTTTTTGCTGGACTAAGTGGAGTTGAGGTTGAATCCAGACTTGAAGAACTTACTTGCCCTGAATGAGATCCGTTGTTAGAGGCCTCTGGATTGGACGTATCCTTCCGAATAGTAGCTCCTCCATGGACTGGAATTTCGGTATTTGACAGTACAGACGACGTATCACATTTCCTTAATACCTTTTCCTCGCTTAAAGGATATATACCTGAGAAGCATCCTGTTTCTACTAGTTTTTTCAGCAATGAAGGAAATGTAACTTTGTCTACATTTTTACATCCCGTATCACGGTAATAATTCTTTAAAACATTGCGCCACGCATTTTTCACACTCTTGAATACCCCAACATCTAATGGTTGTAATGCGTGAGATGTATGCGCGGGCAAACAAAGAAGCTCAATGTTGTTTGCGCAAGCCATTTTGATTAACGGAATTGTAAGGTGTGAGTTGTGACCATCAAATATTAACAGCTTGGGCCCCTCTAGTTTCGCAGTATGCTTGATGAAAACGTTCTCAAACCAGTTGGCAAACTGTAGCGACTCCATCCAACCTGATGGTGAACAGTTGTACACCGCATCATCGGAACCATTTACGCACCAGGTAGAATACAGATGTAGACCTTCATAATTTACATATAAAGGTAAATAGTCTCCTATTGCGTTACATGCTACTAGAACAGTGTACGTTGCTTTTGTCACACTACCTACAACTTTATGTGGATTCCTAGATCCTTTCCGACATAAAATTTTTTGTATCCCAACGTCTGTTTGAAAGCCGGACTCGTCACAGTTGAATATATTTTGTGGTCTGTTTTCTAAATCATTCCGTTCAATTGCGTCTTTCAGCTTTCTGTGAAAATCTTGTAGCACTTCAACAGAACAGGCTTCAGCAAACCATTTTTGAATGGGTTTGATCGATCAATTCTCTTAAGGTAATCCTGAACGCACAATTTCAACTGAAACCGATCTAATCCAAATCCCCAATCTGCTAATTTGGTTAGTGCGTGAACTATTAGTCGTTCTTCTTCTGTAGTGAGTACAGTGGATCTTCCAACAGCATTGCATTTATATCTCTTTACGTGGTTTAGTAAAGTTGTTCGATTAATACCGAACATTCCAGCAGCTCGTTTGATACTAACACCCTCATTTCTAATACAGTTCACTGCAAAATCCATGCTTTCTGTAGAATAGGTTTTATAATGTCTCTTGGGTCGCAACATTGCAACTTGAAATCATAAGCAAATCTGAAATTTTAGAATTGACACATTACTGTAGGGCAACATTGACATCGTCGTCTAAGATTGACATACATGACAATCTTAACCTCGAAATCCAATTTGTAATATTTTTTGAATTATTGCTAAATATGACAAAATATCTCAACAACATGAGTAAGAATGATGAAAAATAACTTACCTTGCCGATAAAATAACAAAATACGAGAAGATCTTTTAAATAAACTAAGATTTGTTGTCGAATAATCACTCAGTTTTCTCATGCCCCGACTTGACGAGTTCCACAAATCTAAGATAGTGCAGTGGGACAGAATTGAACTATTTCCACTAGATGGCGACACTAAGTAATGAATTATAAACGCTAAAAGCGCGCGTTTTATGATGAGCTTCCCGTGCCAGGCGGGATATTTGAAAATGTGTCAATGTTTCCCCCCTGTCAATTTTACCCGCCTTTACCTTATTTACTATAGCAGTTTCGCCATCTTGCAGCAGGTCTAGAAACTTAAAAATATTTTCTAGCGATTTCTCTTGGTCATTTTAGTTATGAAATTTTTATACGCGACACTATAGTATCTATAGTTTCCCATATATCCTACCTCACCGCCCTTAGTGGTACACCCGATATATGTTTCTAACAAAACGTCTAGTTCCATTTACTCTGTACAGCTTATTTTCCAAGAAAAGTCGTAACACAGTTTTTTTGCAGGTTATCAATAAAATTTACAATTCAATGTAGAAATATATTGCAAATTCTTCAGAATTGGTTAAACTTCGATAAGAAAATACGAATATAAGCAATAGGAATGATGTAATCCTGTTAATGGTAAAACAAAAAGGCTAAACGGAGTAGTAAATGTAACGATACCTACCTTGATATCAGATAACCTATCAAATACACTACCTTCCTACACATTTAAAGGATTTTACGATAGAAAATTTATAGACTATAAACCAATTTTATTGGCTAACTTTTATTATTTAAGTTCTTGTATTTTCATGTCAGCAATTGAAAGGTTCCGTTTTTCTTATTATGTAATAAAATATTTTCTTCTTTGCATTACTTAATATATTACTACCGCTCTAATTCGGCCATAAATGCTAATTTTTGTTCCAACTCTTTTTATGAAATATTTAAGCTTTACGGTGAAAAGTCTAATTATAAAATTCGACTGCTTTGAAGAAGGGCGACATAAAAAATTCATAAACGAACTAAAACACAATTTATTCACTGTACATTGATTCGGAAAAATATTTAGACAGTTACATTTTATTACATACTTAAAATTTATTATAGGTACAGCATATGCTCAGTAATTATGGTAGGCATACACAAGGTATCATAAAAGAAACGCATGCAAACGATGGACATTCACACTTTAATTGTGTGTTTTAACTTTACAATGATAAAGTCTATATCATAAAATTGCTTTTAAGTAAAACAAACATTTAATAGTCATTATAGTGAATTCTTTACATGTAATATCACGGCCCTATTAGTAAAAATGATTACTCAACTAATTATTTATATTATCACATGATCCTTAAAAATGGAACATTTCAACATGTATTAAATTAAATATCTACACTACGAAAATATACAGATTTCTTTCTTATCATAAAAATAAATACTTAAGTGTATGTCAAAAGAAACACATTTTGGCTACACATTTTTTACTCTTAAAAAAACAGATACACATAATGCCATAACTCTTAATAATTTATGCACAATTTCGTTAAAGTTACCAACTATCTTCATGTATGAATATACAGAGCATACAAACAATAAAATAAAAACAACCAATTCTGGTACGAAATAGAAAGAAAAAATGATTTAACCAAATATGTTGATGATATGCCAAGTTGAATTATCAACTATTCAAAAAGAATCTAAAACAAACTTATCAACTTGGCTATCATAAGAAGCACTGTATATTCATAAATTATATAACAATATCGAATAATAAAATTTAAATGCACTAACCCACACAAACATGTTTAATTCGATGGATCAAAAATAGAAGTAGATGTTTTTGTGTTCCATATTATTGCTGCTTTAGGCGAATATTATTGTAGTAACGGGACGAATATATTACATAGAGACGGATTTTAATAGTATATACTTACTGACTTTAACAATAAAAATTTCAGTAATGGTAATTCGGAGTAGTTGCAAATTTGTGGTAGTTGAGGTTTTCCTGGAAAAAAGAAATATGTTAAAAAAGTGCCACAACAAATAAAGAGAATTAGTTCGTAATATGTGTCTACTTTCCGGTAGTTTTCTTAGACAATTTATGGATCGTAAATTATTTTACCATAATTATTAATTAATAATAAGAAAACAATAAATGTTTTATGATATGTTGTAATAGCTTTTAATTTTTGTACGCTAAGTAACCATAATTTAAATTAACCAATAAAGCCTATGGTTATGCAATAAATGAATAAATAGTAATAATATAATTTGCTTAGTAATGAATTTATTATAAGTAGATGTCTAGCAAGAAAATTTAATTAATTAAATGTGTTGATAGGTTATATTATGCGGTAGTAAGCAATCAAAATAGTTATTTATGTATCAGTGGCTTAATGAAGATAGTAACTAGTCTGAAATTTATAACGATTAAGTAATTCCAACGGCCCACCTGGAAAATGGAGAATACTGAATTCGTTTTTACAAATCAAAGGCAAGGCTACTTTTCTGTGTCTTGTATCTACGGCATCAGTTTCAGTCTTGGTGGTTAGTGCCACTAACCACCTATTTCTGGATTTTTAAATTAAAATCCACGCCATCTGGTGTCAATCGAATGACTTATCGTAAATGTTCGGACCATGCTTGACAAGTTCTGACCAGTTAGTTGTATATTGAGTGTAAGACAGTGTACTTGTGTTGAATTGAATAGTGCAGTAACGTACTGTTTTTCATGTTTCTGATACAAAAATCTGTGAAACAGGTAAATAAGCTTTTTTCTTCAATGTTTTTTACACAATGTCTTCTTATATATTCATTCTACATGTATATACATAAAAAACAGTATTAGTTTTGTGTTTTGATGTGCAATCACAACGAAAATTCAGGGGTTAGTAAACTAACCACCGTGACTGTTGCTGGTTTATGGTCATAATCTACATGAAACTTATGCATGTAACTAAACGTGTTTTTTTCATATTTCTTACAGCATGTCGCGCTGACTAACAGATAGAGAAATAGAAAATCACTGGTTGGAAGACATTCCTTCGGGTAACGAGAGTATTTGTAGCGATGAGGATGACGCAGAAGATACAGAAGATCAGCCAAGTCCACTGGTATTATTAGGCGATTCGATTGGAAAAGTTCATGTAACCGACTATAAAAACTGTAATTCCGATGATGATGATCTTCCTTTGGCTAGCTTAATACAACGGAATAACAAACCGACTACAACAGCTCCAAAATGGAAGAAGAATTATAGAATGGACATTCCCGGAGAGTTTTCTGAAGGTGTGGGAATAGCTGATCAAATTCTTAGCATGGAAAATGTGACACCTTGTTTACTATATCGCCTTTTTTGGACGGAGCATTTACAAGACATTTTATGTTTCCAAACTAACCTTTTCGCTACTCAGTCCGGAAAACCTTATACAGCCACCACAATAGAAGAACTTGATGTTTTCATTGCTTTGAACTTAGTGATGGGTATTAAAAAGTTGCCAAGCTACAGAGATTACTGATCTTCAGCACCTGATTTGCATGACAGCTATGTTTCGAAGTTCATGAGCTTCAATAGATTCAGTTGGCTTTTCAATTACTTGCATGTAAATGACAATAGTGTAATGCCTAACAGAAAATGCCCAGATTTTGACACTTTTTAAAATTAGACCTCTACTCGACATTTTGAAAACTAATTTTCAAAGCACTACAAGCCATCAGAAAAAGTTGCGATTGATGAAAGCATGATCAAGTTCAAAGGAAGAAACTATTTGAAACAATATATGCCGAAAAAACCGATTAAACGAGGGTACAAGGTTGAGATGAAGTATGCTCAGTCAGGTTATTGCCTAGATTTTGATATTTACAAAGGCGAGCAAGGTACAAACGTTGAAACTGACTTAGGTGGTAAAGTTGTGAGAAAATTTTGCGAAAATTTGAAAAATAAAAATCATAAGGTCTATTTTGACAATTACTTCAATAATTATCCTTTGCAATCAAAATTGCGAGAGGGCACAATTTTCGCCTGTGGAACAGTGAATTCAAACAGAAAGTTCTTGCCAACGCTAAAAGAGGATAAATATTTACAAAGAGGCGAACATGATTATCAGATTAGTGACACAAAAGTAAGTTTGCTGAAATGGAAAGACAAGAGATCAGTATTTATTTTGTCAAACTATCATGATCCTAAGAATATAGGAAAAGTTAACCGTTGTTGTGTTGTCAATGCCTTTCTAATTTATAAAGAACTGCAATCCTCTTCACGCCCGGATCTAAGCACATTGACTCTAAAAGAATTGAGACGAAGCATATACCAGGATCTACTAGCGCGAGCATATGTCAGAGATAATCAAAGGCCCCGATCAGTAAACAGCAACCGTAGTTCCGCCGCCTCTTCTCCAGGACCTGCATTTATGAAACGATACAAGCCTACAGTCCCTCAAGAAATTCATCTAGAATGCAGTCGCCATCAACCTGAGAGAAGTACTTCGAGACGATGCTGCAAATGTAGCACTAAATTATATCCAGTGCGTACTATATGGCAGTGTAATACATGTAAAGTACCCCTTTGCCTACGCAAAGGGAAAACATGTTTTGCAGATTTCCATAAAAAGTAATTTTTACGTTATATTTGCCTGTGAAAAAATCATTATAACCACTAATATTAATAATTAATATGCATAATCCAACACAGTTTTATTTGTATCAATAGTCATGGTGGTTAGTGTCACTAACCACCTCATTCTACGAAAACCTTGATACCTAAAATTTTTTTTTCTACTTTCTGTTATATTTTAGTTGTAAATGATACTAAAACTAAAGTTAAAATGTCCGAAATATTCTGAATGCAAAAACGTGACTGAAAGAGTTAACTACCCTTTTGAGCTATTGACAAACTAAAAACTGCATCTTGTAGGGCTTTTTACCATAGAATTCATAAATCATTTTTTTGAAATGAGACACCCTGTATGTTTTACTTTAGTTTGTTTGGCCTTGCCATAAGCTTTTAATAATATTAATATTAATATTAACAATATACATATTATATTTTTATTTTAAATTAAACGCAATATTTACATTTTCGAAAACTATTTTAGTAGACCATGGCGGACCATAATAAAACAAAACAAAATCGAATTACAGTCCAGCTGGAATATGAAGATCGATTATACAAATTCTGAATTCGTTTTTACGAATCAATGACAAGGCTCTTTTTCGGTGCTTTGTATCTACGGCAACAGAGATAATTGTTCATTTAATTTTAAAACGCATGAAGTATATTAAAACGTATGGATTCGAATTGGATATTTTGCAAGTTATAATTATAAGACCGTTTTGAAGTTGTAAAACATTGCAAAAACATAGAATGTTGCAGTTTTGTCACTATACTACTTTTTTGTGAAATGAAATGAATCCGCAAACAACACTTTCCCAACTTTCTTTGTTTTTGTGATACAGAATGATTTTGAAAGTTTAAAATTCGACATGGGATACCTCCAGTATCTTGGTTACCATTTGAGATATTGTAAAACTCAAAACTGAATCTTATAGGGCTTTCTACATAGAATTCATAGACCTATTTTTTAAATGGGACACTCCGTATATTTTACTTTAGTTTGCTTAAGATTTTGAAAGATATACTTTTATTTTCAATTAAACACTGTAATAATAAGGTAAATAAATGTTTTAAAGCGTTCTCAATACAAATCGTTAAAATAACTAGAGACACCAAACACTCAATAAAAGATAATGCGGTTGACTCAGTAGGTAGATTAAATCGGACCTGGTTCATGCGTTTTGATTTGCTTAATTACCAACATATTTTTGCTTAAATATTTCCACCTAACATCATTATAGTAACTTCAATGGAACAATAATAAAGGTTATCTCGGACACCAAGTTATTTTTTATTACGCTCGGAATAACTAAACCGAGGATACAATAAAGCATTCACCAAAATGTCAAAATAAAAGATATACAAACTATGCTTATTAAGCATTTAAAATTGGGATTCTGTTATCAGAAGGAATGCGAAAATGTAAACCATAAATGATGTAATCTTCGTACAAATGTTGCGCAATATGTCGTATTTTCAATGTTGTATGTTGTAAACCATACCAAAGTTGAATTTACTTCTTACAAATTTATATTCGTTGAAATTTGAATAATCCAGTATTTATTGCATTCTCTTGAACGTTCAAATAAAAAGGTGTGATCTAAATTTAGATCCAAAAATGGTAAAAGTATAAGGGCAAATATAAGTATAACTATAAGTGTAAATAAAAGTATAACTATAAGTGTAAATAAAAGTGCCTGTAAAAAGCAAATGTTTCAGATTTTAATATAATACGAGTTAAATCAATGACAGTTTACACAAAATTTAGGTGGAAACGAAAAATGGCTTCTTGCTTAAAACAGCGTACATAAAACAATGCTAAAAAGGACGCTCACGGTATCAGGTGATGTAGCGATGCGCGAAAAATATATGCAAAAAATAATTCCACAATATGGAAGTATAAACCCTTAAGAAAATATGCAACTTAAGTTACACCAATGCAAATTAAGTTGCCTACCACATACTTATAGATCAATAATCAAAAACTTTTTTTTACAACTAAATGAACGAAGAACGTTAACAGGTTCAATTTTAGGAGTTATTACCATATTTTAGTAGGCCATAGCGAACCATAATAACACAAAACATAAAATAAAATTGCTATAACTCTTAGTGTTTGGTTTTGAGTATTCCTCCTATATGTATTTTCAAAACTTCTAGCGCTTGCGGTTATACGGGAAGTCGCCACCTACTTTGCTATTTTCAATAGAACACTATATATTTTTACATTTTTGGATGGGAACTATAATTTTGGATCTTTTTTATTGAAACTATACCATGACCATCTATTACGGTTTTTGAGATAAAAATTATTTTCCGAAATCTTGACAGCTAGTTGACGTTTACAAAATGGACTGTAACTCCTATTTAGATTGAGATAAATCTTTTCCTGAGCATAATTTTTACTTTACAGCCAGTGTAAAAAATGTAACCCTATTTTTCGTTACGTAATCGAATTGGCGATAAAGTTTTGCTACAAAGTGATATGACAGGTTGTTATACCTAAATCAAACTGTTCTAGAGTTATTTCCAAAGAACGGAAAATTGTAATTCCTTAGCCATTATTTCGAGAATGATATGAATTGTTGCTATGGATACGAGAAATAATTCTTCAAATATCAAGTTTTTAATGTTTGTGATTTAGTACTTATCCCTTAAGTGCCTTAATATTACTGCTAAAAAGAGTGAAAATGGATAACAATAACGAAAATAATGTTTATATAAATCAAGAAATTCTTAATTTATTTTTTATACATGAAAAATGGGACAAGATTCTTAGAAGAGCTTGCACAATATTTAACGAAAACTATCCACATTTATTACGCCTGTTTGAGTTCCAGAGGCAACTTCACCGTACCAATTTACCCCAAATATAGTCAAACCCAGAGAGTTGCATAATAGTGATAATTGTCGCCATGCTCTTTTTGATCGTTAGCCGATGAGGGCGTGCGGTCCTTTTTTACAACATTAATGAATAAACTTTTGTGATACGGGCGCCACTAACTCTTACTTAGACCAACACGCACTTGAGCCTTCTGGCTCCTTCAGACTCTCTTATCAACATTAATTGTTATCCTAATCCGTTGGGCAACCAACCTCATTTGTTGTCTTCCTAATGCTTATAAATTAAACTAATAATTTGTGCCAAACTCAAAAATAAGCAGATTTTATTTATTAAACTGCTATATATTTATACTCATTGATCCACAACCTAAACACAAAATTATTAGTCCCCCCTTATTCATATGTGCAAGAAATTAAGCATATAACTAGTAATGATTATATAAATGATGCTGATGTAATGATATCAAATGTGTATTAACATACTCAAAAAATTTCACTAAATTCCCCGTTTTACGCTAACAAGTTTATATACCTCGACGCTTTGTATATATAAAACTCGCCAATTCCAACGCCTCAGTTCGTGCTGCCGAAGACGATCTGGGAATCAGTAGGTGTTCAATACAGATGATTTTGAAGAAACATCACTTCCATTACTACAAATTCTCGGTAGTACAAAATAATTATCCTCAAGACCCCAACGAGTTAACTTGTGTGAGATGCTATATCTTCCAAGTCAAGACGAAGAGAATTTTTTTAGAAAAAAATTTTCGCGAGAACGGCTTCAACCAATCCGCATGAGATTCGAGAAAGAAAGTATCAGGTCCTACTTGGTTTCAATGTCTTTTGCCCTTTGATGGATGACAGGTCCTCTTACATCATTTTAGACGGCGTGTTAACGGCGGCGCGTTACCTCAATGTATTACGGACTGTGGTAATAGATTTTCTTAACAACCTGCCTTTGAACTTGAGAAGAGGTTATTGGTATCAATTGTATGGAGCACCAGCCCATTGCACCCAGGAGGTATCCCAAAAACTCACCTTAATGAAGACAGGTGGATAAAGGCGGTTAGGACGATGGAACTGGTCTGCAAGATCTCCAGATTTGACACCTTTGGACTTTCACCTTTGGGCACATATCAGGTCTACCAGACACCGGTAGACACGAGGGAGGAATTAAAGGCACGCGTGCGAGCAGCATTCGACAATCTCTCTCCTCAAGAAGTACAAAGAGCAGTACTGGACGCCACCGTTTGGAACATTTATTGTGATTTGTTTCTAGTTTTTTAAATCCATTTTTTATTTGAACTAAATGTGAATAATTTTCGTTAAATATTGTGTACGTTCTACTAAAAATCTTGTAGCATTTTCCGTGTATAAAAAACAGATTAAGAATTTCTTCATTTGTATAAACATTACTTTAGCCATAATATTAAGGCATTGACAAAGTAAGTACTAAGTCACAAACATTAAAAACTTCATAGCATTCTCGATATAATGGCTAAGGAATTAAAATTTTCCATTTTTTCACTCTAGAACAGTTTGATTTAGGTATAAAAACATGTCATATCACTTTGTTCCAAATCTTATCACCAATTCGATTACATAACAAAAAATAGGGTATGCCATTAAAAAAAATTGATTTTTTTTACATTTTTAACTTTAGCTGAAAAGTATAAATTTAAGAAGCATTATTCTCAGGAAAAGAGATCTTTATTTTAAAAAATGTATACGTAAAAGCATCTTTAAACTACCAACTTAATTGCATTTTAGCTTTTTATCTCAATCCAAACATGAGTTACAGCTCATTTTGTAAACGTCAACCAGCTGTCAGATTTCGGAAAATAGTTTTTATCTCAAAAACCGTAATAGATGAGCATGGTATAGTTTCAATAACGATTCAAAATTATGGTTCCCATTCAAAAATGCAATATTTTTTAAAATGATCTAGATGTATAAAATATTATTAAAAAAAATATATTGCCGTATTTATTTTAATAAATTCGCGTGAGGGAGGTGTTAAACTTTGTAATTTTTATTTAATAGTAAAAGAATTGTCATTTTTACGTTTTATTATGCTACCAAACTAATATTTACAACAGTACCAACTTAAACACTAGTAAGTAACATTATTAACCTCAATATCTTGTTTTATCAATTCAACTTTAAATGTTGCCAAACTACAGAGTGATCAATCTCAAGTGTATACCACGTGATCAAAATATTTAATTTGGTACCACTGATAGGTTGCTAAGAAGCTGTATTGCTCTAGCTACTCTAGAGCATGGTTCGAGTAAAAACTACGATCAGTTTCAAATCTGTATGAAGGTCATTAACTTATACATATTGTAAAATATTATCTTAATTTAAGTAATGACTATTTTGTATTTGATTAGACTGCATCCCTATAAAATACAACAAAATAAATAAAATATTATTTAATGATTGGATTAAATGATTACAAAATAATGAATCTTAAGTATTTAAATGTTATAATTTCATTATAATTTCTCGAAATACATGTGGATTTTCTGCAGACCACGTACGATAATTTTGGGTATTTATGTAACCGGACAGATGAAACCAAGCTTCATCAGAAAAAAAAGATACATCCAGTAAATCATTGTTCATCGTATTGTTGAACCATTGACAGTAGTTTACTCTAAGCTGAAAATCTCTATCTCGCAACTGTTGTAATACCGACACCTTGTACTGGTACAAATGTAAATTCTTCTTTACTGCAGTATGGACACTTCCATAGGATACATCTAAAAATTATGTTTGTATGGTAAAATTTTTCATACGTGTTTGTGCAAATAGTTTTCGCATTATTGGGGCTTGCATTTATCTTTACTTGGATATCTGCTAAGGTGTCTTCTGTTAAGACAGTAGCCGAAGCTTCACGTTTGCGTTTTAAAACACTACCAGTTTCCATGAATCGAGCTATCAATCGATTACGATATTGATTAAATGTTTCGTAACTAATATTTTCATTTGGGTACTCAACAGTAAATTGTTCGATGCATGATTGCAATGAATAATGCTACTGCCCATTACCATCTTGGAAGCCGCTACTAAAATGAGCCACAACAATTAATGTGTCGTGTTCGATTGAAAACGGCATGACGATTAAATTCGATATCACAATTTGAAATTCAGAATATATAAATTGTCTTGTTATAGACAGTTTGTAAATAACTCAAGAAAATACAAAAGTGAAAAATGAAGGTATAATATGACATAAACTGACATAAACTAAAACGACTAAAACCACACTAAAAATCCAAAGCAGCCAACTGCAAAACACAACAATATTAACAACTAGGGATTTTTGTCATACCACTACAGTACACTTGAGATTGATCACGTGGTATATTACAGTAGGTAACATTATTAACCTCAATATTTGATTTTAACAATTGCCATTCATAACTTTAAATGTTGTCAAATTACATTTTTGGAAGTATTCCACTTTTTGATATTCAATGTTACTAAAATAATATTTATGAGTGTACCAATTAAAACATTTTAATCGATAACACTACTAACCTCAACATTGGACTTTAACAATTGTCATTCAAAACTTTAACTGTTGCCAAATTACATTTACATTTACTGTCTTTTTGAAATAATATTTATGGAAGTAAAAATTTTAAATGTTGCTAAATTATATTTTTGGAGGTATTCAAATATTGTAAAATGTATGTCGTATTGACATACAAAACTACCAAAATAATATTTATGAAAGTAAAAGTGTTATGTTGCCAAATTACATATTGGGAGTTGTAAAATGAAATGTCTCTTTGACATGCAATGTTACCAAAACAATATTTTTTAGAGTACAGTCTGATACGTAACATTATTAAATTAAGTGGTTGTACCTCAAAATGTCATTCAAACATCTGAGATAACCAACTTGAACTTCTTAAGAATAGTCGGCTATTGCAAAATTTTTGAAAATAGTCAACTTAAGGATTGGCTATGTTTCAACAAATTGTAGATACGTTAAAATCAAAGTAATATTTATGAAAGTAAGAAGTAGGAAATTAGAATTAAAATATATTAATCAAAAAAGAACAATGTGATGTGCGAATGGTTATGATAAAATACAACATATGAAATAATAACATCTATGTAAATCATTTATGAATCGAAATAAATTTACATTTCTTGTGGGAATTAGGAGTATGTTTAAATAAAAAATTACTTTGGGTACAGATTTTTTTACTTTATTCTTAGGTTATGTTATGACAACGAAAAAAATATTCATATTGAAAACGTAAGGTTCTTTTCGAAATTTTTAAACCTCTTACAGTAGCACAAATGTAAATATTGTAGTTCCAATGAAAATAACGAATTTAAATCTAATATGAAAAATGTAACAGAAATATTTGTTCCAAAAATAGCAATTATAATTAAACTTAGATACTTGCAATGTAATAAAAAGAAAAATAATCTAAAAATTTACACAATTACATAAAAAAGGTAGTTTCAGAATAGTTATTTTAAATTTTGAGATTTTTAATAATTATAAATTAAAATTATAAACTTATGTTATGAACTTATATTTTCAGTTTGGAAAATATTTGAATTATATGAAATTTTAAAAAAGGATAGAAAAATATACTGCATAATAAAAAATAATATTTAAAAAACTAAATTGTAATTATTTGTATGATGTAGTTTTATAGTGATAAATGTGTTCGTGTGTTATATTTGTAATTATTAATTCAAACAAATTTAAACTGTTCATTGTATAAAATATTTTAACGTAAATCATACATACATCTAATGTCAGTATTTAATTGTACGTTACAGTATCATATTAGATAAAAAGAATGTAAATTATGAAGGTATTTAATTAATAAATATTCACCTAGTTTAGTGAGCAAATCATTTCATATCAAATTTAAAAATTATATATGGAATTTGACAATTGCTATTGGTATATATATATATATATATATATATATATATATATATATATATATATATATATATAAATTGTAAGCGATTGAGAGGGGTTGAGGTTAGATGGGTAACATTTGGTTAAAACCCAAAATGGTTGTAAAAGGCCTAAAAATGATTTTAAGAGTAGTTTAGAGCGATTTGGTAGTAGTCACGTTTTTCGCTCATTACATAACTCGGTTTTGATTTAGGATCAGTTTTATTGTGTTTCAGGCTAATAATAGAATCCTGAGTTTCAACACTCGCTCCATCTCAGGTTCGAGTTTTGGGCCAAGAAAGTTGACTTGCGTTTTTTGACGGATTCTTTATTTAGGTGACCCAAAACACCTATATTTTAAATTAAGAGTCCGGATGCGCGAAATAAGGAAGATGACTTTAAATCTCGAAAAGCGGAGTGAACACAAAATAGTTAAAAATCCCGTTTTAGCGTTTTATTACGACCTGCATGGGTGCAAAATTTCGAAAAACTCGTTTGGTAAATAACGGAATTCTTAAGAGATGTGCGAAGTCGTTTTACCTCAGAATCCATGCGCGTGAACATATTCGTCACGATGTATTTGAAAGTTTATTTTATAGTATTTGTTTAATTAATTATTGTGTAATTTTTATAACATGAATATTTACATCGAGTACAATGTGGTCAAAATACCCTTTACCCATATAACACACTTCGTACATTGTACGTACATTTTTGGTACAATATATGTACCTACGTCCATAGACCGACTATGCATATTCTATGTACACACATCAGTGTGCGAATAAATTTATTGAATTGGTAATGTACTATGAACGTACATTGTACGATGTCTTATTTTCAATGCAATTGGGGGGATTCTCCGTCTCTGTAAACCGTAGAAGGTTGCGGTTTTCTCACTTCTTTGAGAAATCAAATTAATTCGTTAACACTTTCCCAGCTTTCTTTGCTTCAGTGATACAGGGTGATTTTGAAAGTTTCTGCAAATTTTGGGATACCCCTCGTATCTTGATCACCTTTTGAGATACTGAAAAACTAAAAACTGCGACTTCTAGGGATTTTTACATAGAATTCGTAAACCTGTTTTATAAAATTTGAAATTTCTTGATTTTCATGTAACCACATAAAAGACGTATTTTTTTAATGGGATGTCCTTGTCATACATGTTTATTTTAAATTAAAGGCAATATTTCAATTTTAGGAAAGTTAGAACTCTATTTTAGTAGGCCGTAATAAAAAAAAGCTCAAATGTTATTTCCTACAACTCGTTTGTCGTTATTAGTTTTGAGTTTTACTAGGTGCGCTACTAAAAATCTAACTTTTATTCAGTTTATATGCAAATATTCAATTATGACGATACTGAAAAGATTTAAAAATTTTGGAAAATATGGCACGTTATCTTGTTACATACAACTCAAAAAAATGGCTATGAAGCCGCTAAACTGTATTTAAATAGCTACATAAAAAAATTCAATTTAACTTTAAATAAGAAAAAGAAAATATATATATATATATATATATATATATATATATATATGTCCTACCGACTTCAATAAGGTATTCGTTTCTGAAGCAGAAAAGATGGGAAAACAAATTTTTCCAGTAGAAATGACACACAGTGAAAAAGGTAGGACCGATTCAAACAAGATGGAAACCTGTATGTGGCGCCCTCTATCAGTAATAAAAGAACTAAGGCCATATTTGAATTCTGCGTGATAAAAAGCCCCTGTATACAAAATTTCGTGCGCGTATTACATCATTGTAAAAAGATATTAAAACAAAATTAAACTTCAACACCCTATATCTTTTAAACGAAGGCGTTGCGGACCTAAGTTCATAGGAACTTTTTTTATTATTTTAGTGTCCTCTATCGCGTGGCACTATGCATGCCACTTTTTTGTATGTCACCCTATAGATATATATATATATATATATATATATATATATATATATATATATATATATATATACGGGTGACCCAAACTCGATGGCCAAAATGAAAACAGCTGATTCCTCTGGCCAAAAGGAACAAAAAATTGTTAATACAGGGTGTGTCTATTGTTGATGGTTTCCAAGATGTTAACTTTTCTTTAATTTTTTCTATTTCGTGGAATTATTTTTTAAATCACGCTGTATCTTCCAAACTAGAAGAGTTACAAGAAAACACATTAGGAGAAATTTGTAAAAGATGAAATTGCCTTAAAGAATATTGAATTCATTCGAGACAAACTCATCATTCAACATTATTAATGACATAATGAATTCAGAAATGATTTTTTTTCAAATCCCAAGACAAATTTCCCAGAGGAATATTTTTCCAATAGAGATGGATTTGATACATGGCCGATAAAGGAAAAACTTCCTTTTTTCATAAGCTTTACAACGATATGAAAAAAACTTATGGTTGACGTACTAATTACTGAATTGTTACAGGAATACACCTCAGGAAAAAATTTTAGAGCATAAAATTACCTTAAAAAAAATGGTAGAGTAGATGAGAATTGACGATTTGTCCCTCACTTTTCAATCAATCTGTACATTTACGGCAAGAAATACGTCTCCTTTACTGATATCTTTTCATCACCGTAGCAACGACTTGACATTAGTAAGTTAGTTGTCAAAATTTGTTTGCTATTAGTACTCTAGAGAAAACTCTCCTTTCTGGATGAATTCTTCTTGGGAAAGCAGCTGCATACAGTCTAGCAGCCTCACTCGTATTCCCTTGGGCAACACCATAATAATAATGAATATCGGCATATTCTTCATTTGAAAATATGACTCAGGAAAGAAAACACGAACACGAACAAGAACAATAATAATAACAAGAACGACTCAAAAACTAAATTACAATATCACTACAACAGAAAGAACTCGTATTGAAATCAGCAAAACTGTAATAGCAAACAAATTTTGACAACTAACTTACTAATGTCAAGTCGTTGCTACGGTGATGAAAAGATATCAGTAAAGGAGACGTATTTCTTGCCGTAAATGTACAGATTGATTGAAAAGTGAGGGACAAATCGTCAATTCTCATCTACTCTACCATTTTTTTTAAGGTAATTTTATGCTCTAAAATTTTTTCCTGAGGTGTATTCCTGTAACAATTCAGTAATTAGTACGTCAACCATAAGTTTTTTTCATATCGTTGTAAAGCTTATGAAAAAAGGAAGTTTTTCCTTTATCGGCCATGTATCAAATCCATCTCTATTGGAAAAATATTCCTCTTGGAAATTTGTCTTGGGATTTGAAAAAAAATCATTTCTGAATTCATTATGTCATTAATAATGTTGAGTGATGAGTTTGTCTCGAATGAATTCAACATTCTTTAAGGCAATTTCATCTTCTACAAATTTCTCCTAATGTGTTTTCTTGTAACTCTTCTAGTTTGAAGATACAGCGTGATTTAAAAAATAATTTCACGAAATAGAAAAAATTAAAAAAAAGTTACCATCTTGGAAACCATCAACAATAGATGTAACGGGCCAATTTCTTGTCTGACGTTACCTTAATTTAAAATTTCGAAATTTGCATTATTATCGATAAGTATATTTACATTACCTTAGTATTTTTAAGCATTTCTTTTCTCGTTTAATAATTAAATTTTTATATCGCAATATTTTCTCTTCAGTCTACATAATTACGTACGTCCCTGTATATATTTTAGACATTCAGTTTTAGTCCTATGCGCAGCGTAAGTTGAGCATACTCGAGGCATTTCCTTTTACCATGTCGTGCCTTTAAGACGTTATCTTTTTTCATGAAGGTTTATTCGAGCATTTGATTAATTAATAGTAAAATTCAGTATAATATTAAATTTTATTTTTTGTTGTTTTTTGTCACTTTTATTATGATTTATGTTAATAATCAATAATATTGTTCTCAATAGTTAGTTTAATTTGTAGATTAATTTTCATTTAATTAAAATACATAATATGTCAAGGTTGCTTTGATATAAATTTAATTGTGTAATTTGACACTTTCTCATTGGCAGATTATAAACATATGATATATGGTTGAAAAGCATTTTTTATGAAGAATTAAAAAATGCAAAAATCCAATATCGCGTCCATAAGAAAATCGAAAGTTGCGTGCATTATCTCAAAATCTAGTAGGCCTAGATTTTTTTCAAAATCATTTTTGAAATCCTCGCTACCTGCAAAAATCGTGGATGTATCTCTTGCAAGAAACAAGATATAGCGATTTTTAGAAAACGCATATTTTCAGTTATCACTCTGTGTCTAGTAAATGGAAGGGATTTTTTGACATGTAACCATGGTTACTTCTTGGGCATATAATGACGCAACTTTTTCTCCATTTAACCATCTTCGTATCTCTAACGGTTTCCAATATCCCCATGCATTTCATCTTAAACTGGACACCCTGTATATATATATATATATATATATATATATATATATATATATATATATATATATATATATATATATATTGACAAAATTATGGCAAGGCCAACCACACTAAATAAAATATACAGGGTGTCCCATTAATAAATTGTAACTTTATATTGTTTCATGAAAATCACAAAATTTCAAATTTTACTAAATACGTTTTTGAATCCTATGTAAAAAGCCCTACAAGATGCAGTTTTTAGTTCATTAATATCTCAAAAGGTGACCGACGTTTCACAAAAAAGTACCACAACATCTAATTTTGTAAAGGAACGTAGGTGTCCCTCAATTAAATCAAAAATGGGACACTTTTTCTTGGAATACATGACTGATAAAGAATAAACCCATTTCAAAGGTAGTAAATGTCAAAAGTTTTGTATAAAATAAAAACGCTTAATCGTAATTGCATTATAAAGTTTGTGTTTATTTTGTTAGGTGTAATATATATTGAATTAGTAAACATTATTCGTAGTTAAATATGAGTCTCATAACGGATATATATAAAACTAAATAGAAACATATATATATATATATATATATATATATATATATATAATGAATTGCAAATACATTGAGACATTTTGTATAAATATAACATATATCTTACATTCAAGTTCAATATATGTTAACATTCAAAACTATTAATTGAATTAATTTTAAGTGAAGTATAAATTAATATTTATATTCATAATAAATTAACATTCAATTTAGAATTTATAAAAGATAAAGAACCGCCACTGCTCAAACCTTGATCATCTTAGTTCGGAGGTTACATACATCTATTATTATCTATAAAGTTTATACTAAATTCAACAAAAATTGTTAAGAAATAAAACAAATTAAACAGCGTTTGAAAGATCATGTTTTGATTAATCAAGTTTGCATATTAGCTTTACACATAACTGTTACCTACTTTATTACTTTTTGTAGGGTGGATCCTATAGAATTTGATACAAAATTAACTAAAAATTGATGTTGTAATAATTTTGATCGAGTAAAGAACCTAGATCATTTACATTAGAATAGTTAAATCATATAAAAATTATTAGAATCGAATTTCACAGTAGTCCTAACAAATTATTTAAAATTTCATGTGGTAATATAAGACCACAAGCATAGGGAAGTAACAAAGACCTTCTCGAAAGTTGTTTTTTTTAATTTTCATTTGTGATTCGAGACATTGCTACACCTGTAAGGGTGGAAATGTATAAGTAGGGCTAAGGAACGAAATATTAGTCTGCATTTTACATCAATTTCTCGGCCATTTTTGTTTGTGTAATTTAAAATTGTAAAAATTTTCAAATAATTAAATTGAACGTTTTTATCGGCAATAATTTAAACATAAGGTTACTGGAATCTATTTGTGATTATATACTATATTTAAAAGGCCCCAAGAGTTAAATTATGAGATTTAACTGAAATTGTAAAAGTTGTGTTGTGCATTAATACTTCAACAAAGGAGTTTTCTATACACACTTCGCTTTAAGGGAACGAACAAATAAAATAATTTATATTTATGTTTATAAATATAAAAGTAAATGGTGAATTGATATGATATGGTCCACTGTTACTTGGTTAGGATTGCAAAGTCAAAGGATTTGTTAAACCGTATTAAAACTTGAAACAAAAAAGAAGATGAATGTTAAACGTTTCAATAATTTCATCTTAAATTGGGTAGTATTCCAAATTAAATAGTGTAGTTCAAATACACCTTAACCTATCTTTTTACCATCTAAGCGACACAGCTGATTAATAATTCGAGTAAAGAACAGTTGCGTGTCTTAAGTACCAAGAGGAAATTTGTGAAGAAACCAGTAGTAGTTCAAGGTGATTGAAACATTGTTATACCACACTTACCTTGGAATACATATTAGTGTTGCAGAGGATCATTAAGAATTATATAAGAAATCTACTGAAAGTAGATAATACCACGATATTAAGTTGGATATAAGTATTTGGACTAACTTAATTCCAAGTAAGGAATAAAGCCATTGATGATACTTAGATTGATTGGTATGGAAATTCTCTATGTTTGACAGTAAATTTAAAATATCAATATAAATTTTTCAATACCTCAATTAACTTTAAAGTAAATGGAACGTATAACACACCAGTTGTATATTATTAGTTTATTACATAATAATAAATAAATCAATATTTGTTGTTACTAAATATTAACAGAGCTCGATTCACAATTCAAATTAAGATACCTTACCACGGTTGGTTATGGTTAGTTTCGATTAGAAATGAGCATATATCAGTATCAATACCTGATATCGGAGATACACTTTGAGCTTGCTGAATATAAGATTCAGGACTATTGAATTATTATTATTTGTCGAGTTTAACACTTTACGTTGAATTTCTGTTATAATTACATGGCGTTCATATATTAAAGAGATACCCTAGGTAAATAATAAATAATTATTATTTTATTTTATCTTACTAAATCTTTATACAATTGCATAGAATGTGGGGCACGAATTCCCAGTGTTTCATTACGATTTGTCATCCAATCCTTGGGGCTTGAGTCGCTATAACTTTATCATTCATTGTTTCACAATTTGGCACACAAAGTGGTGGCAAAAAATTAAGTCTCAAGTCTTAATTTCTAAGATGAAACATTAACATTACAATAAGTATTTAAGAAAATCGCTCAGACATGTCGATTTTAATGTCAAGGGGGACATACGAGTTTTTGCGAAAATACTATCATGAGCACAACCCCTAAACTCTCAAATGGCATCAAGAGAACTATGATCTGGGAATCTAGCCAACCATTCTAAAGAACCTCTACATCCGATCCCTCTCCGGCTACTTTTCAACGTCTGATTGATAGAGTTCTTGAAGTTGACTATTTTTGAAAAGCATATGAAAGACGAGTTGTTAGTAGATACCAGTCCAAAGTGTGTTACCGATATTCGAATACTAGAAATGACGTGATGGTATAGACGTTTTATTCCAAATTTTACTTCTCTTACTGCTACGCTAAATACGCTCACTAGAAAAAAACACCCCTTTTGTGTGGTCGTATGGATGCCAAGCCGCTGTCGACTCTTTAAAGAAACATCTGCTCCTATTCTCTCTTGTCAGTATTTGTCTTGTCCTTTCTTTATTCATACAGATGCCTCAGATTTTGGTTTCTGAGGGTGTACAGGTCATTAGCTATATAAGCCATTATTTATCAAAAATGGGACGTCACTACTCTACGACGCAGAAAGAATGTTTGGCGGTGCTATACGCTATTGGAAAATTTCGGCCTTATATTGAAGGTATACACTTCTCAGTTATAGCTGACCATCACTCACTAATCTGGCTAAATCGGTTGCAGAATCATTCAGGGCGATTAGCCCGTTAGTCAAGTCGTCTCCAACAGTATTGACTTTTATATTGTTCACAAGAAAATCATGCTGTACCGGATGTTGTTTCTCGCTCCGTACCAAAACTTGACTCTGCGACTGTCGAACCTTCTTCTCGTATTGCTCTCGCGATCACTGACTCTTGGTATGTCAATGAAGAGTCGTGTAATTTCTTAAGTTTCCATCATGGTTAAGGATGATGATGTTTACAAACGAGCCGAGTATTCTTCTTTATCTGATGACTTTCTAGAGGACTAAAAGATGGTAGTCACTAAGGAACAACGCTCCAGGTTCTAACCTGAATATCACTCATCTGCTACTGCCGGACATTGCGGGGTAACTAAGACTGTCTCGAATCTCTTGCTATTACTACGGGCCAGTCTTGCGTGCCGACGTATCTCAGAATATCCTAAAATGTCAAACTTGTTCTATACATAAGGTTGAGCAAGCTACTGTTTCAGGCTGATTTTCTCCAGCTGCGGTTCCTACACGTCCCATGCAGGTGCTTTGTGCTGATCTGGTGTGTCTCCTACCCAGATCGTCAAAAGGTCATTCTTTTATTCTTATAGCCTTCACTAAATCTCCATGCTTCTTTCCTCTACGTACGGCTAGGGCCACTGCTGTCTCTCGGATCGTCCAAGAACCCATCTTTTTAGTTTTCGATATTCCGCAGTATATTATCACTGATAACGGAGTACAATTTCAAAACGAATAGTTTACTACGCTATGTTCTCAGTATCGTTCTACCATTCTTTATACACATAATTATTACCCTAGGTCTAACCTGTCAAAACGAATAAACCGTGTTCTGAAAACTATGCCTCCTTCGTACCTTAAGTATAACTAACGTACTTGTGATGTAAACTTACCGAAAATAGGATGTGCTGTTCGAACTGCTACGCACGATGTAACTGGGTATTCGCCGTACTTCGCTTTTTGTGGATGTGAACATATCTTATATGGCGATCTGTTCCTTGATCCTGCTAATCCTCTTACGTGTACTACCAAATTTTATGACTCAGTTCGCTCAGACATTCTCAAACGGGTGAAAACTTCTACTATGTACGCTACAAAGTCCGCGATTGCGTTCGGAAAAGGAACTTTGCTTTATCTGATGCGACTCAGCACTTTAATGCCAAATTAGATCCGAAGTTTGTATTTCACCTAAAAACCTTCCTTCTAATTTTCCTTAGAGACTTGCACTTTTAATTTCACTTTCCTATCTGCTGTCTTTGATCTAAATCTATTTTAGCTTCCTGTTTCACTGTACTGAATAAATGGTGTTGCGACTGGACCTAAGAGGAACGAAGTGTGTTCGCCTTCACTGTTCAAGATTTAGTGACCATGGGATACCGGGAATCAGAGTCAATGGTGTCTGCAAATGAGGTTTCGTCTTTCTCTCCGACTATCTTTTAACAGCACCTATGTCATTTCATCTGTGATAGTTCATGGTATAATAGAATGAGCTGGGGTCTATAATGGACTCCTTTCTACACATTTTAAGCAACAGGATCACAATTTTGGGCTTTATTTTCCTGTGGATTGGTATGTTTTCTTCGGGGTTTTCGTTTTTAGACTGCCAGTCCTTAAGTTTAGCTGAGGGAGTTTTCTTGGGGTTGGGTTTCATTTCTTTCTTCCTCTCTAACTTTACTTTGGATATCTTTAGGTTTCGTACAATATCACGTAATGAACATGCTAGAATAAGTGAGACGAAGAGAATTGCCTCATCCTTATCCGCTTTGTTTCTAGTAATGATCCCTTTTTTTCTGCTGACCTTTTTTTGTTTTGGAAGTACTATCGCTTCACGGTATGCTCCCCTTTTATTTTTCTCCTAGTACCGGCTCATTTGCCGAAGGACTCAGGTGGGAGGTTGGAGTCGGATTGTTCCTTCGTTTGTTGCTTGAGTTGTATGCTTTAGTCTGTATCTGGTGGTAGATACGTCTTTGACGCTCTGCACATACAGTACCTTCTTCTTTCTCTCTGCTCTTAAGTTTCATTGTTTGCTTTGGGGTTGGGTTAACTTATGGGGATTTCACATTTATATGTTTTTTTTTTGGATTTCGCTTTGCCTGACACCTTAGATCTGTGGAGGGTTGGGATACGGAACGGGGTTGGGTTTCATGGTTTTTAGGGAGTTTACACTTGAACTTCTTCCTTCATTTTATCTTTTGTCTTACCTTTTGTGTAGTCTACAGAGGTCACAATTTTACTGGTGGGGGGGGGAGGGGTTACACTTCGTTTTAAATATTACATGTCACCGTACATATATTTTAATTTGTTCCTAACTCAGTATGTATATATGTTTCATAATTTTGCATTACCATTTATATTCCGAAGTTTTTAAAAAATGGCGAGTCAAACTCAATTTTATTTCCGTTTCGTTTGAGGTAAAATATGACTCTTGTGAATGAAAGAAGAAAGTTTGAATTTTCTTAATTTTTTAACTGCGTCGCTTAATGCGTGATAGATCAAAGCTTAATTCAATAATGGAGTTCCCTTTCTTTATGGATTTTTTCATATTAATACGTTTCAACGCATACATATCTTGAATTCACGTGGACTAGGTATGCCATGCATTTTATCTCAAAGCATTACTAAATTTTGCTCCTTTTTAGCTTAGGAACTATACATAATGACTAATTCATTATAGTTTGTAGAGCTATTTGGAAAACCAATATCTACGTATCTCAACAAAGATGAATACAATCTCTATACTCATGCAAATATTAATTAGCACTTAATACTTCTAGTTTCTCTTATTAGAATACTAATAAGCAATTTATACTATTTCCTTAATCTACAACCTGATTAATTCAAGGTAAGTTTTGGAAGACAACTGGTGTTAATTCGATTATTAAGTTCCTTTAGACCATCGTGAGTGCATACGTAACCACATATTTAACCAACTGTTATTCGACTGCGTATTTCCTTTTTTGGTGCTGCAATAATATATTAATCTGTTACCTGTTTGATACTGCAGTGAAGCTAATATTCTTCGCTATATGTCCCTCATATCTGCAGAAGCTATTTAAGCTAAGTTTTAAAATTTCTTTATTTAAATGTAATTAAGAGCTACATTGTAAAGAGTTCAAGTCGTACGATCATACAATATCTTAAAACTACATTGATTTAATGAGTAACTGATTTTATTTTACATGCTATAACTGCGTTAGTCATAATTTCATTGTTTTCCTTATTTTTTTATTTTACTTAAATCGTTTTTCATTAGAAAATGAAAACAAAAAGCGACCTTTATAACCTTTTGTAAGGTAATCGACTAATCACTGTCTTGTATGTTAAATATTATTGTGTATATTTCACAACGGTAAGATGCGCGGTCTACATTATTATTTAAACCAACTATACTTTTAGAAGTAAAAAAATTTTTTTTAATATAGTGACTGAATAATACAGTAATTTACTTTAGTAATTACTCAGTTTTAAATTTGATCCAACCTTTGGTTTGTTTTTTTATATTTGTTTCTCTACAATTGAGGGTTATAAATATACTGGCGATTTCTTTTAATTTGATAAATACAAATATTTAGTGCCTTCATTGTGTTTTCTTGATTATTGTGTTTAACTTTAATGGCCCTCTGTTAAAAGGTTTTTATTTTGTTTAGATCAATATAAACTTATCCAATTTGATTGATTTTTACTTAAATTAAATGTAGAAGACAATTGTGAATTGCGGGATGTAGGAGCTGCATGTGTAATAAACTTCGTAACCAATGCTAACAATCAATTATTTATAATTGGTCGCAAATTTAATAAAAGAAGAGATTTGCATTTAGAGCCAAGTCAAGTATAAACAATTTTATTGTCGGCGATATTGGTCCTTTACAAACTTAAAATGTAACAGATATTTCATGTAAATTTTTCAAAATAACGTATCAGGACAACGAGTTTGTAGTTTTACTAATTTTGTATTTGAAGGATTAATGCACCACTAAAATATTTCAAATTGTAAACCTAGTTTACGTAATGTGTAATTTTGAAATAAATTGGGACTTTGACAGCAGTGCAATGTAATGTATATTATAATGTGTAGCCAAGTATGAATTCACCCCTCAATTCACCTAGATGGTCGATAATCAAGTTTCCTAATGAAAATTTTGTGTCCGCGGTATTCACGTGAAAAAATTTTTGGGTTGCACTTTTTACTTTTATTCTGAATTGAGAATTATTTTATTCGTTATTTGACGATTTGACATTTTTTGCTTTTATATAAGGACGAAACCAGGAGTCGGGCGCTGGGTTGGAAGCAGTCACGTAGGGTACGGCTAACAGACCTCCCAACGTCGATGGGTACTGTCCCGCGCGTTGAGTGATTGTGGCGTAGGTGGTGGTTGGTCTGCGAGTGGAAGCTCGAAATCTACGCACTGTCTTGGATTTTATGAGCGGCTGCCTCCATGGGTATGGATCGCTTCAAGGTCAGGTCATGTCGGAGTGTGGCTGCCCACCATGCTTTAAACTGAAGACCCTACAGCCCTTGGATGTGTCGTAGTGGCGGTGATACGGCGCAACGAGTGAAATTTATCCACTCTCCACCAAACACCGTTAATTGTGACTCCTAAAGCATGTGCTTGTGGGAGTATGTTTTTGTGTGTGTTGGAACGAAAGTTTGTAGTATTGGTTTCCCTTTTTATTTAGTAAAAATTACATACTAATTTCACATATAAATTTTGAAATATGTTAACACAAAATAAATAAAATAAAAATTTGAAATTAAAATTTTTTTACACGGTTAATAATAATAAGATTATTTAAATTTACTGGAGATTGTGTATAAAATTTAAAACGGCCTAAAGGTCATATAAAGATATCTGACCAAAATAGTAAATATCGAGTGGTATTTCAATTTAAATATGTGAAGTTTGATGTGCTAAACACTACTACAGCTGCATTTCAACATTTTTGAAATAATTATAAAAAAGCTCTCTTAATTAATAGAACTCTGTGTTTAAAACTTTATGTTAAGAAGTGTCACATCGATACGCATCTCAAAAAAATAAAATCTTACGTATTGTATTGTGGATCAATATGAAATTTATCTAAGAGAAACTATATAAAGACATTTAATAATTAATAATCAACGGTAGTTATATATACGTAACCTTACATTTGAAATAAATACAAGTGTGAGACAATTTTATTTAAAACAGTGTCGACTGTACGTTAGTACCAACATAAGTGGTTGCCGAAAATTCTTAGCTGTACGTAGTGTTTTTTAAGTGTTATAGAGTGTGTTACTGGAGTGTCTGTAATGCAGTCTGTGTATTCGTCTAAATATTCGTTGTTTACAGAAAGCAATATAAGAAGGTACTTTTGGGTAATGTTAGAGTATGAAAGAGTAAGTGACCTATAACAGATCGATTGTAGCTCTTGTATGTGTTTGTAGTGTTTTGGGGCGGTCCAGTAGGTATGCATGGTTGCGTACTTTGTCTACTGTTCCTTGGACGTCGGGAAGCCAGTTTAGGATTGTAGTAAATAGGATTGAGAGGCATGTTGTTGCTCATTGAAGTTTTAATCGTTTACTGTTATGTGGCTCCATTCTGCTTGGATAGGTTGGGATTCTTGATGTCTCCGTAGTTTGATGTTTTTAAAATGTAGCAGGAGATCGTGCCCTGTTGTACACGGGAACTGTGCCACGGAAATTCCGGGTAATTGTGCAAATAGCATACGCGAGTATTTTGTATAGGATAGGATAATAAATGGGATGAAAAGGAATTTTCCTACTTGGATGTACTAACCAGTTGTTGAAGCAAGAGTTAGAAAACGTGTGTTGGCATACCTATGGTTGGGATTCTTACGACGAGTACCGAGTGAAACATTCTGCCATTCTTGGACAATAAAACTAAGATCGCCGTGAGGTGTAATTTTGGGGTTGCTTTTCTTCGGGTCAGTCTGTTGAACTGTTTCCAGAAGAGCTTACCGTTTCGGTAATTAAGTTGTGATATGGTTTGTGCCTGAATAAGGCGTTGAGGAGGTGATGTTCTATTTTGAAAGCCGGATCTCCTGAATTGCAAGCATTAATAGTAGATTCATCTTTTCTCTTTGGGATAGATCTATTATTTTAAGAGAAGTTGTGATCTCGACGGCTTCCGTTGTGACTCAACTTATGCCGGTGATGGCTCCCTCGACTTCTTCTGGTGTTAGAAGGTTAAACAATCGTAACAGTTTTATTCAACCAGGATAAAGGAGAATATACAATACTTATTAATCTATCTTGGATGGTTGTAATAATGAGATGTAAAAAATCATTATAGAATTCTTACGGGAACCACTAGGGGATATCACATTACTACTATCATTACATTCGAAATACCCGATTTCTTTCATGGACGTCACTAAATTTAGTAAGTAGCGGTATTTGGATTGATGTAAAGATTTGCAGTATACATAGGTATTCTCAAATCGTAAACCATTTGGATGTTCTAACAAGGTAATCATAACATTGTTTTTCCACAGCCAGATAGACGGGCAATTATACCTCGTTTACAACCTCCTTTTAGTGGACCATTATGTTTAGAGTACTCTTTTTTGTTAAAAGTGATGTTCTAATTATTTATAGGTAATTGAAGAAACATGTCACCCATTACACTACTGAATCACACACTGTATGGCGCTCATATAGGTATATTACACAGTTTAGTAGTGAAATGTCAATCAGTGTGTTATGAAGTGGCGCTATCGATGTAATAGGAAAAAAAAGGGTTTTGGATTAATTAATACCTTAATAAATTACCTGTGGAGTTACATATACCTGAGCACAAATACTGTGGACCGGATACCCGTCTACGAGAACGATTAACTCGCGGTGATAGAGGTATTAACGAATTTGACGAAGCGTGTAAAGAACGCGATATAGCATACTCCCTGCAAACTACCTAAGGCATCGTCACATAGCGGATAAGAATTTGCAGGAATAGATTTCGTTCCTCAAACGCTTATTATTGGCACTATAACATTAGCCCGTAAAGGTAAAGTGAATGATACCGACGTAGGTCAGTGGTATGGGCAGGGGTTCTTACACACTGCTCTAAAAGGGCACTCGATATAACTCAACAAAGTCAAAATCAGGAAATATGTCACTAAGGTACCATCTGTTAAATAGATTTATAGCGGGAAAAACGCCATGAACTAGATCTTAAAATAATGGCATAACAGGAAACCATAATATTGACTCGAAGAGAAAATACTCATCTTTACCTGGAAATTCTACTTCAAACTTACTTACACTAGTAAAATTTTAAGCTTCATTTAAAATCCACAAAAATTGCGAAAACTAATGCTTAAAATTCATTATACATCTTCGGTGTAACATTGCTTGCTCAATTAACAAAAAAAAAAAAATAACTGGTCAGCACGGTCATTAATTGTTCAATTTCAAATGAACACTCGTCTCAACACAAATAAACAAAACGCGATTAAATTTTTAAAAGCTCCTATAATTTAATAAACGTCACTTAAAAATTAATCAAAACAAATCATCACAGCTTACTTTACATTTCTGAATGATAATATCTTTAATTTCGGTAACTTTAACATTTGTCATAATAAACTCAACGTGCCTTTAATTGGTGAAGGTAAAATATATGTACAAAAAAATTACACTACAAATATATATATATATATATATATATATATATATATATATATATATATATATATTAGGATTAAAAGACAACATCAAACGGCAAGTACAATAAAAAAACATTTCCCAGACAGTGAGGCATAATCAAACGTAATTTTATATAAACTGCGTCACATATTCAGTAGCAGTCGCTAATGTCAAGGAAAAATAATATCAATTACTTCTTCTGGCGTAAGCAACACCATTACGTAAATACAACTGACCTTATTACTACAAAAAAAAAGCTTTCTGAACATCAACACGTCAAAACTAAAATCGGAATTTCTACGGCAACTTTGATTAATTAAACTTCTAATTACACAAAAAATTATTATAAACAAGCATATTAATACGTACAAAGAAAACAACGTTATCCGCGTCCTTTCGCCACTTCCGCCATTTCCATTGTTCTGGTCCAAATTCCATCACTATCAGCTGCCAACTTTTTATTATAAACCGTCGTACAAACACAAAATTTGTTAAAATCCTGAGTGGGCACACTCTTTTCAATGACCTTACATGAATACTTAAACACATAATAATCTGACTTTTTAACTTTGACTACCGAATAATAGCACGTGATATCTTTGTATTCTTAAAAATCACAGTAATAATGTCCGTAATCTCGATAAATCTACATTCGTGCCAACAATATAGATCCTGTAGACCGATAAATTTATATAAATTCGCGAAAAGTTCTAACCCAAATTCATAAAATACGCTGCACCTCGACGCCGACGTCGGTTAAATACAGATTAGGAAGAAGCTTTATTCTTTTTTGATCAGTACGAGGCCTACATTGATTTCGCTTATTGAACCGGGATTTCTCGATAAAACGGTAAATACACAAATTTGTTAGGGGTGTAACTATACTTCATAACCGCATAAAGGCGAACTGCTAGGATAGCTCCGATATTGAACAATCCCAACAACGTTACGAATCGCGTCTTCACTTAACCATAACAACACAACTCTTAATTGTTTTATACTTCAACATTCAAGATCTAAACTTCAAGTTCAACTGACGAAAAAGGAAAGCAATCATCTGTCCCCTCCACAATAGTATTTAGATTCGCTAAATAACAACACATCGTTTCACATGGAAACTCAAACGATAAAAAAACGAGATTGCCAATTTAGGGAAGCATGAAATATGATAACACTACCAACGACTATAAACTGAGTCAAATAAGATCTCAACAATATTTATCAAAGGTACACAAGCCCGCGTGCGTACGTGCGTGATTAAATCTAGCAAATTAAACGGTCTACGTGTTTATACATTTGTAATAAAACAATTTAAAAAATATCTTTTCTAGTAGCAATGTTAAAATAATAAAATTCATCAATGTACTGAATTACTTGTTTCCCATTACAAGCAAACAAAAAAATATGTATACTACTCAATTTTTCATAAGATCTTCACAAAATGTGACACGCTACCTTTGGAGAAAGAGCAGCTGCACCAACCATAGCGAGTGCAATGAAAGGGAATGGAAATGGGAATCACGGAATAGAGCCAATTTCGTTTAACAAAGCAGTACTTCTAGCACGAGGTCGTGTCGGTGCTAAACTTCAGTCAACTTTAAAATCCACGATACAAGCCTTAAACGTTTTAAAACACAAAAAAATCTTGGCGCTTAAAAATACGAGATTTATTTTCAAGATGTTCATTTTTAATTTGTTGTCCTACATACTTTATAACCTTTAAAATATCTATTATTTTTTTCTCTTGATGTAATTAAAATTTTCTCTTAGATTTAAACAATATAAAATAGTTTTTAAAAATAATTTTTCCCCAATTTTCATTTAACAACACAAACTTGAATTCGTATTCATTTTTCAATTTTCTTTAAATTTTGTAATTTTATTTTATTACAAGTTGTTTCAAACCATTTTCTTTTGATCTAAAATAAAATTCCTGAAAATGGTTTGGTTCATTTCGTTTTTTAAAATGGATCTATTATAATAATTATTTTTTCCAATTTTCTAAAAGTTATAGATATTGCAATTACGAGTACTCACTCATTTAGAAATTTTTTTAACTTTGTCTTTTTGATGTTCTTTATACATATTTTCTTCAAATTTTGTGAAATTAGGTATGTATCGTTTTGATTTACAATGCAATAAAATTTTTTTTCTGTTTTCTATTTTTGCCAATTTTTCAAAACTGTGATATACTTCATTCTTCTTACTACACCATAACCATGAATCTTACAAATTTCTTAGATATCATCGTAACTAACTTTTGAACGGGTCGTTAGATTTTGTTACAATTAGGGTGGGTTATATTAGAGCCAGTTTGGGATTTTTCTACGTAAAGAAACAATATGGCGGATTTCCGGTTTCACCGGAAATGAGGCAAAAGCTGAAAATTTAAATGTAACACCCTATATATTTTTACATATTTGGATTTCGCGGCTTCAAATACATACAGTTCATTTGTCAAATGTCAACTCAAACGCTATTTTTATTTTATCTTTTTAAATATTCTTTTTATTTTAGATCGTTATGACGTCGTCTAAATTATAGCTAATTGACGTGGAATCACCCCCACAATATTATTTTTCCTAATAATTACTTTTTGTGAAGTTTTTTAACGATTAAATTTAAAAATTACGGTTTTTTAACTGAAAATCACTTTTCCCAATAGAAACGTACATGTATATTAAATAGCTCTTTCAAGTACCAGTAAAACGATATACACAGTTATTTCCTTCATTCCTAAATAAAGCTGTACTTTTTAATTTTCTAATTTTTATTAACACAGTATGCTCCTAAAGTCGACTCTGCCAAAGTAATATAAAAGATTTTTGCCTAATTCAAAAAAAAATTAACATATATTCTAATAATTTAAGTGAAAAGTGTACACATACATACAATATTTAATTTTATCTTCAATTAATTATGTGTTCAAAATGGCCACCACCCTCTTCCAAACAGCATTGCATATTTTCATGGACATTTCTGGTGTTATACAGTTAAATGCTCTAACCCTATATTTTAGATTATCCAGTGTTATAGCTGGTGTAGCGTATATTTTGTTGTTGATATAGGCTCACACAAAAAAGTCTAGAGAGGTAATTTCTCCCGATCTTGTAGGCCGGTCTGTGCCGATCCAGTGATCATCAACTCATCTTCTATTTCATTCATTATAAAATACAAATATCTTTCACTACTTAGTGGTTCGTCAAAAATATCGGTGCAATGGTATGATCGCTTTTTATTCCAGTCCAAGCATTAAAACCAAATCTTTGTTGGAAATTGCCTTGTCGCAGATGTGGGAATATGTATACGATAGATTGTACTTACTTTGTGCGTTGTACAATGTGGCAAATCGTTCTGTTTTGTTTTTTACGAGATCGTTCTTACCTGGACTGGATAAAATTGGATTAGATCTAATGTGAGACTTGATATTCTCACTATGGCCCCAGGTATAGCCAGAGCATTTGCCACACGCTGCAATTTTGCGATAACAATAGTGAAATAAAAATACATATTACGTACCTCTTGAATGCAAGATTGTGAGGTTATGTGCTAAAATTACGCGTTAGCCAAATTAGGATTAAAATGCATAATAAACAATACCAACGAGTATTTTAGTTATCTTTTCATTGCATGAAACTATTCAATGACATATGTCGATTGTGTCAAATGCACTTCAAGTATATTACTATCATTTTTTTAAAGACACTTTATAAAATAGTGGTGATGGTAATCGTATAAAATTTAATAATAAATAAATTGGTGTATAAATGTACTCCGAAACAAATCGTTAAACTAACCATTCACAAACCATTCAGCACAAATATGCCTTTGACTCAGTCGGTTGATTAACGTAGGGTGGTTCATACTTTTGATTTGCATAATTACCACAATTTAGGCTTGATTACTTTCGCTTAACATAAAAAATAAAAATTCAATGTAACACTAATAAAATGATCTCGGACGCCAAGTTATTTTTTAATTATGCTCGGAATAACTAAACCGAGGTTTACAATAAAAATTTTATCAAAATGTAAAAAATAAAATATATACAGACTATGTTTATTAACAGTTAAAATGATAGGGTTAAATAAAATATATCTTAAAACTAGTTATAGCCTTAAATTACTAATTAATTGTTATAAATATAAATACCTTTTCGTAAAATTTTTGTACACAAACTTTTTAATAATCTCTGGTATCTAAACGATTACGGAAATGTCAACCAAGGTGATGTCATCTTTGCACCAATATTGCGCAATATCTTGAAATTATACTTTACGTTGTAAATCACCAAAATGGAATTTTATTTCTTATAAATTTGTCTTCTTGAAATTGAACAATCCAATATTTATTGCATTTTCTTGAAATTTTCAAATAAAAATTGCAATCATAAAATGAAAGCGTACGTAACAGTAGAATTAATTGTGCAATCAAAAGCGGTTAAATTAAAAGTATAAAAGTAAAAAAAAAAAGTGCCTGAAAATGTTTTAATTTTTAATATAACGAGTCAAATCATCTTACCATCAAATCAATGGCACTTTTCACTAAATTTAGGGGGAAACACAAAAAATGCTTCCTAATCAACACAACCTTCATCAGGAAGTGAAAAAATGGACGCTTTGGAAGTTGGATGATGTAGCCGTGCGCGAAAAATTTGCGCAAAGAATTAAGTCAACGATATGAGCAGAAAAATAATTTAAAGAAACCTTTAAGAAGATATGCACTTAAGTTACACCAAAATGCAAATTAAGTTGCCTACCTGATACTTACAAATCATTAATAAATAAAATTTTTCTTATATTAACAACTAAATAAACGAACGAAGAACCTAAATTACGATATATTTTAATACAACTCAAAATGGGTTGTTACAACTTTGATATGAGATGGCAGTATAAACAATGTGGATAGCTAGTTTCATACACTAATGACACAGGGCGATTCTTTCCTGGCAAGAAATATATATATATATATATATATATACTTGTGTAATGAGGGGACCAAAAAAATCGATTGTGTGATTTTTTATTTTTGAGATATGTGCAAAAATTTGAGTTTTTGAAATTCCTATTTTATTTTTTCTGTCGTTATTATAAAAGCTAGAGCAAAAATACAAACACTTCTTCATAGCTACTTGTTAGTGGCTTTTATATGGCATAATCAGTTTTTCAATCGGACGTTTCCTATTTTTATAGCAATCATCAACTTATCTTCTTAAATACGCTCCAGATATTTTGAAAACTGATTTTGAAAGGTTTTTTAATTATAAATTCAGCAATGTATCACATTTGATGGTCTGATCGCGTTTTGAACCTTTTATGGGCCATCATCACAAAAGTTTTGAATACAAACCATTTCCAAGAAAGTTTATTTAGTTAACTTTCCTTTGTGTTTAGTATTTTATAAAATAAGGAAAAGTACTAAAATAAAATATTGTTAATTATGCAACTTAACATAAAAAACTAAGCGCTTGTAAAATTAACATTAAAGTTACCTATTTAAATAATCATTATCAAACACTGCTAAAATACATATTTATAATTTTAAAAGAAAAAAAATTTATTTATCCAAGCTGTTAAAGAGTTTTTCATGAATCACCAAAAATAGATAATATCTTACAGTTCTATCTGCGACATCATAACAACGACGTGATGTTCTAAAAAAGAATAAATAAAACAGGCGGCTTTGAAAAAAATAAAAATAGACAGTCTTAAAGAAATAAAGTATCTGTCATAATTTTGTATTATACAATTTTGTATTTATGTAGCTGGTACTAGTATTTAATTCTGAATTAGTTAATTTGTGGTAGTTTTCAAACGTAGAAAAATACGATATGCTATCGTGTTGCATACTACGTCACCCAAATTCCAAAGAAGCAGAACGCATGTATTTAAACAAATATTCAGAGAGACAACAGCCTCATAAAACCACATTTAGAAACTAGTTACTCAATTTCAGAGAACATGGTGCATTTCAAAGCCAGTAAATTCCCGTAAAAAACCTTGCAATGATAAAAAGCAAATAATGTTTTATTAGCTGTTACGGAAAATCCAGTAATTTCTACGCAACACATTGAACAATAATTAGAGTAGCCTATTCTACTGCTCATTTTATTTTGCAAAAAGATAAATTACGTCCATTTAAATTGAGAATTTGTCGGGGACTTCGATAAGGGGATTCAGCGAACCTCAAAAAGTTCTCAGAATGGTATACCAGGCAATGTGCAGTTAAAGAGCAATTTCCATATAAAATCATTAGGTCTAATGGAAGTCAGGTGACCAATAATGGACTTCAACAGAAGAAATTGCTCACTACAGGGCGAAAGAAAATCCTAGAGTTTATAAAATGCGCAGATACAAACACCGTATCGGTTTTAATATGTGGGCTGCAATATTCGAAATACGAACAATAGGTCCCTTTTCTATAACGGATCTTCAAATTTTGAACGCTACCAAAATTTATTAGAAAATGAAGTACAAGCAGCTGATTTACCTCAAGCTGATATGAAGCTTATTGGTTTTTACAAGACGATGCACCGGCACATAATTCCAGAGCCGTCCAGGAATATTTATCGGGAAGGTTTCCAGCAGGAAGGATTGGAATAGATTC
Organism: Vesta saturnalis; assembly: GCA_036346205.1. Lineage (NCBI taxonomy): Eukaryota > Metazoa > Arthropoda > Insecta > Coleoptera > Lampyridae > Vesta > Vesta saturnalis. The sequence goes on along the minus strand of JARFJB010001033.1, from coordinate 830,914 downwards.
GAGTAAGATGGCTAGCGCGATCCCACGATATAACACCTCTTGGCTTTTTTCTCTGGGGATGTCAAAAATTATATTTACCGACGCAATACTGAACATGACAATCAATTCCGGAACGCAATGTTTTGAATCCAACTGGAAGACGGTGTTATTTATGTTTGGCAAATAATGGAGAGCTTTTTGTACAACTACAAAAACAATTATAAGACTTATGAGTAAGTAATAATTCTTACTTTAATTTACACTAAAAACAAAAAGAATTAGTAGTTTTACCGTCAATTTGTTTGTTAATATTAAATTCTAATATTACGAAACTTTATTGTGGTGGGTGTAATTGTCATACGGGAAAGGTACTGCATCAACTTCTTGAAAATGCAGGTCTGTATTCAGAAATTTCGTGATGATGGTCCATATAAAAGGTTCAAAACGCGATCAGACCATCAAATATGATACATTGCTGAATTTGTAATAAAAATCCTTTCAAAATCAGTTTTCAAAATGTCAGGACCGTATTTAAAACAAATAAATATAGGAAACGTGCCATTACAAAACTGACTATGCCATGTTAAAGTCCGTAACAAGTTGCCATGAAGAAGTGTTTGTATTTTTTTTACAAATTTAGCTATACTTATAACTGCCTAGCTAGTGTAGTAGACATTTTTAACTGCCCTCTAACACACGTTTCACGCAATTAACTAATATTATTGTTAACTTTACTTATTCAGTGTTTTTGTCGATTTGTTTGTTAAGCATATTAAACCTAATTAAGTTACTATTGTAGATTACAGTAGAATAGATTTATTAGGTGGCAGAATTATCTTGTTTTTTCTAATATCTGAATTATGTGTTATTAATTTGTATTTGTTCTGTTTGGGTTTTGAACCTGTTTGAACAATAAACGTGATTATTTTTTTTTTCTCTCTCCTATATGGGCTTCAGCATCTTAGGCCATTAGCCCTTACTTTCACTACTCCTGTCTATATTTTACTGTACAGGTCTATAGATTTTAAATATTTTATAACCTTATCCATATTTTCGTATTTTAAACATTGCTCTATGGTCTGTGGTAATAGACTAGTTTGACGCTGCAACACATACTTACGGCATTCTATAAGAATATGTTTCACTGTTATTGCATGTTGGCATGTGTCGCACATAGTGGGTCTTCGACCTATCATCATGTGCGCCGTAACCTGGAGAAGACTACTTGTTCTCTTCTATTCTTGTGGCTCAGGTACTTTACGTTTTTAGTTTTCGGATCTTGTCGATAGTGAACTGGTGTTTCATGGTTAGCTAACCAGATTTTTATGATCGAAAGTTTGTGGATACGGTTTACTTCTTCGACAGGCAATGCTATTTCATCAGATATTCTACTATTAGCCATGCATTTTGCTGACTCATCGGCTAGTTCGTTTTCCCGTATCCCTACGTGACTGGGTATCCATGCAATTACAATTCGCTTGTTTGTTTCTAAAATACTGTGTAGGAGAGATTGAGTTTCTTGTACCAGACCATTTTGGTTAAAAATATCTTTTAGAGACTGGATAGCGTTTAGTGAGTCCGTGCAAATTACGAACTTTTCATTTTCAGCACAGCTAAGAATATATAAGACTGCATGTTTTATACCTATCAGTTCCGCCGTGTATACGCTTGTATTCATATGTAAAGATACGGCGTGGTTTATACCTTCACATATAAAAGAAGCTCCGACACCTCCTGGTGTTTTGGATCCATCGGTATGGATAAATATGTGGTCTTTGTATTTTTCTTTTAATTCCGTATAAAGTTTTAAATATATGTTACTGGAGACATCCCTTTTCTTAAACTGACTTAATTCTAATGCAAAATTGGGTTTTAACATTGACCAAACTGGTATTTCATAAAGCCATTTCTTTGTAATTTTATTTTCCTGGAGTTGATACTTATCTTTTATTTTTGTCGCCCTATATGCTAGTGGGCACGTAATAGTTGGTCTTTCATTAAAGATTGTTTCGGAGTTGTTGAGTAATACAGTTTGAAGTGGATTTTCTGGATTTGATAGCACCCGATTGAGATATTTCAGGGTTAACATCTCATATCGGTACGTTAATGGCATGAAAAAACTTTCTCGGTAAACTGCTAATCTTGGACTTGTTCTATATGCTCCTAACGCCTTTTTTAAGATATTATAATGTATTTGCTCGAGAGGAGCCAGCCAAGATTTTCGGGTCGCAGAATAAATTGGTGCCCCATAATCAATTATGGCCAGAGCTGTGCTTCGATAAATCTGGAGAAGTCTATTACTGGAGCTTCACCAGTTTATGTTAGCTAAACAGGTTATTAGATTTAAATATTTTTACTACGATTTGTTAGTTCATGGATGTGGTCTTTCCAGCGGAGCTTTTGATCTAAGAATACACCTAGGAACTTTGTTACCCTTTCGGCCCTAATCTGTGTCCCATCCAGCAATAATATAGGTTCATTGTGTCTTGACCTTAATCGACAGAAATGCGTGTATGCTGTTTTTGTAGGAGAGATTGAAAAACCAATACTTCGTGCAGTTTCACTAAGCCTATTGATGGCATCTTGTAGACTTTTATTTATGTCGTCCATGCAAGAGGATGACTTAAAGATGCATAGATCATCTACATACATTGCTCTCCCGACTGTATCTCCAACTGCCATCAAAAGTTTGTTTACAGCAACAATGAATAGAGTCACGCTCAGAGTAGAACCCTGTGTTCCGGTTTTTTATTATTATTATTATTATTATTATTATTATTATTATTATTATTTTTGCTCTAGCATTTATACGCCAGAAAAAATAAAATAGACATTTTAAAAATCCAAATTTTTTCAAATACCTATCTCAAAAACAAAAAATCACACCATCGATTTTTTTGTGTCATTTTACTGGTCCCCTTAATTACACAACTTTCCCATTTAGCAGGAGTTGTATGTATTATCATTTCCGAGATCCCCATAGTAAGAATCCTCATCTTGGACACCACAATATATATATATATATATATATATATATATATATATATATATATAGTGCCAAGAAAGAATCGCAATGCGTCATTAGTTTATGGACTTAGCTATCCACATAGTTTAATCAGTAGAAAGCAAGTATAGCAAGAGGCGAGAAAGAAAATACTACACTATGGTCAAGCGTTTTTCAAATAAATTTGTTTATTGTAATTGATTTGCATATATGAATAAAATGCAAATGCAAATGTGACGGACAATTGCTTTTCAAAGAAAAAATAAACGTTATACTCTTTTACCTCAGCATAGCATCAATCTAAAATATTCGTCTGCAATTTTCATTGCAGAATATTCAAAATACCCCATAAATTATCTGAGCGTACACGTTACGACTTATTAAAATAATTTTGTATAGACGAAAGATTCAGTTTTATAGGTTTCAAAGTTAGAGACAGTAAAATAAAATAAAGATCTGTGGACCGCGAGAGGTACGGTTGAGCGAGCGGATCATCCTGAATTTATGGGCCGTTAACTAACGTATCTAGGAATTACTACCGAAATGAAAGATACCGTCTAAAATTTTTTTACACATAAAAACTTTTTGTTAGAAAAAGAAAATTGTTTCAGTACACACACCAGCATAAATACTAGAAAACGTCAACATATTTGTTTATGTATTTACATACTTGGTAACCAAAAGATAATTTTTTAACCAATAATTAGTTACTGCGTTCAATGTACATTAAACTAAACACTATTCTGCTTATTCAGGTATGGTGGTATGAGGTGAAACATGCTTTGGCTATAACATGATTTACAACAACACAACACTGGGTTTTATTACCTATCATTCGCCAGATTTTAATACATCTTTTAACGGCAGAGTTAAATGTACGAATACAAGTCGGCAGGTTTGCAACCTTATAATAACAACTTTCACGATTCATTTCAACATTATTATCTGCAATACAGATATATTTTTCACAAAATTAAATACATACCCTTTTTTACTATTAACGAGTTCCATTTGTAACATAATAGGAAACTACACTCAGGAATTCAATCTGCAAAATCACAAATAAACATTTTGTTTAAGATACCACTACAAAATGCCGACAAAACTCATTAAGTTAAGATGCAAATAAATGATAAAACAATTTCAACTAAAAAGTAACTTTTCTCTGCGGTCTTTAAAACTCATATACATCTATTTTCAGAAAATATATTTATAATTTATACTTCGAGTGTACGTTGTTAATCGTATCATACCGTATTTGAATTTGGATTTGTAAACGTACATAATATGAAATGAATGGTGTCCTTAAACCGTGTCCAGGATTTGAAATATAAATATATCATCTCTATCTACTCAAGTTTTTACTTTCACACGATTACTGCTATGTGAGACACTTATTTCACACTTCGCCATGTTGATGAGCCACGTAAAACATCAGTGTGTGATACAGCTATTGTGTATTCAAACTACTTGTGGGTTATTGTATATTGATAACAATGAATCAAAATTAACAAACGACCGCAACCACAGGCAACGTCAATATTGCCTAATGTTCACTTGATACATTATATTTCATTTCTATCCTAAGTAGAACGAGCCCAGTTTGGTCCCTGACGTCATCAGTGGGGTGGAGGTCACGCCCACGCGGCCGTGGCCATTTACCACCCCAATGGCTTCTTTTCGGGGTCGTGTTTCAACCCCTACATGGAATTTTGAACCCTTGATGTTAATTTTTACCCCTAATTAGCACCCCTATTAGTTTCTTTTCGGGAGCCTTTTTCATCCCCTAGACGGAATTTTCAACCACTGATGGTATTTTTACGGTAATTAGTAATTTTGAGGGTGTGGTCGGCTTCTTTGCGGGCGATTTTCAACCCCTTGATGGTATTTTCACCCTTTTGATGGTATTTCCACCCCTAATTAAGGCCTTTTTGTCAGTGATAAGAGCCTTTTTGGCAGTCCCTGGTAAGTAGGCAAACGCTCGCGCATGCAGTGTTCTGATTAAAGGGCCGGAGGGTTCGCCACACTCCCTAGTTTCTGATTGGTCCACGGACCCTCCCCCCTGGTTTCTGATTGGTTGCGGGGTGTGGCTTATAGGTCATTTTGTAGGCCATTTTGTTTTAGCGACCATTTTGATTTGGCTGCCATCTTGTCAGCTATGGCGGGAAATTTGAAATTGTATCATAATAAGAGGATCCTCATGCTTCTCATAAGACAGGTATAGCACTCCGGAGCTTCTTCTGAGGCCTTAGCCCGGTATAGGACTTGTTCATGGTCTTCGCCCCCTTGTCAGGTATAGATCTGCGGCGGCTGACATTTTATTGTTTTTAATTATGAGGTCATAATTAATTTCCGCCACCATTTTTGTTTTCAATTATGAGTCATAATTAAATTTTGTAGGTTAACTTGTTTTGTCGGCCATTTTAGTTTTGACAGGAAATTGAAAATGTATTCTAGTAAGTGGAGGTCTCGTGCTATCTCATAAGGTTTGTATATGATGACGGAACTTGTTCTAGGGTCTTCGCCCCTTGTCTAGCCTTTGTCCCCTTGGCGGGAAATTGGAAATAGTATTCTAATAAGGGGCCCGCATGCTATCTCATAGACCCCGGAACTTGTTCATGTGTCTTAGCCCTCTCTTATGATCCCCTAGGCGGCGTATTTGAAAAATGTCGGCCGTTTTTGAAATTGGCGGGAGATTTAAAGTTGTATTCTAATAAGGGGGTCATACTATCTCATAAGACAGATATAGGTCCCTGAACGTGTCCTGGAGAAAGACGCAATTTGCAGTTTTCTGTAAAACGAATGTCTCTTTTTGTCCAGTAAATGGTCTGTAAAGTCTGTAGGACAATAAATTATTATTATTATTAACCGGTATATTTTTAAAGCTAATGAATGTTTTCTGTATCGGGTTCAACCTAGTACTATATTTTTAAAAGTAGATTTGACAGTGACGCCATCTCGCGATGTATTTTTAAAACTAACCAATGTTTTCTGTATTAGAGAATGGATCGTAGCCCCACCTAGCGGTAAGTGCATGCAGAACCTTGTATTCGTTAGGGATAAGCAAATTCCGTGGAGTTTTTCCACAAAACCGGTTTAAAACAGGAAAAACAAGTTACTCAAAGAATGAGAACACTGTAATTACATTTTTAAGGCCGTTTAACTTTTCACATATTCGCCTAATTAACCGACTAAAATTCCTCAGATATTTTTCGGCTTAAAACAGGAAAACCAAGTCACAGTGGCGACAGCGCCAATATCTTTAAGGTCCTTCCAATCTTCACATATTTGTGTAATTAACTGATATGCTAAAATTCATTAGATTTTTTTATAGATAACACTGTATTATGAAGTGTTCCAATCTGTAAATTTATTCAAGGGTCTTTACCCCGAAATTCCAGAGTCAATTTGTTTTTAATTAATATAATTAAATTTTGTAGGCTAACGTGATTTGATCTTGGAGGCCATTTTCTGTTTTGGCGGGAAATTTGAAATTGTATTCTAGTAAGAGGTAACCAATAGTAACATTAGTAAGATCAATAATAAATATAATAATTAATCAAGTAATCATCGACAAAGAAACAAACATTCTTTCTTTTAATTTGACATTATTTACTTAAGTGTCAATGTTAAGCATATTTGTAAGCTTAATAAGTAAACACATTAAAGTCGTCCTAGACGCACCACTCATCGTGAAGTTCGTGCTCTTCGGCTTGTAGCTAATCGGGATCGTTTTCCATCAACATGGGAAATTGGTGATAGATGGAGAGGATTAACTGATCATCAAATCTCCTTACGAACGACGTGTCGACCTTTGGGGCTCAGATCATACCGACCATTGCTTTGTTTACCTTTAACTCCACGCCATCGTACTGCACGGCGGCAATGGTGTAACGAGAGGTTGCATTGGAATGTGCAGTGGAATCAAGTTATCTTTAGTAACAAATCTAGATTTTGTTTATAGGCTCATGATGGTCGCAAATGGTTAGAAGACGTCCTGGAGAAAGACGCAATTTGCAGTTTTCTGTACAACGACATACTGCTCTCACTAAAGGTGTGGTGGTGTGAGAGAATATCTGCCATGGAAGCAGATCTAGTAGTTATTAAGGGAACATTAAAATCGGTACATTAACAACGTTCTTGAACCAGTATTACTGCCACATCTGCAAGAAATAGAAAATCCAATTTTTCAGCAAAATAATGCGCGGCCACGTACCGCAAGGGTTGCTATGGAATTTCTAAATACTACTAATGTTGATCTGCTTCCATGGCCTTCTTGTTCGCCAGACGTATCACCAATCGAACATTTGTGGCCACTTCCAAACAATGTAGATGCCCTTCAACAACGGATTTTAGAAGCGTGGGATAGTATATCTCAGGTTATTAGATTCACTCATTTCAACTATGCCTAATCGGCTAGCTGAATGTGTGAGAAACAGAAGAGGGTCGACGCATTATTAGCCTTAACAATATTTTTATCTTGCTAAAAAGTTCATCGTTTATTAATAGGAATAAAATACACGTTTTCTGAAAATTCCATTAAAATACATCAGCGTTTACTGTGTGTTCATTTATTTATGGTGGCTACTATGTAAAGTATTCATATTCATTTTCAGGATTATTGCGTTCATTATTTTTTTTATTACTACATTGAAGTTTTAAAAGTGCGATTATGTTTACTGCGTATTATAGAAATGGTTATTTACACTTAATGTAGTAAAGAGAATTAAAGCAACTCTTTAATTTAGTAGATATCGGATAATCCTATTTTTAGGTAATTGTTAATGTACAGTTTAGTTTTGAGTAGAAATTACGTCATGGGAAAACGTATTGTAGCTAATATTACTGCAGGAATTATCGTGAGTCGACATTCGCGCGAAGCGAATATCGACTCAGGATAATTTAACGACGTAATACTGAATATTTAGAGTAGATATGGAATTATAAATAGACGACTGTTTTATAGAATGTTAAGTTAGGGTTCCCAAGCATATTGATAACGAAAACAGATAAGGTTACAATCTTTTTTACGTGTGGCCCGATGTTGCAAGTTTGTACCAATGACGTATTTCCTAGATCATGTAAGCAAAAATTGTTTCGGTTTTTGCGCGCGTGCGGATTGAAGGAATTTAAGTTTTGATATTGGTTATCTTTCGTGAAGTTCAAAACAGAGAAGCCTGGAAGAATGGCGAGAGGATATTCATTGTGTGGCGAGCGACGAGTTGACTAGGTCGTGCGTAAGCTAATACCCGGTGGTGTAGCGGTGACGTTAAGTTAACCTCCCTTATCAGCGTGTGTATCTGAATAACGTGTAGGGTTTTAAGATTCTTATCCCGTTTCGCATTCCGTATTTTGATGAAGAGTTTGCAAAAGACACCTTATTTTAATAATTTTGTTTTCCCAGTGTTCATCCAAGGGAAAATAAAGGACTGTATGTAAGATTTCAGTAATTAAGAGGGTTGGTTTATCGAACGTGGGTGTTGAGGTATATCAGTTGAGCGCAGGTGTTGGTTGGTAATATTGGTTTCAAATTAAATGCTCCATGAAATTTTACTGACTACAATTGTATCCACTAATGCAGTAGAATTTTGAGTATCGTAAGAACTATAATTGGTGGAGAGCCCAGCTATCGTGCCGACAGGAGAAAATGAGTCCGAGACCCGGAACATCCCATTACTGTTTCTACTTTGACATTTTGAAGGTGTAAGGTAATGCTATTCAGGTGATTGTGTCAAGTAATACTCCTAGAGCTAGTCTGGAATTGTCAGTTGCTCTGCAGAGGAAGAATGCGCGAAGCGACAAAGGTGTCGGAACAGGCGACCACGGTCAGAGAGAGAGAGAGAGACCCGACATTGCAAATACCTCAAGACAAACTCAAATCTGTTAAGGTAACGAAAAGACAACGATGCTTAAGCTTTCCAAGCTCCTTTAGCCACAGTCACGGGTGGAATTAAGTATAGGTGCGGTCAGGGTAAGATCGGAAGGAACAAAGTTAGGGTTCTGAGGGGGAAGATACTACCCCATCATTCGTTTAAATAGCCGCGCCGCACATGATGCGTATGAGGAAAACCGCCTGAACAAAATCTCATACCGCGTAGGGATCGAACCCATTACCTCCCGAATGCTAAGCAGATCGTCTTACCACAGGCCCACTAGCTCGATCCAAGTCTGTTAGCGTTAGTACATAAGTACATAATTAATAATAGGTAGATAATTATTGAATATATTATGTTTAACATTTAAATGAAATCCCAAACCTATAACATTGGAAATTGAAAGGAAAAATGGCGTTTATAGAATTCATTGCATTAACTGTCATAAATCTTGGAAAAACTTAGAAGCAATTTAAGAATTGCTAATCCATATTAGCAGACACATAATTAAGTTCATTTACATTTATAAAACAGAAGTCTTGTAAAATAAAATATCGTAAAATGTTATTTATAGAGAGGATTCGTAATAAAAAACAAAAACTTGTTTAACTTTAAAATTGACATTAACCGTCTAAGTAAGCTGTAAATATATCAGGTTTTTGTTTATATAATTTCTCGAATATTTTACTCGAATGGGGGGTTTTATTTGGTAACAAGAGGTTGCTTTTTAACCCTCTAGTAAATAATTAATACCTATGGAAACCGTTATTAAATACAATTGTTCCTTTGGAAATAATGTGGTTAGTAAATTTAATTGAGAATGCATAAACAGGCCTTTAGAATACTGAAAAGTACGGCAATAAACATTAGTTTTTTGGCCAATAATGATTTTTAAATACTCCGTTCTTCTGTGTTGGTGTTATGTCAAATCTGTCATAAAAATAACTTATCAAATCATTAATGAGGCGAACTTATACAGGGTGGTCAAAAAAAGCGATACAACAAATTGTAAGACTTTAAATGGCACACCCTGCATATTATTATACTTGGATTCCTCTTTACATTGATATTAGGTTTATTGACTTATTAATAAGGGTTTTGAGGTTTTAGAGAGAAAAGTGTTTTTTACAAAATAGCAAATTTTTGGAACAATAACGTATTTAAATTTTAATTTAAAAAAACAATACAATACAGGGTATTCCATAATTTAACCCGAATTATCATATTTTCAAAGCATAACTCAACTTCTTTTCGGAACTCGATTCCGATTTAAATTCTCTATTAAAATGATATATTGTATCATAAAATTAACTGCAATTGAGTTATTTCGATAACAATTGGGTTATTGAAAAAAAAATTTATCCCTTGTTTTTTATGGATAAAACTTTTACCACAAATTATATTAATAGTCGATGCAAAAAACTCTTAAAAAATTTTTTTTGACTTACTATAAACAATTTAAAATTGATAAAATTTTAAAACGAATCACGCGACTACAAACACGCCACCATTGGTCGCCATATTTGTGGCGTCATACAAGTAAATTGACTAAAAAATTATTTATAATAGCTACTTTTGTTTAGTCATGTGTGATAAAGTTTACGGTTAGGTTGACAACTAAACTTGTGCAGTACTACATCAACTCTAATTTTTGCTCTACTTCCCATTGAAGTATAGTAAACATAATTCTCCATGTCTCCTTTCAGCTAAAAAAACATCAAATCATGAGAATTATTTAAATGAGATTATTACAACGGAAGAACCACCATTACATACACTTTTAAAATTTCAATTTCGTGTAGTACATAACCTAGCGCGTAATTAAAAAATAAAATACTAAATTAAACCGAAACCATTCAATAACCGTGTACAAATTTATTATTTAATCTTTTTAAATTATTCATAGACATTTTGTTGATGCTATGATTTTTGAAAGTTATGATTCTGAAGTTTAGTTAAAAAAAAATTACTATCGAATTCTATTTATTCAAAAGCGTTTACATAAATAATTATTAATTACTATATTATTATAGAAGCACAATAACCTTTAAGGTTTGACATTTTTGATATATTTATCAATATGTTGACGATAATAACAAGATTTAATCGATTAAAAGTTAAAACACTATCAGCTGTATGCTACGAAAAATAAACATTGTGACGTCACAGGCGCTCTGGTTTGTTCGGGAACTTGGTTCAAAAATGTATTTTTAATTTAATATAGCTTTTTAATTAGAGCGAAAAACAGTTGATTTACCCTCTTTTTAGAATAATAAAATAAGCAAACCTGTCGGCGGAAAGTTAGGTGGTCTATTATTAGTAGCGATTTTGATGAACTTCTTTGTGCAGCAACCAAGCTGCAATTACAGTCATATTGAAAGGGTTTGAAAACAGATTTCACCACCATTTATTCGAGCCTTGTCGAACAGATAAACGCCTCCTATGCCAATGTTATACTGATTGACCAAATGGGGTTGGCTTATGTCAATCTTTTTCTTTTTTTCACTAGAATATCTGATAATGTTAAAAGTAAAGTAAAATACACAATAAGAAAAAACTATAATATATGACATGACAAATACCTCTTGGCTGTTTTCAATGGCAGACGAGTTTGATGGTTCGAGCCCATGGTGACCACCGAGTTGTCGTTTCAGCGGAAAGTATAAATGGAACCATCACTCATATAGTCAAAATGCCCTCTGTTGAGTTTGCTCATTTGTTTTCTATGAGTCAGATCACACTTAGCAATTCTTCCGTCTCGTACAGTTCCTGTAGCTTTTAAATTGTTTTCTCGTAAGAGGTGAAAAAATTGGCGAAATATATTTCCACTTGCAAAGGGTCATTTACACCACTGAGGAGATTTTTTGCAACAGGAGTACCAAGAGGTTCGATACAACTGTCAGCTCATCATATATTGGCCTAATTTTTGCTAATTTGTCGTTACAATTCAGGGTCGTGTTACCCATGATGTGAAATTTTTTTTTCAATTCACGAAAACGGTTTCTGGAAATGACCGATGGTACAATGGGTACAGCTGTGTCTTTATCTAAACTCCAATATAAATCTTCACTTGGAACTGTGTGGTACCCAATAAATAGCAACAATCCAAGAAACTGCGCAATGTCAGTCCATACAACTATCAATGATGTGCCATGCTGTGCTGCATACATTGTCGTCATGCTGGTCAGGTGGGAAATATACTCCTTTGGTCAGTATTCAAAAAATTATTCTATAGCTTCTAAATTTACCAAATTAGGATATTTGTCACTCACCCTTTATTATATCGTTAGAAGGAAGTGAACTATCGAAATCGGTCCTTTTTGTCCAATTTGTCTTTTTCTTTTTTGTGCTCTGTAATTTTTTTTAGCTTTTTTAACTTTGTGAGTCATAGCCTCTGGAGAACTAGGTTCTTGAATATTTTGAGATGTTACTATAACACTAACTTCACCACAAACATCTGTAAGCTGAACAATTCCAATGTCATTTTCATCAATATTTGCGTACTTTGGTTTCAAAAGGGCCGATGTCCAGAAATGGTAGTTTACAGAAGAGCCGTTTTAGTTACACGCAGCCCAAACGGTCATCTTTTAGTGATTGTTGTTATTCTTCTACTCATGCCAGTGATTTTTGTTTTAGTATTTTATTTTTAAAAAATAGTATTTTTATATAATATTTTAGTAAATTTTTGTTAGATTTTAGCAAAAGAAGATAACAGGACATCTACCCTTCCTGGCTTAATTAATGTTTAATTAATGTGGATATCAGGCTACCTGATTTAATGAACTTTGCCTAATTTAAAGTAGGAGACAAACTTTTCTCGGAAAATTCTCTATTGATTTTAGTATCCACAGCATAGTAATGCAAAAAAGTGTTAATTGTTTCAAATTAATACACAGTTGGTTAACTCAGAGTGTTTTTTAATTAAAAAAGGTACACAAATGAAATAATCACTTCTGTGAGATTTTAGAAAAAGAATGGTTTCATTTTAGGCAACACAACAAAGTTCTTTAAACAAAGTGCATAAACAATATTGCTGTTTCTATAAAACAAAACAAACAAAATGCTTAATATACTGATACAGCCTAACACAAGATAAGCTTAACACTAGTTTGTTTTCGTCTTCATCGCTGTCTTGATTGTTAGGTATTGTGGGAATTCTTTTGTAAAACTCTTGATTATGGTTGTCAATTCATTGCATCTGTGTCATTAAATTGTCATGTTTAGCCTTATTTATTGGCAAAACATCGTTTTCTCTTATTGGTTTTATCAAATCATCTGAAAATACTAATTCTTTTGTGGCATTCGTCTTCAAAGAAGTTTTCATAAAGTTATCTTGGTTAAAACTTGTCTTGTGTCGTATTATACCTAATTCTTCCTTCCTCACTTGGAAATAAACAATACTGGAACTTAAAGGGTTCTCCTTCTATATTTTGTTTTCTCTGTATTAGCGGACTTTTAGAAAAATAAAAAAGAAGTGAACAATTGTGAAATCTTTTAGTTTCAGTTCATACACTTGCAAGCTTGAACCATAGGTTCTCATAAATTGTACCCATTCTCTCGGTGTTTGTATACTCATAGTTAGCAGTCGTTTCTTCTTTTTGAATAAGAGCATGTATGGAATCAGCTTCAATATGTGTGTGGGCGGTTAACAAGTATTTATGGTTTATCAGTTTTATGGATTGATGAACCGAAAGTATCCACAAGTACATTGAAAATAGAATTGCGTTTTTATTTTGCCCGGCACAATTATCTGACCAAATGGTGATTTCCTCCACATCTTCTGGTATTGATATTCACCACTGCATAATGCACGGAGCAATTTTGTTTCGCCCCCTGTGGTCAACCGTTTCATCCCAAACTAAGCAGTGCGCGTGTTTTGTTGTGCTGTCGTACACTGTCCGAAGTCCGTGTGTTGCTTGAAGAAATAGATAGATGTCGCACATTACTTTTCCTTAAGAACAAATAGGCGGCTGTCCAACATAGGGCTTTTTGTAAAGCAACTGACATCTGACAAAACATTATAATAATTGGACTTCTGGCTTTTAGATATGAAAGTATAATAGCTTGAGTAATACAGCAAAGATTAATCATTTAAATAAAACTGGACATCTGCCCTTTTGGAATCAAGGTACTGATTTTCTTCATCCGTTACACGATCATCCTCGTCAGGTGGTAACTGACAGACTTAAAACTCCTCATCAGAGCTGTAGGGTAACTCACAACCGCTAATTGAGTGAAAATAGTCAGTCGCTTCTTCAATTGTTACGAATCTTTTTCATAATTATTGAATACATACACAGAAAGTAACTATCACATTTATATGTTTTTTTATAAATAAAAGAATGTTGGTATAAAAAACACTACACTATGGACCTTCCTCCACACAGTTCTACACTACTGATAAAACTACAGACACCTATGATGTCAACAACTAGAACCACCGTTTGGCGCCGGCTAGGTGTCGAGACAGTCAGACAATAAAGCCACCATTGTTACTGCGACCTACCATTGTTCGTATTTTTGAGCAATGCACTTTCCTTGCATATAGGGCTCACACTGTCTAAAAAGTTAAAATTTTTTGTGATAATATTTTATAACAAAGAACAAAAATCTTAGTAGAAATATTTAAGAATTACAGCAATATAATAGGTGAAATACTAGCATATAGACATATTTCAAATTTACGGGTACAAAACCTTAAAAAAGGGATATTTAATTATTTTTTCTAATACAACAGATTATAATAATAAGCTGAAAATGTATATAGGTGATATTCATAACATATACTTATTGGAAAAATACAATACGGGCAATTAATTGGGTTTTTGAAAAAAAAATGTTGTAATAAATGGAAAGATCATATATACGTTTTATAACAAAACTATCTTTAATTTTTTTTTTCGCTCTAATTCAAAAGCGCGTGTGACGTCACAATGTTTTATTTTTACTCCTCGTATCATACTGCTGATGGTATTTTAACTTTTAATCGATTAAATCTTGTTATTATCGTCAAACCTTAAAGGTTATCGTGCTTTTATAATAATATAGTAATTAATAATTATTTATGTAAACGCATAAATTGAATAAATAGAATTCGATAATAAAAATTTTTTTAACTAAACTCCAGAATCACAACTTTTAAAAATCACAGCATCAAAAAAATGTCTATGAATAATTTAAAACGATTAAATAATAAATTTGTACATGGTTATTGAATGGTTTCGGTTCAATTGAGTATTTTATTTTTTAATTACGCGCTAGGTTATGTACTACACGAAATTGAAATTTTAAAAGTGCATGTAATGGTGGTTCTTCCGTTGTTATGTCATTTAAATAATTCTCATAATTTGATGTTTTTCTAGCTGAAAGAAGACATGGAGAATTATATTTACTATACTACAATGGGAAGTAGAGCAAAAATTAGAGTTGATGTAGTACTGCACAAGTTTAGTTGTCAACCTAACCGTAAACTTTATCACACATGACTAAACAAACGTTGCTATTATTTATAATTTTTTGCACTAAATTTCGGATATTTTTAGTCAATTTACATGTGAAAACCGTTGACACTGTACTATTGAGAATTAATTTAACATTATGACGTCATAAACATGGCGAATAATCGTAGCACGTGATTCTTTTTTAAAATGTTATAAAATGTTGTAAAATACATAAAAAACAATGGATACATTTTTTTTTCAATAACCCAATTATAATTTAATATTAAAAAACGAACAATGGCAGGTAAAAGGTTAATTAAATTTGCATTGTTTTAACACAAGTCAAACAAAGTAAGTCACTTGCAGTTAATTTTATGATACACGAACTGTATATCGTTTTGATAGAGAATTAAAATCTGAATGGAGTTCCGACAAAAAATTGAGTTATGTTTGTTTGAAAATATGATAATTATGGAACGCTCTGTATTGTATTGATTTTTTAAGCTACAATTTAAATACGGTATTCTATACCAAAGGCTGTACTAAAAGCACATATTCCATAAAATTGTCATTTTGTAAAAACCCCACTGTTTTGTGTGAGCGCTATTTTCTTTTTAAATGCCGGTTTTTGCTCTAACCTCAAAACCCTTATTAATAAGTCAATAAACCTAAAGTAAATTTATAGAGGAATCCAAAAGTGTAATATACAGGAAGTGCCATTTACAAAAATCTTACAATTTGTTGCCACGCTTGTTTGGGCCATCCTATACACTTAAAAATAATTTGTTAAAGTATCTCAGTTTGCCGCATTAACGATTCGCTAAGTCATTTTTGTAACAAATCTGACATAACACCACCACAAAAGAACGCAGTACAAAATTGGAACCCTGTATAATGGTTCAGTAATTCTCGCAAACTTTTGGAGGAAATGCAACAATGTTGCGCGCAACCAATAAAATCCACAGTACCAAGTAGGACATTTTATGGCAAATTCAAACTGCAACCTTTTTTTATAGTTTCAAGAGTATTATAGAATCTGTACATAATGAGTTACAATATAATTGGCAAAAAATTTTTATGGTGTAATTAGTGATACTTAAGTTGCTTGTTTTGTTAATTTATTAGAAAAAAGATTGATAGTGCGGCCATTCAGTTGCTCTATAAAGCGTAGATGCATAAATAATGAATTGTAATAAAATTCTAAGTATTTTGATTATGGCGTTTTATAATGAAGTCATTAAGCGGCATTCTTCAATACCAACATAGAAGCCTCAGTTATAGTGTTCTAAGATTATAAACCAAATTTTATACGTAAAACAATTTTAAAATGTCGTAAATTACAAAAACTGCAATACTATTAATAATACGGTTTTTACAAGTAGTTAATTTTTTTGCAGTAACATCTAAGGATACTTTTACGACTATTATTAATTTAACATGGAGGCCACCTATATTTAATTCTCGATTTGTTCAACAAAGCAAAAGTTATTCAAAATATCTGTGAAAACAAGCCATTAATGTCACCTACCGCATATATTACAAAGTTTATATGGGTAAGACTTAGTCCGTAAATGAACCGACAATAAAAGTTGCCAAAACAAAACAAAGGTGAAACTGTCATAAAAAGTCTGAGCCAAAAAGTTACTCATAAAATACTGACCGTTCTTGTTACAACTTCCACGACTATAAAATAGGTTCGTATTTAAATTGGTACTATATTTGGGGCATTTTTTTTTCTCATGAAAGGCTTAATGGTCATTTAGTATTTTACGTTTCATCGATATAATATTTTATAATACGTGTATATTTACATGGAAATATCAAATAATGGTCAGTGTTCTTACGAAAACTCGTAAACCAAAATACTGTATGATCGTGCAAAGCATATTAACTACAGGAAGAATACAGTTTATAATTCGAATGATTATGTAAAATGAAATGTGGTTATAAAAGAAAACATCAATGGTTAAGTTCACTTCTGGAAGTTATTTACATTTTATTTTGTCCAATTCTAGTCGATGGGTCCACGAAGCTTTTCACAGTCAATAAAATGTTTCTACATAAAGTTAGTTTGTTAACATGGATGTATGTATCTACTTTATTTTGCACAATCAACTTTACTGTATTGGAAAATTCGTTAAATACAAGTTAGTACTAATATTGCGAAGAACTGAAAGGTAGCTAATCACAAAACTTTCAGTTTAGTCATTTTCACGCTCTTAATTCAAATATTTAAATTATGTAATTAGTAAATTCTTTCAGCTTACAATGTATAAGTTTTTCCAGTTATTTATAAGTAATGCATTATATTTGAAATTTATCACAGTGGAAAGCGGAACTATTTAGCATTGGCTATGAGCCTAATTGCTTTCTTTACTATTTTACTACATTTCAAAATATTTCAGAATATACATATTTTAACAAACCTTAGTATGTGATAAATTAGACTATTATTAAGTAAATTAGTCAAACGTACTTCTGTTGATACGTTGAATATTTAAAAGTGTTTTCCCGCTCGTCCACACCGACGCTAAAAATTAGTTTACATTATTTTGTAGCACGTCATAGAAAATTTAAAGCGACGGAATAAAAACATCAATTAATATTAAAACTTAAAGCAGAAGTCTTCAGTATCACATTTTCATGGGTACATATTTATTTAAAAATTACCGCATTACACGCAGAATTGTACTGCAAGGTTAGCCAGATGTTTCGAAAAATTTTTTTCCGTTCTACTAAGAAATAGAAAATTAAAATTTCCTGTTGCAGAAGATAAAACTGCACATTAACAGTACTGTTCCTAATAATAGCTTGTAAGTAACTTATCTTGAAAATATTTTAAAACAATCTTTACATAATACCAGAAAACCATTTTCACAATAAGAAATTAGATCACTTGACCGTTCACTTTTTTCCTCAATTGCTTTTTAATTTTAATTTTGGAGATTCCGCATAATGACCTTGCTTTTCCAGCGAATTATCAAATGACGATGAAAATTTTTTGAATTTTTGATATTATCACAACGACTGTTAGTATTATCCCTAATGACACTGGAATTTCCCATTATGACTTATTGGTGTTTACAGATTTTTAATTCGCGGTTTAGAGTTTAATTAAAAATTAATGCTACAAATTGGCGGATGTAGATTAATCTGAGTTTCCTATTGAGAGATGCATCTATGTCTACGTCCTTTTGCTTAGTTTCGATTAACCCTCCGATACCCGCGTGGCGTCTGACAGACGCCACTCTGATAAACAATGGCCAGAACTTTTTAAAATAGTGAGATGCTGACTTCCCCTTCGTGTACCTTCCTAATACGACGATTGCTTTGATACATTCGGTCTGAATTGAAATCTCTTTAAGGCAGGTTCGTTTATAAAGCTTATTATTAGGTTGGCGTTTATCAGACGCCACGTGGGTACTCGTGTTTCAATTTATGTTTTAATTATTTTTTGAAAGGTAAGAAAAGTGATAGAAATATTAATTCAATAATTTGCTTGACAGTTGTTTTACTATTTTAGATGGATAAAAATAGAATTTATTACCGGAACAAACCCAAAGATGTTGAGGAACTGCGACGGCTAGGGTATTGTTCCGATTCAGATTTATCAGATGCTAATGATGACTGTAGTAGCATATCTGATACAGAACAATTAGAAGAACATGATGATCATTCCGATTCAGAGCACAAAAGTGATAATAGTAATAAAGAAAATGAAGAAATTGGAACTGGAAATTCAGATACCATTGTATTATTTGGCAAAGATGGAATTACCAAGTGGCAACTAGATCGTCCTAAGCAAGTGGTAAGGACTAGCTCTCACAATATTATTAGCATTTGCCAGGCGTAAAACAAGTAGCTAAGAGTGCCATAACTGCTCTGCAATGTTGGGAGTTATTAGTGCCTGACGAATTGATTGTAGTTATAGTAGAAAATACAAATAATCATATATTGAACAAGAGAGATCAATTTAATAGAGAAAGAGCCTGTAAACCAACAGATTCGATTGAAATAAAAGCGTTCATAGGTCTTTTGTATATGGCAGGAGTTCATAGAAACAGCAAATTAAACACGAAAGATTTCTGGGCGACAGACGGCTCCGGTATTGAATTATTTCGTCTTACGATGTCTCGTAATCGTTTCCATTTTATGCTACAATATATTCGTTTTGATGATAGGCAGACAAGAAATGAACGTAAAATGTATGACAAATTAGCTCCTATTCGGCAAATATTTGATGTTTCTTCATCGTTGTGAGAAAAATTATTCAGTAGGAGAATATGTCACGATAGATGAGATGCTTCCAGCATTCCGAGGAAGATGCTCATTTAGACAATATATCCCCAATAAACCCAACAAGTATGTCATAAAAGTATATTCTGTTGTGGATGCAAGGACGTGGTACAGTCTGAATATGGAAATCTATGTAATACATCAACCTGATGGCCCGTTTAAAGTAAGTAATTCTTCGCATGCCTTGGTATGTAAACCAATTCGTGGAAGTGGACGTAACATTACTGATGACAACTGGTTCACCAGTTATGATCTAGTAACAGACTTGTTGAAAAATGATAGACTGACCTATGTAGGAACAATAAGAAAAAACAAAAGGAAACTTCCAACTAGTTTTGTGACAGTTCAAAATAGGGATCAGTATTCGAGTCGTTTTGCATTTCAGAAAAATTTAACTTTGGTGTCATATGTTCTCAAAAAGTGCAAAAATGTTATGCTCTATTCTTCAATGGATAATGATTCAACGATAGACAAGGAAACTGGCATAGCGCAAAAAGCAGAAATAATAACATTTTACAATTCAACAAAATCAGGTGTTGACATTGTAGATAAATTATGTGCTACTTATTCAGTGTCACGAAATACAAATCGATGACCAATGGTTATATTTTATACTATACTAAATGTGGCAGCAATAAATGCTCATAAAATTTACAAAGGAAACATAAATGATGATTTAGAAAAAAGAAGATACTTTTTGAAATCGTTAGCCGTAGAGATGACCACAGATCATATAAAAAGGTCAGAAATTTTAACTCTACCCAGAAATCTCAAGAAATGCATTAAAGAAGTATCACCTCTTGATGTGAATAAACCAAGCACTTCTGTGGAAACTGGAAAAAATTATGTACAGGCAATAAGAAAGAGATGTTATATGTGTAGTAGAAAAAAAATCGCATGACCAAATACAAGTGCAAGCAATTCAATAATTTTATATGTCTCGAGCATGCCGAATATATGTCAGTCATGTACCTAATTTTAAATGAAATAAATATTGTCGCATATGAGGATTTTTTTTTTATTTTTATTATATTGTATTGTTCTATTTTTCTAAGAAGTTATCTATGTAGTTTAAGAACTTAATTTGTTTTGTTTATATGTTTAAAAATGTGAATTATGTTTTTTTTTATTACTTATTTTATACTAACATAAGACATATTTTATTTTACTGTAGCTAAGAAAGAATTTTCGTGAATTTTTGTGTGAAAGTAAAACATTAAAGTGTAGTAGTACGTAAATTATTTAAATAAAACCTTTAGCATATATTTTAATTCCATTCTTATGAGTTTAATTAAATGGAGTCTCAGAGACGCCACGCGGGTACTCGTGTTTGGAAATTGAGCGCGGGCATCCGAGGGTTAATATCGGGTTAAGAGTGACCTTTTACCGTGGGATCTTGAAAATAAGCCTATGCTAAGCGATTGCCACCAATCGGTTGTTGCTTTTTAAGTATTACATTCATGCGCATCTTGTCTCCGTGTGCCTTCGTAGTTTTCCGTAATCTGTTTTGCGCCATCTTGGTTTTGCATGTCATGTTGGTTTTCCACAATATATATATATATATATATATATATATATATATATATATATATATATATATATATATATATATATATATATATATTGCACCTTGTTTCCGGATCTAAGGTCATTTTGGCAAAAGCTGGTTTCAAATCAACTTATTAGAGATGCATCTTGTTTCTGTATCTAGGATCCTCTGACTGAAACCCATTTCAGGTGAGCATACTGATAATTGGAATGAGGTTCTCTGGTTGATATGTTGAAACTTGTTTATACATCTAAGGTCCTTTTGACAGAGGCTAGTTTGAAATCAACATCTTAGATGTGAATCTTGTTTCTATATCTAAGATGTTTTGATAGATCAACATTTCTAATATTACTTAACGCTTTAATATTTGAAAAATAGTTAAAAACTGTTTATCCATTTGCATATAAATATTTTCGTTGGCTTGATATTAGTTAAAATGAAACTAAAGTGTACTATCAAAATTGGAATTGAAAGTAAATTGCATCTTGCTTCTACAACTAAGCTCCTTTGGAACAATATAAATGTGATTTAATAGTAATTAATGGTTACAACCAAAAACACAATTTAGAACGAAAATAAATAAAAAGTAAGGGTACTTAATGTTGATAATTACGAGACAATTGTGGTATTCAGTTTCAGGGTATTACATTTACCTGCTTAGAATACTTGGCTGTGCCCTCCTGTCTGAATGAAAGTACCTTTTGGTGTATATTGCATCTTTAAAATATTTAGCTTTTTGGGTTTTTAAATGGTATATTTTTATATTTATGTTTTATATAAACATAATAAACATAATATAACATAACATTTAAAAACCCAAAAAGCTAAGTATTTTAATTATATATAATAATGGTGAATGTACATTTCCACAAATTGAATCTTGTTTCTGTATGTCAGTTCCTTTTGGCAGAAGCTGACATAAGATCCTTGGCAAGTTAACCTCGTTTCTAACATGTGGTTTCATCAATAGAAACCAAATCAATATCTACGATGTACAACTGCAAGTTTGTTTCTACTTCTAAGATCTTTTTGACAGAAGCTGATTTCACTCTGAAATCAAAAGTCTTGAAATAAAGTCCTTTTGATGAACGCTGTTACCGCAATTTGTGTCAAACTCCTTTTGACACAATGCGTAATTTGTGTTAAGTGAAACATTTGACGTAACTGATTCTCTATTTCTTCAGTTTAGTGACAGTGCCCTAACTGTCGGAAATGGGGCGTCGGCGTAGCTCCAGATTGAAAGGCAAAAAGGTACACGGAAACAAGTTAGGGGAGCTAACTGCTGGAAATAAGGGCCCTAACGGGACCCTCAGCGACGTGTTGACTAATTTTTTATAAGTTTTACAGTGTTTGTACATACTTTATTAATGAAAACATACCCTTCAAAATAATTAGCTTTTGAGTATTTTAAATGGTGTAATTTTCTATTTATATTTTATATGATCTTATACGTTTAGATAACAATTACACGTATCGTCAGTAAATGGTAATCTCTGTAAAAATTACTAGACTAGTTAGAATAAATTTATGAAATGTGAAAAAGATGAAAACATATTTCATAAATTTATACACCTTAAGTAATTCTTACAGATATTAGCATTTAATGAGGACGATAACTGTAATTGTTACTAAAGCGTATACATTTATATAAAATATAAATAGAAAAACCGCTGCAAATTGTATCAGTACTTCCACATCAAAAAATCGGTTTTTTGTAAATAACTCGAAAACGATTAACTTTACAAAAGAATTACAAGAATGCTTTTCGATCAGAAATTTGATTTTCTATCTATTCCCAATTAAAAAAATCGTGTGGACGGGTTCCAAATCGAGTTTTTTGGAAATATTTCGAATATGACAAAATTTTCGAAAAAATTGCACAAACACTTTTTGTGAAAAATTTTATTTCCTATCTAATGGTTTTCACTTTTTGAATATGTTAAGTAGCTCCGGGGATATTTAGGAAAAACCGGTTTTTTAAAGTTACGGTTTTTTGCTAATATCTTGTAAACCGTTTGTTGTACAGAAAAATTATGCGAACAAAAAATACTCACAATTATATCAAATATTAAAAGAAAAAATCTAAAAAAATAAAAATTTGCAAAAGGAATACTTACCCCCCCCCCCATTTTACCCCTTTCCCCATACCCCATTGATACCCAAAACAATCAGTCGCTTTAGGTAGTTGACATCTACATATATATATATATATATATATATATATATATATATATATATATATATATATATGCCAAAAATTTGAAGTTAATATGTTAAGTCCTTCGAAAGTTATGGAGTAAACACACACACCACACGCACGCACACCACACACACACACACACACACACACACACACACACACACACACACACACACACACACACACACACACACACACACACACACACACACACACACACACACACACACACACACACACACACACACACACACACACACACACACACACACACACACACACACACACACACACACACACACACACACACACACACACACACACACACACACACACACACACACACACACACACACACACACACACACACACACACACACACACACACACACACACACACACACACACACACACACACACACACACACACACACACACACACACACACACACACACACACACACACACACACACACACACACACACACACACACACACACACACACCACCACACACCACACACCACACACCACACCACACACACACACACACACACACACACCACACACCACACACACCACACACCACACACCACCACCACCACACACCCACCACACCACACACACCACACACACCCACACACCACACACACACACCCACACACCCCACACCACCCACACCACCACCACTCACACCACTCACACCACCACCACCACCCACCACTCACACCACTCCACCACTCCACACCACTCCACCACCTCACCACACACCACTCACACCACTCACACCACTCACACCACTCACACCACTCACCCACCACTCACACCACTCACACCACTCACACCACTCACACCACTCACACCACTCACACCACTCACACCACTCACACCACTCACACCACTCACACCACTCACACCACTCACACCACTCACACCACTCACACCACTCACCCACTCCACCACTCCACCACTCACACCACTCACACCACTCACACCACTCCACCACCACACCACTCACACCACTCACACCCACCACCACTCCACCACCACCACCACCACTCCACCACCACCACTCACACCACCACACCCCACACCACTCACACCACTCCACCACTCACACCACTCCACCACCACTCACACCACTCCACCACCACACCACTCACACCCCCACCACCACACCACCACACCACTCACACCACTCACACCACCACACCACCACACCACTCACACCACCACACCACCCACCACCACACCACTCACACCACTCACCACCACACCACCCACCACCACACCACCACACCACCACACCACCACACCACTCACACCACCACACCACCCACACCACCCACCACCCACCACCACCACCACCACCACCACCCACCACACCACCACACACCACACCACCACCACCACACCACCCACACACCCACCACCCACACCACCCACACCACCACCCACCCACCCCACACCACCCACACCACCCACACCACCCACCACCCACACCACCCACACCACCCACACCACTCACACCACACACCACTCACACCACTCACACCACTCACACCACTCACACCACTCACACCACCCACACCACCCACACCACCCACACCACCCACACCACCCACACCACCCACACCACCCACACCACCCACACCACCCACACCACCCACACCACCCACACCACCCACACCACCCACACCACCCACACCACCCACACCACTCACACCACTCCCACCACTCCACCACTCCCACCACCCCACCACCACCCACTCCCACCACCCACACCACCCCACCACCCCACCACCCACCACACCACCCCACCACCCACACCACCACACCACCACCACCCACCCACCCACCACACCACCACACACACCCACACCACACACACACACACACACACACACACACACACACACACACACACACACACACACACACACACACACACACACACACACACACACACACACACACACACACACACACACACACACACACACACACACACACACACACACACACACACACACACACACACACACACACACACACACACACACACACACACACCACACACACACACCCACCACACCACACACTCACACACCCACACACACCACTCCACCACACACCACACTCACACCACCACACCACCCACACCACACACACACACCACACACTCACACACCACACCCACCACTCCACACCACACCACACCACACCACACCACACACCACTCACACCACACACCACCACTCACCACTACACTCACACACTCACACACTCACACACTCACACTCACCCCACCCTCCACACTCACACTCCACCACTCACCACCACCCACACACCCACCACTCACACCACCCACACCACACCCTCCACACTCCACCACTCCACCACTCACCCTCACACCCCACCACTACACCTCACCACTCACCACTCACCTCCACCACTCACACCTCACCACCACCTCACACCCTCCCACTCCACCACTCCACCACCCCACCACTCCACACCACCACCACCACCCACCCACCACTCACCACCACACCCACCTCCCACCACTCCACCACCACCCCACCACCACACCCCACACCACCACCCTCCACCACTCCACACTCACCACTCCACACTCCACCCACCACTCCACCACCCACCACCCACCACTCACCACTCCACCCTCCCACACCCCACCACCCACCACACCACCACACCCACCACCACCCCACACCACCACACCACCACACCACCCACCCACACCACCCCACCACCCACCACCACCCACCACCCCACCACCCACACCACCCCCACCCACACCACACCACACCCACCCACACCACCACCACCACCCACCCACCACCCACACCACCACCCACCCACACCACCCACCCACCCACCCCACACCACCCACCCACCACCCACCACACCCACCACCCACCACACCCACCACCCACCACCACACCACCCACCACCACCACCCACCCCCCCACCCCCCCACCCCCACCCACCACCCCCCCCCCACCACCCCACCACCCCACCACCCCACCACTCCCACCCACCCCACCCCCCCCACCACCCCCCCCCCACCCCCCACCCCACCCCACCCCCACACACACCACACCACACCACACACCACACACACACACCACACACACCACCCACACCCACACACACCACACCACACCCACCCACACACCCACCCACACCCCCACCCACACCACACACACACCACACACACACACCACACCACACACACACACCCCACACCCCACCCCCCCCCCCACCCCCCACCCACCCCCCCCCCCCCCCCACCCCCCCCCCACCCACCCCCCCCCCACCCCCCCCCACCCCCCCCACCCCTCCACCTCCACCCCCCCCTCCACCTCACCTCTCCCACCCACTCCCCTCCCTCCCTCCCTCTCCTCCTCACTCCTCACCCCCCTCCCTCCCTCCCACCTCCCCCTCCACCACTCACACTCACCTCCCACCTCCCACCCACCTCCCTCCCTCCACCTCCACACTCACCCCTCCCTCCACACCTCACACTCACCCCTCCCTCCCACTCCACTCACTCCCCACATCCACCCACCCACCCACCTCCCCTCACACTCCCTCACACTCACCCCACCACCTCCTCCACTCACACCTCACACTCACCACCTCCCCACACCCCTCCTCACCTCCACCTCACACTCACCTCTCACCACTCCCCTCCTCCACCTCACACTCACACTCCCCCCTCCCCTCACCCACACCACACCACACACAACGAGAGACAGACATACAGACAAGATTTTTTTTTGCTAAAATTTTGTTTTTGGGCGTTTTCGAACATTTTAAAGCGATTGAGCAAATAAAAATTTTAGAAATTTTTTTTTTAGCGATATATGTAAAAAATCCAAAAGATAAGTATTTCAATTATGTATAATAGTGAACTACGGAAAGAGCATAAACAGACGATATTATTTTCCACTATACCCCGTTTACTGAACCGTAATACTTAAGCTCCCCCAAATTCCCACAATATTTAAATGCAACTTAGTTATTGGTTGCATTTTTAAAACCCGGTACACAAGCAATTACTCGCTTTCAACTCTTGTAGTTCGCGTATCTAACAGACATCTCTAATTCTGTTTTATTCGATATCATACAGTTTAACTGCGTTATGTTCTCTGCTTTTTAGAATAAAGTAAAGTGTGTTTTGCAACCGTGTCTTACTCTAAGCGTATAGTCGTAAAAAATAGTATGTGACGATCCTTTCTTTATAACCAAGTCCACCTGTAATTTCCAAACTTTGCTTTACTGTAATGATTTGAGGTCTCTTGTACCTTCTTTAATATATTTTTACGTCGTATTTTTACAAGTAATAAATAATTTCAAAATTCTGCTGTGTCTTAAAGTGTTAAAGTGTCAATACTAAAAACATGACGCTTTGTAATTTAGTCTTTACAAAGTGACATTTCAATTTGTGGTTTTTAAATTTCCCGGTTTTTATAATTTTGTTGGTGTAAAACTGGTCGCTGCTTACATTGGCCAAAATTTAGTGGAAGGAGCTTAACTATTTCTGTTCGGTAAACATATTTTAGAGATATCAAAGCTTCAGTCCATACCATGAAATTAGCTGCTTAATCTTACATATTTGACATTTTTAGTTTAATGCGCTAGGGAATTGAGAGAGCTATTTTTTGTGTTTTGTATTATTATTCGTTTATTTTCTTTATTATTATTGTTTAATTAGTCTTTTTAGACTCGTTGTTTACAAAAACCCTTTAACCTAATTGTAAACTATTTAAATTAATCAATGGCTTAGCTCTCTGCAAGAAAACCAGTTTATTTTGGAATCTTATTTTCGAAATGGGCAGCAGAATGAACTTCATTACGACAACTTAAGCACACATATTCGCAGACTTGTTGAACATTCTCGAACTACAGGCAGTGTTGACAAGGGTATATCATCTGGACGTAGATTTGGTTTAATTGAAAATGTTGTGGATAATATACGTGTGCGCATAGATCGTAGTCCTAAAAAATTTTTACGGCAATTATTGCAACAAACAGGTACAAACTTTTAATTATTATTTTTACTAGGGCAATAATTATTTTATGCATTTTAGACTTAAGTTATGGAACGTGTCGGAAAGCACTTAAACAAAAGTTAGATTATTGTCCATACAAAATAACGGTACAGTATGAATCACTTCCTCCTGATTACGAGACACGCCTGAACTACTGCCAGTGGTTTAATTACAATTTGAGGAATGATGAAATGCTAGATATATCATTTTTTAGTGATGAAGAGTGGTTTTATCTAACGGGTTTGGTCTGATGAGGCTCCTGGTGAATGTGTACAAGATCAATTACATCCTATAAAAATTGGTGTGTATGTAACCATGTCGAGAAGGCGTATAGTTGATCCAGTATTTTTTAATGAAATTGTCACAGCTGAATGTTACAGATTATTTTTAAATACAATAATAAATCAACTCCACGATGATGAAATAGCGCAAGGATATTATCAGCATGATAATGTAACTGCCCATACTGCAGCACTAACTCGTGTATATTTAAAGGAATTCTATGACGATAGAATGATTAGTAGAGGATTATGGTCCCCACGATCGTCCGACTTAACGCCATTTGATTACCTTTTATTTGCACAGTTAAAAAATATGTAATATCAGACAGTTCTGCATACTGTAGATGATTTAAAGAATGCAATTACAGCTGCGATTCAAAACATTACCCAAGACCAGTTACAAAATGTGTTTAACAATATGAAAAGACGAATACATCCTTGCTTAAATAATAATGGAGGATAATAGAGCATATAATTTACAAGTAAAATGCTAGTTTCCCAAATTAAAAAACTTTTAATGCATTATACTGTAACTGTTAAATTAATGTAAATTTTATTATAATATAACCTATAATTGTAAGATAATTAATAAAACATTACAAGTTATTATTGTTATTATATTGCATTTATTTATTTGTAATCTTGTACAACAAATTAAAGAAAACATTAATTTACTAATAAACATTAAAAACAATTTTAAATTTAAATTTAATTTGGCCAACCTCAGAATGATGTTAAAGTAACTGGAGTAAAGTTTAATTTCATAGGCAGTGGAAAGTATTTTTTTCTGGATATTCTGGACATGCTCTCACGGTATTTATAACCTTATTAGGACGTAGAAGCCTTCTAGCCGTAGGTTAGATTTAAAAACGTTCAAGATTAAACGTTGTAATCGCCATATTTTAGAAAATGGAAATCAGGCCATTTAAAGAACAAATCTAAATTTACGACATATTGAAGAAAGTATGCTTTGTTTTGATTTACGATTTTACGCTGTTTGTAATCGTTGGGGCTAAATGATGCTAAATATTTATCCACAACTTTTATTAGGAAAACGACCAAACGGATTGCTTCGACGGGCATGAACGAACTCTTATGGTTTTAAGGCGTTGGTCAGTATTTGGATTCAAAGAGCCCTACAATTTTATTTATACACCAATTTTATTGGGGAAACGGATTGGCTCGACAGATTCGAATTATCCTTTATGGCTTTAATGGCTTAATATTGTAGCGCATCGAGAAAATGAGCTATCACTTTGTTTGCAATAGATTTACAATTTTTCCAAACACCTTATTCGGACTAAATACACCAAAAATGCATCAATGTTAAATTAAAACGCCTTTGGTCGTTTTAGCAGCGAAATTGGTGTATAAATAACTGAGTTTGCATTTTCTGGCCAAAAGCTATGTTGGGCTAATTAACGTCTTTAAAGGCCGAGTAGCATACGTTGTAAAATAAAAAAAATTATACAACGTTGCATTTACCTTTAGTGACATAACGTGTTTGATGGTCGTAACGTACTTTAGTCCGAATATAGCATGCATATATATATATATATATATATATATATATATATATATATATATATATATATATAGCAAAAAATATACCGAAGCGTCGTGACCTTCCAAGATACTGCAATACTGTTGAAGACGAAACAGTCACCCCAGTATGTGATCATATTCAATTTTTGGAGGTGTACTCCCATATATTTTTAGTGTTCTCTCATTTCAAGAAATCTGTATTTTTATTATTCCCCTCCGCGCATATGTACTTTTTGTTTTACCTTCTCCTGGAGGTGACATCGCCTCTTCCACTTACTAAAGGCGAGAATGTCACCTCGCAATAGAAAACTTATTATTTTATCTCAAAGTAAAGAGAAGCTGAGTCACTCAGATAACGTTCAATAGATAAAGGAGAACAAGAGTGTTCTATTTCATGTTCGGCAACAAGTTTTTTTTTTGTGATAATTCATCTTTGCAAACACTAGAACGCGCGTGAAATTTCGATTAGAACGATTCAGCGGAAGATAAACACTATCTGCCGTCTTCTGCAAAAACTACCTCAATACTGGAGTGGCGTGGAGCAAAACTCCAGTTTGGAAAATGTTTTGCGCTCTTCGTAGACTGCCACACAAATTCCTTCCCTTCCGGATTCTTGAAAGAACCCCATTTAATTTCGGAATGAACTAGTCCCATTGTTACAATTCATCTTATTAGGTGAATATTCGCTCCTCTACAACCTGCAGATAAATTCCTTTTTTTTAAACGGCCCTGGATTCACGATATGAACAAATTAAAGTTCGTTTCGTCCATGTATGTGATAAGATGTATTTTGTGCCTAAACATGCAACAATTTTCCAGCGTAATTTCACTAGCTTGTTTTTACTTTTAAATTATTTACGTTTACGAGTTCTCTACCAACGGCCTGCAGTAAACATAAGTTCATCCTGCGGATGCATTCCTTAGAAGCATTAATTGCAAAACCTTCTCGTAATTTTTGGCTCAGTTTTTTAATTCATTAGAACATTCCATGATTGTTGGTAGTCGGTGCTTTTTTGGTATTTCTTGATTATTAACCCATCGATACGCAGTCTGCACCTTCAAATTTTCGGCAGCATGCTAGTTCACATAAGGCATCTAGTATCACTTTTATTAGGCCAATTTCAACTATATAATAAAATGTAGCACTCTAGTACTAAGCAATCAACTATTCAGTTATTTCACTGCAACTTGATTGTTTCACGCCAAAATGATTTTGTTTAATGCCAACTTAAAATTGACTAATTCCAATATCATATTTACTAGTATGCCAACTTAAAATTGACTAATTCCAATATCATATTTACTAGTGCCAACTTGCTTTTGATTCTTGCCAGTTTGAAATTGACGTTGTCAATGTAATTTTGACAAGTGATTTTGATTCTAATTAGCGCCGAATTGAACTTGAAAAGGAATAGACGGATATTACAAAATCGCTTCGATACAAATTGGGCTACGTGTGTGCCGTTTAACTAAGGACTTTCACTGACTCATTTCATGGAACAATGAAACCTGTCCATGTAAAGAACATAGCCATTGCGACCTGCAATAGAACGGACTAGTGTTCAGTATTATTATATTTTTGAAAAAATTTGGTGCAATGTGTTGGAAAAAGGCAAAATTTACTTGTCGCAAATCATCCTCTTCAATTAAAATACCAGCACGAGATATAATGAGTATTGCTGAATTGTAGTTTCGATAAATCGTTAATCCATTATAGATACTGATCATACACTAAATAAGGGTCACTTCAAACTGTAGGACAGCGTGAAAGAAGACGTAAAAACTAGCAAAACTGCGATCCTTCTAATGTAAAACAACATACAAACATTTCATTAAACTAACCTCCGAACCATTTTTCACTGTTTCGGGTTTAGAATGACAGTATTTCAAAATCCAAAATAGTGTTGTAATGAGTTTCATTCCACAATTATTTTCCGCAATTGAAGGATTTTAAAAAAAATTTGAATTGAATAGTTGGTATACTTGTCTCAAACAAAAGCGCAGATGTCAAAGTGTAACATTAAAAGCGGCTGCCTAAGTATATAAACACTAAAACTGGGCCAACTTATAACATTAACACAAAAGCGATGATGTAATAAACAATTTGTAATTGATCGAATAATTTTAATTAATAAAAAATTACCAAATATTAATCGCTACTGCCGTCGGCTCAATCGGAAGATGAAATAGGGAGAGTTCTAATTTAGAGTTTAATTAACATACCTCAAATACTGCATGCTTCTCATCTGCTTAATTATTTTCACTTAATTCAAAAAAAATGTTATCTAAAAATTATGAAAAAAATGATAAAATCTCGAGCGCCATGTTGTCTTATATATATATATATATATATATATATATATATATATATATATATATATAGGAACAACAAAACCTAGTTAATGAATAATAATAAACAATTTATCAAAATGAAAATAAAATAACATGATATACTTAAGTTTATTTAATATCTGATTGAAAAGGTAAAAAATCAGAAGTCTTATACTATACTATACTATACTATTCTAAGATTATATAAAAACATTACCTTTGAACGGTTCTGTCCATAAACTATAACGGGTAACTATGAAGTAGAATGGTGAACTTGGTGAGGTCAATGTCTTGCTTATTTATCCTTAATCTATTGTGTCCATAAATTTATTGAATTTCTTTGAAGTTTAATTCGCCAAATTTATTTATAAAAGTATGTAGAACTTGCGTTGTAAAATGTAAGTCAAGTAAAAATTGCCATTTAAACCAGAAAATAATAGAATATTAAATTACTGACTTATACGTGCCTTTAAAAATAATTATTATAAAAATGCCATATAAAAGTATGCATTAAAAAAATATGAGTAAAATAATTGCAAACTAAATGCAAAATAAGTAAAATAGAAGTGCAAACTAAGTGCCTAAAAAAAGAAACAAATGCTTTAGTTTTAAATATAATGAATTGGAAAATAACTTACCATCAATGATGGCACCAAATATAAAAAATTAGGCAAAAATCATGCTTACTGCTGTAACATTCAGCATTAAGTGAATTAAAATAAAGCTTTCAGAATAACTCAAATGAGTATTCCCCCTAAAAGTTTACACGCGTTGCGCGTATACAATAATATAAATCCATTTTTTTAAAAAAGGGAACTATAACTATTTATGTAATATTACACCCAAAAGATATGTTCTAGGAAATGCAAATTAAGTTGCCTTTCTCAATTCTACATATTAATAATTAAAAACTTTTCTAATATTACGCCAAATAAATGAACGATATTAAATTAATGTATTTTTTTATACAACCACAAAAAAAAAGGTTGTTACACAAGTCAAATGTCAACAGTTTATTAGTTAGCACTTATTATGAAATTAAGTTACAGTTATTGTAAACGTTACGTGTAATTGAAAGTATTAATAAAAATTCAATGTATATTTTAGAGAAATCAATATTTACAATTTTAATAAACAAATTAGGTTTGATAATCTAACATACCTAATTTTCTTTATTAATGGTACAACTACTATAAACTTTTAGAATAATCGTAGAATTATTACCAGCATTGATAGATATGCCCGATGTATTTTGCTGTAGCAGACGATGGTCCAAGTTGAGGATCCGTAACGAACGATCCAGGCTGTGTGGAAACGGATGGTTAAGACTCGTTTGTTGGTAAAGCATTTCTGACACTTTCTTGTGTTAGTTGCTTCTACATAGCCTTCTGCTACAGTTGAACTTTTCCAACCACCGTGTCGCTTCAGTGTAAGTAAATCGGCATCACTGTTTGCCAAACGTGAGGCCGATGAACCTCTGAAGCAATGACCGGAATATGGATCTGGATTTTCTAGGTTCAGATATTTGGCTATAACTCGTGGCATCTCTCCTATTTAATTTATTCCAATTGGTTGTATAGTACAAACGCCCATTTCGATATAATACGAAAAATTAACCAATTTATACTCAACATGGTCTGTTAATAAATTTATTTCATCTCGTCTACAAGTACGGAAATACCTTACTATTAGTGCAACCCATAAAGTGTATTGATTAAAAGTAAATAATTAATTAAATCAAATTGTGTTATTTTTACGACCAAATAATCTGTCAGGTGCATCATTAATAAATTTTTCGGTTTCCCCGAATTCTAATATTTTAGATTTTTTAGGTTCATAACCTACCGATGATCTTTTTAACAGCATTTGTAACTTCATATATTTCGATAGTAGGAGAGGCCCACTTTTAGCCAAGATGCAAACCAATTGTCGGTAAAGAAGATTTCTGTATTCTATCGATAAGGATAGTATTCTAGCCAATACGCGAACCAATTGTCAGTAAAGAGGGTTCCTGTATTATAGCCAATACGCGAGGCAATTCTCGGTAAACTAGGCTTCTGTATACTATCGATACGGAAGGTTCCAAAAATTAAGGTTCTGTATTCTGATCGGTTTTGTTTATGTCGCCATCTAGTGGTGTATTTCTAGAACTAATGAATGTTTTTCTGTAAAGAAGTTGATCGTCCCGCCACATAGTGCTAGTAGGTTTAATTGTTTTAATGCGCCCTGAAATTTGAAATAATGGGGGCCTGATTCTATCTCTTGAGACAGCTACAGGCGACCAATTTTATTTCCTAAAGTAATATAGAAATAAATTCAAGCTAAAGTACTTAACTGTTTTCTCCCAATGATTAACGTACAGTAATTACTTTACTGTGGGGATTTACCCACAGATATGTGACCGCAATAAAAACTTTCACTATTCACTTAACTCTATCGGTCTGGCAAAAACCCACTAATTATCTAATTATTATTATAAACTAAACAAGTAGAATTTCATTTCCAATTTTTATAATTGCTCTTCTTATTCGGTTTAACACAAAAAACAAAACCAATGTGTCAGTCTAGGATGTTGACTTGAAATCAGATTCTACCAATCTTATCCGCTTTAATACAAAAACAATCTGCAAGTCTAAGCTGCCTATTTGAAAACAGATTCTGCCAACCTTCTTCCCTTTAATACAAAAACAAAAGCAAGGTACAAGGCTAAGATTTGATTTGAAATCAGATTCTGCCAACCTTATTCGATTTAATACAAAAACAAAAATAAGGTACAAGTCTAAGGCGCTGATTTGAAACCAGATTATGCCATCCTATTTCGCTTTAATACAAAAATATAAACAAGGTACAGGTCTAAGATTTGATTTGAAATCAGATTCTGCCAACGTTATTCGATTTAATACAAAAACAAGGTACAAGTCTAAGATGTTGATTTGAAATCAGATTCTGCCAACCTTATTCGCTTTAATACAAAAACAAAAACAAGCTGCAAATACAGGATATTGATTTGCAATCAGCTTCAGCCAACGTTATTCGTATTAAAACAAAAACTAACACAAGATGCCAGGCTAGGACGATTTGAAACCAGTTTCTGTCAACCTTATTGTCGTATATAGCCTCTTAATTCTCTATTCGAATAGCGCATAATATACAGGATGTTGTATTTAAAAAATAGAAATTTTACAATTAGCCACAAATGACAACACTGTAAAGCGATTAATGCATTCTAAATTGGCTCCTATGAAAGTTGGTTTTACAAAACACAAGAACAAGCACAAGCGTCGCGCGACGCACCCTATCTCGTCCTATATTGTACGTGTATGCATTTTAAAATTATTTTATTCATTATTACATATACATTTATACATATTTAAAACATATTAAAAGCGTCCTTACATCGCACTTTTTGCTGAATATTTATGTTCTAGACATGATATTTGTTAAATACATATCAAAATTAACAATATATTATCACTTCATTTTCACCTTTCATTAAGTTAAACTAAACAAGTAGAATTTCATT
Organism: Vesta saturnalis; assembly: GCA_036346205.1. Taxonomy (NCBI): domain Eukaryota; kingdom Metazoa; phylum Arthropoda; class Insecta; order Coleoptera; family Lampyridae; genus Vesta; species Vesta saturnalis. The sequence goes on along the minus strand of JARFJB010001033.1, from coordinate 794,816 downwards.
TCCAATTTTGATAATTGCTCTTCTTATTCGGTTTAACACAAAAAACAAAACCAATGTGTCAGTCTAGGATGTTGATTTGAAATCAGATTCTGCCAATCTTATCCGCTTTAATACAAAAACAATCTGCAAGTCTAAGCTGCCTATTTGAAAACAGATTCTGCCCTTATCTATGCTAATTACACGTTGCTTCATTACGCTCTTTGATGTATTGCTGAGCTGAAGTCTCTTTATCATCCTATGCATTTCATAAAACCCTAAATCTAGTTTCATTATTTCGTTTAATTTTCTTAACAGCTCGCCTAGTTTCTTCTGTCTCTTGTGTATGGTTAATACCTTTACTTTCCCCTCGTATCGTGCGTACTATTTTCGTCATTTCGGCTAAACTAAATCGCGCGCTCCCAAGCAGGCATTTTACAGGGATCCTTGAAGCCGGTGACGGTGAAAATTCTTGTGAACTGATTCTATTTTAGATTTTTTAAGAATTGTAATATGATCCCGCACGTGCGCATTGGCCTAACCTAAAACTGTGAAAATTCAAATATCCCGCCAATGGGCCTGGGGTCTAAGCCCCGAGAGCAAGTTGCGAGGCCTTATACCTGTCTTATAAGCTAGCATTAGGCCCGCTTATCAGAGTACAAGTTCAAATTTCTCGTAATAAGTAATCAGAATGTAAACACTTAAATTAAAAATTCAAATTTCCCGCCAAGGGACCAGGGGGATAAGACCCGAAAGCAGGTTGCGAAGCCCTATGTCTGTCTTATAAGTTAGCAATAGGCCCCTTATTAGAATACAAGTTCAAATTTCTCGCAATAAGTAATCAGAATGTAAACAGAACATTGTATGTGTATGCATTTGCCTACCTTCCAGTGGCTGAACTGCCAACAACTCTTTTAATACAACCAGAAGGGCCCTAATTAGGGTGAAAATTCCATCAAGCGGCTGAAAATGGCCCGAAAAGAAGCCATAAAAAAGGAGCGAACTGACAAAAGCGCTCTAATTAGGGTGAAAATTCCATCAAGGGTTGAAAATGGTCTCCGAAAAAAATCCATAAATAAAAGGGGTGAAAAATAAAATCCCCACGTGGACATATACAAAATGGCGGCAAGGTGCCCCAGGTCACAAATTTCCAAGAAGGCGGCAAGTTTCCCAGGTCACAACAATCAAAGATGGCGGCAAGTGTCCCACTTGCCACGCGTCTAACCATCAAATGGTATAAAAAAAGAATGAGTGAGCTCGACTAAACTCAGGCGTACGGTCGGAAGACCGCAGAGCACTCGGATGCGTGGTTGTTGTGGAGGTGTAGCTTAAATTGATAGTAGTCTGGTTACATAGGAATCGGATATGAGTAGGCGCCACAGACTTTAATAAGGAAGTACTCAACTAGTGTTGAAAGGAGAATAAACCCTGTAAAGCCTAAAACAGGATTTACCAAAAAAAAAGAAATAAGAATGAAAGGAGGAAATAGAAATGAGTCGACAAATCCCCCGATAAAGTCATTTTTATTGTCGGTATTTTGACAAAAGAATAAAAAAAAATTAATATATATTAACAGTCGACCAAAACCCACGATGGCAAGCAGTGAGCCTCAACTTATGCCCACGAACAATTATAATTTAAATTTCAATTAAAATAAAAATAAAAGTAAAATTATTATATGCCCCTTTCAGGCCGTTGTAAGATCTTACTATTGGTACTCGGAATTGACTAATTTCACACATAATACCATTGGGATGTTCAGTAAGAAAAAAAAATAGTAAAGAATTTAATTAAGGAACGTGCTTGCCTTACGCGTCACACTGTATATAGTAAATATAAAAGCTTGTTCGGTACACAGTAAATAACTACAATAATCAACAAAATAGTCAAGAAATTTAGGAAGTAAATTGGCCCGAACAACTTTGTTCACAAGAAAAGTAATGTACATAAGATTACGAGATAAAAATTAAAAATTCATATAAAATTAATGTTTAACATTTGCAGTAGTTCACGTAATTCAGATAATCGTTACACCCGGTATATTACAATTACAGTAGGAGTTAAATCTTTGGTTGAATGTAGCCACAGAAGCTAGAATTAATTAGTCCAAAATGGAAGCTAAAACTGTTTAGATGTGGTATCTATTTTAAAGATTCAATTAAAATTTTAATTATGATTGAGTACAAACATATTCAGAACTGAATTAGTGAATATATATATATATATATATATATACGGAGATACTAAAAGAAGGTAAATATAAGTACGATGTTTAAGTAATTATGACCGTTCATGCCTCTTACAGGTGACAAACGAGCCGATAGTGAACATTCAACGTAATATGTATAGAATTAGTATTGAATGCTTTTATATTAGAAAGCTTGAAAACAATTTTAATTACCATGAGGTTATCGAAACATGTGCCACTTACCGAAGATGTACACGAATGAATAATTTCAATTATATCCGCCTATAAAAGCGTTAGTAATACTTGTACTTAATCAAGTATTACTTTAAGTGAGAATTTTCCAAAAAAATGATGCTTCAGCATCCAGAACCAGAACTGAAAAATTTTAAAGAAACTCAACATCCATCATCGATGGCGTTCTTAACAAGAAGAATGAAAAATTGGCCAACACCTTAAAAATCAATTTTACAAACTTGAGAAAATTTTTGTTTTTAAATCATTGTTGCCAAAGTTAAATTGTGTAGAAAATATTTATTTATTATATGTATTTGTATTATTTGAAAAAAATATCCCAGGTTTCTATTTAACTGTTTTATATTAAATGATCCGAAATCTCAGAGATGTCGCTGAAGGTATCTAATTTGACTTATATTTGAACGAAGTAAAAGATGTGTACGTTAATTTAAATGCAATTAGAGACGCGCAATAATTTGCGAAATAGTGATTTGGAAGCATTCAACCAAAGAGTATATTGCTATTTTTAGTAAGTAAATTTGACAAAATGACGAACGTTATCAAAAAGAAACGTTTTCCAATTAAGCACGTAACATACTACTACTAACATTTTTTTAGGATAATTATGCAACGTTCATTACGAAAATATACATCATGGTAAAAATAAAAACAATTATCTACGTCACACAGACGTTTAAAACTTCATGGCAGACATATGTTAATAGACATCAAGATGCTAACTTAAACAATTACAAGAAATGAAACAATTTTAATTATAATTTTTTTTGGATAACTATGCACCTTCTTTTTTATACGTTCATAACGAAGACATGCAGCATTGTAAAAACAATAATCTATGTCATAATGTTTGAAACTTCATGGCAGGTAGAGATTAATAGACACAAATAGATGTTAACTTAAAAAAATTCCAAATCCGCTCGCTTCTAAAAAAATGTCGATAATACAGCTTAAGCATTTTCAATCATATTTATTTAACTTTTACATTTATTTCGCTTTACCTTAAAAAACTTTATAAAGAAAAGTTATGTAAAATTAAATTTTGTTCAAAAAATATGTCTACACTTTTTCTTATAAAATTAATAGTTATTCAGGTATTGAAAAAATTTGAACACTTAATTCTACCTTCGGAATTTTTTTGCCGCTGAATTACGCGTCGTATCAAAAAATTCCATAGAATGTAATTAATCTATATGTTTTTGGTCTATATCTAGGTAGTTTTATAACTTTGAAATATGCAGCTGTTTTAGAAATATTTGATAAAAACAAACTGCCCTTAATAGCCCCCCCTCCCTCACCGCCGCTGGATTTCTCCCAAAATCTAATCAGTTCCATGCGAAGTTAAAATAAGCTTAAATACAAAATTTTAAGTACGTAGGTGTTTTCGTTCTGGAGTTATCGTGGATACTAAAATACATCCACATAGTTACACACACATCCATTCATCAAGGCGGGTCTTGGAGAAACCAAAAGTTGAAAAATAGGCTAATAATTCGATTTACCTATAGTGAAAAAAAAGTCGATTGTACAACCTTCTGTACCAACATATTTATATGTTGGTTGGAAGGTAAAAATAAACATATTTACTACTTCATTCACCATATTTGTAAGACAAAATTAGAAAACAGTGAAAATTTTACTGCTAATGAAATAAACTCACTGCAGCAAAAAAAAATATACAGTTATAACTGTAATACTTTTCTTTTACACATACTTACACTAAGTCTTTATTGGATTTTAGTTAGAAAAATACTCTTCATGTGTATGTAATATGTAATTTTCTATCAATTCTATCTAATTTGGGGTTTTAATAAAAAATGAGTATTATATTACAGATTATATGCCAAACCTGAAATATCGCAATATTTTCTTTAAACACCTATTAAAAGAATAATGCTTTACGTACCTAATAAGTGGTATCCATTTTCCAGACAACCTTAAAGAAGAAACCGTAAAAATTAAATAGAAGTTCAAATTGCAAATCATAATTAACAACCATCATCGGTTTTACGATTCGAAGAAATTGCAATAATCTTCAGTGTCCTAAATTATTATTAATTTTATGACCAATTTAGTTAATAATAACACAGAAAACTTGTTTTCTCTTACATCCGTTGAAAAACATCTTTCCATTGATATTTCAACTCTGTCTAGTTTCATTATTAACATTTCTTTATTACTCATTAATAACTTATAAAAAGCATAAATGCGTAGTCAGTAGTAAGTAATGTTTTCGGAGAGGCAGTAATTCACGGATTAGACTTTTCCATTTTAAGCTTATAGAAAATTAATTTTAAAAACGCTTTGTTATGGTATTAAATAATATTTTTCAATTAACACTGTATTTATAATCGCGTAATTGTTTTCATGGTGATTATTTTTAATGAGAAATATAATGTAATAGATACGAGTAATTTGAGCATCCTAAACAAAAAAGTGTGAAAATAAGAGTTAACAAGTGTTTCTTTTCAACTTTTAATTGAACTGAAACTATACGAATAAAATTGTCTTATTTAACAGAATTTCTGATATTTTATCGTTTACAACCGTTTACATTATTATAAATTAACCTTCCCTATACGTTACACCTTTCCTTTTAAAGATTTTTATATCCAATCTGAAACTTTGTGATATCCATTACCTATGCTGCACTATCAATTAAATTTAATTAACTGTTAAATTCATTTGCTTGTTACTGTTTCGCAAATTTCGTCATTTAATCTTCCATTAGATATATTTTCTAAATTAAATAAATTTCTGTATTAAAATATGTTGACGGTCACTTGTACTTAATACTTATTTTCACGAATTAGCGTCATTGGTTTACAGTTGTTTACATCCGGGTTAAAGTTTAACTTTAACTTTCTCTTTTGTTTTCCTGAAGGAAATTGAATTTTCTGTGTTTATTTAAACCATACACATGAGTCGGCTTTGTAATTATTCTTCTACATATGAAGTGATTATTTGTACTTATTTATTTTACACGCTTTGAGCGGATTGATAGGAAATCAAACGTCAGCCATCAACAGATCTGTTTTAAAATAACTAGTAACTTAAAAAAAAACTATTAATTAGATGGTCTACGAACATAACCTATTAACGAATGTTTTACTCTAAGGACGAAGTGATCCTTGTCTCGGTGATTTGCGAGCTCGTCGGGGGGTCGTAAAATTTCTTTCGATTTTCGAAACACAATATTCTGTAATTATTACGTAATTTAAGAGATACCTAGTACCGGAGTAACCGATTAGACTAGTATCGGGTGACTGTAACCTGTCTTTGGTTGTGATTTTTATGCCACGATTGTAGAAACGTATAAAATCTACCTGTGCTACGATTTGAAACTAGATGGAAGTGGTAGGATGAGTATGCCTTCTAACATCTTTTGAACAACCAGTACAATTTACAATCAAGATTATCTGAATATTGAAAACTAAGTAACCGATTATCTCTATGCTTTGGATTACTTGTGCTTTGATGCTTTAATTGTGTATATGTGAACAAACTACACCTATATATATATATATATATATATATATATATATATATATATATATATAGATATTGTATAGACATACCCTAATTTATTTGGTAAAAATTTAAGTGTTATACATAACTTTTAAGTATTTACTTGTAAAGTCAATTCGCTTTATATGTACTTTTGGTCAATTTTTACAGTGCCAGCTTTAATTTTATCTGGTTAGATTTTATACATAGCAACATTAGAACGGGTGAATGCATTCAACCTTGCGGCTCTAAAGGGGTGAAATTATATACTCATTAATCTTTAGTTATTAAAAGCAAATGCCTATCTGTTATGGTAATGTTATTGACTGTCTTGTTTGACTCATTATTTGTATACTGTAATAATATGCTTATTTTATAAGTGGTGGCCTGTACAACGCCATGAGAATTCACCTAGTATTATGTACTAAATCCAGATTTGATTGATTAATCGAGTGCTAACATTTCTCAACTTAATACAACGTAGCTCTTAGTGATCCACATTTATACATCAAATTAATTAATTCAATTTATTTTATTATTTAACCTGGGCTCTTTGTTACTACATTCTGATTTCAAAGAACATTAATTTAGTCATTAAATTTTGGGAACGATTTATCTATTTTTGTTCAACATAGTTTAATTTATTTATCGACAATAGAAGCAATATACTACCTTTTTTTGGTTCTAACTCGTAATGTTTCTTTAAGATACTCGGCGCTGCTTTTATTAATTCTAGCTGGCGCCCTCCATTTTGTCTTAATTTGTGGCTACCATCTCCGGCAGTGTAAGGACTCATACCATCTCTACTTTGACTGAGCCTCCGGCACACCTTAAGACTAGCTTCGTTCTGTTACGGTAAGTTTGGATACAGAGTGGAAATTTGCACGTAACAACTTGTAAACAATAACAGTATCACAGCATACTGCACATTAGAGAAATTGTATTTTCATATCTTGTGATCAAGATTCCGTAGGCTGCACCCGTGAAAATGCCTGTGACTAAAGCGCTTTCTACGAAGCATAGCATCTCTGTACCCCAAACAATTTATATACAGACAGGTTTCAAATTGAACAGTTTATCCTGTCTATACTTTGCAACAGTAATTTGTGAATGTCAGTAGTGATAAATATAAATGTACAGAGTATCATATCATTAATGGTCGCAAAAATGAATTATTACGCCTAAAACCAAACCGTACAATGATTGTGTATAAAACTTACCCATGCAAATGCGGCAGAACATACATAGGAAAACAAAAACAACATCCGCTATGGCGAAACAGAAAGATCAAGAATCGCTGAATATGTCTGGAACGAACACCATCGAATCCAATAAGATAACATACAGATAGTAGCAAAAGAGGAGAATCCAAATCGCCGAAAACTCAAAGAAGCTACATACACTGGCAGAAAATCCCAGTAATTCCCGAAGAGCTTAGGCGCAACACACTTGTGCAATAGGTTACGGCGCAACATGCGCGATAAACTACTACGCAACCACGAAAAATTTTAAAGTACCTGCGTGTATAAATATGAAACTGGAACTGTTGTATAGAAAATACACGTTTATTGTGTGAAAATGATAAAAAATATTCTATTCGAAATATTGTCCATCGCTAGCTATACATTTCTCCCACCTCTCTGGAAATTTATGGATTAAGCGGTGTTGCGCTTTTATGGCAAACCAGTCATAAAAGCACGCTGAGCAAGTGCGTGCCACATCAATGCAAATAAAGGATTGTCAGACGGAGCCAAGGCTCGTGAGTAAGCCGCCTGTTAGTGTCAACGGTTTCGCCAGGTTTTAACAGCTCATAATAGATGACACCCTTTTGATTCCACCAAATACAGAACATTGTCTTCTTTCCATAGCGATTTAGTTTCGCAATCGATGTCGACGATTCGCCTAGAATTACCCATGATCTTTTACGCTTAGGATTCTGGAAATATATCCACTTTTCATCACCTGTCACAATGCGATGGAGAAATGACTTTCTGTAGTACCTGGTAAACAACATTTCTGAAGTAGTTTTACGGCTGTCTTTTATTCAGTTCATATGGAACTTCTTGATCTTTTCCATGGCTTTCAATCATGTGTAGCTTATCGTGCTACATTCAATTAATCCGTGAGTTGTTGGGTTGGAGCGTCAACCTCATCCAACAATGTTTGAAATTCGGTGGTCTTCCATGTTCCTCATTTCTCACGTCAAAATCGCCAGTTTTGCATTTTTTAAACCACTGAAAGCACTGCGGTTTAACAAGAGCATTCTCACTGTAAGGTTCCACAGGCATTCGATGTGATTCTACAGCCGTTTTCCTTAAATGGTAACAGAAAATTAATGTTGTCCGCAAATCGTAGTTTATAAACAAAAATCGATATGTTCCACACTATTAAAAAAGATGCTGTTATACAAAACTTGTGTTGTTGAGAGTTGAAAAGCCATCTATGAGCACATACCGAATACATATTTACACACTGGTATTTCAAAATTCTAAAAATTACATATTGGATTACTCAGTGGCTTAACGGTTAAGGTACCAGACTTCGTATCTGAGAGTAGACAATTGCTTGGAAAAAAATCATAGTAAATGAATCCGCTTCCAAAACGTCGCGCTATAAATACAAAAACTGTGGAAATAGGTCGATGAACTCAACTGATATGAGAGCACAGTTACAAAACACTTATAACACAGAATACTCTAGTAAAACGTCGTTCGTTAACTAGATAAGGATTGTTTTATGAATTTCCTCAATTCTTCGTTTTCTATAAACTATGGATACAATTTGATCTATATCCTAATGGGACTACAAACGTCAACCATTTTAATGACTTTAGAATAATACTTCAAATGTTTTGAAATACCCATGACCCACATCACTTAAAGTAACACTTTATTTAGTTGTTTTTCCAACACACATGATTAGTTACTGGTATTCTATTCACCACCTTACGTTTTTCATAATCACACTGCCAGTAGAATCCAATGTCTCAATTAAATTTTCAAAATTGAGCCGAGTGAGTTGGTCTAGAGCAGGATACTTGATTCTGTACAAGCTTTGAACAAGAAGACAATTTTTTTGAGCCTCTTCCAACACATAAACCATATCGATTGATTCACTTTTAGAGTAATCCATTATTTTACTGTTGAACACACAAAACTTTCACAATCTTAAATGGTTATAAAAATACAACAATAGTTTGACAGGTTAAATATTTTTTGCCATGTGGGAAATTGTTATCATGGCTACTGCTAGTAATCATAAGAAAAATTGAAATATTGAAAAATACAGAAACATTAAAATAACTCGAAAACAGTGGTTTGGTTTTTGATTCTCTTCAACACAGCGTAAAATATACAGGGTATTCTATTTGAGAAAAAGTGATATTTTTTTAATTCAAGTTCGCAGGTTTGCACATATGTTTTGAACACCCTGTAGTATTTATCTATAATATTTCTTCTTCAGAACATAGACTTAACCTTGGCCCCAATAGAAAAGTTTTCCTTACAAAACACAAGATATAAAAATAATAAAGCTATACCTGTAAATGCGTTTTTTTGTATAACATTTGAATTATTTAAAAAACCGTCAATTTTATATGCATGAAACATATATAAAGTTTTATCATTGCACGTAGAATCCAAAAATCACATTATATACAGGGGGATTAATTAAAAAATACTAACTTGGTCTTGCCCTGCTATATTTGGAACACCCTGTATAATCAAGAATAATTTTACAATGCGCACACTTACTAGCCATATATTATGATAATTGCATTTTATCCATTTATCCATAAAGCATCAGTTTACTCTATCGTTAACTCATCCCATACAACACAATACACAAAAAAAATATGAAAAAGACATTTACGTTTACCAAATTGTTCCCTAACGTGGGAACATTTCCCAATAACACACTACGCAGCTATTGCTTCTTGAAGTAATAGTATACATGAAGAAGAAGATTTATCAAAAGGGCCTATTATTTCTTTGATGATGGAAAAATGTTCTGTATAGAAAAAGCGTCGTTTGATCACGTTTTCCGTCTGATTAACACTGATTATGGTTGTAGCGGTAAATCGCATGCAGTTTTATAGGAACATTTAAGACGAATACTAAATCATACTTTCATTGTTACTATATCATGCTTTTATAGTAAACGATAGCCTTGGATATAAAATAGTTATTTGTATTACAAGGCCAGAAAATGAGTACTCATAAATGTGCATAAAGATTACTCGTACTCTCAAACCATTTTATGGCAGAGTGATAATGCGAATGCGGCAGAGCATACATAGGAGAGAGCAGTAGACCACTCAAAGTGAGAACACAGGAATATAAGAACAACGTCCGCAAGGGCGAAACAGAAAAAACCGCATCCAATGGAATAACATACAGATAGTGGCAAAACTCAAAGAAAACACATACATCGCACTGTCAGAAAATCCCATAAGCCAAGTTAGTGTCGAAATGAAACCCATATGGTTCCAATAGTGCGCGAAGAACTTAAGCGCAATACACCTGCGCAATAAATTACGGCGCACCCACGACAAAGTTTAATATATATACAGCATGTGGCGCATTTCAATTTCCTATACAGCGATCTCCTAAACCGTAAAAGATACGGTGTCGGTTAAATGGGGAAAAAGATTAGTGTTTTTTTGACGGACAACACAATGATCTAAAGAAGTTCAAAAATGTCCGATTAATTCCGGAGATATTCAACAAAATCCGAAAATGGTCAATTTAGTTTTTTAACTCTAGTGGTATTATTTTAAAAGATACCAAAAAAATGTATCTAGACTTTTTTTATTAAATGGAGTTTACTTATAACTTCCCGTGTCAAAAATTTCATTGCGACGTTGTGTCTTTCCAGGGTCACCATCAACTTATTTTTTTAAATACGCACCTGGATTTTTTTCTGCAATTTATATTACATTGATATGACATACTTGACCATGCCACTAAGTTTCGCAAGTTTCTATTAAACCAACGACAAAGGTGTAATCGTCTGTCAGAATCGCCTACATGCAATTTTGTAACTTTTCGAAAGTTAAAAGGGTGGTACTATCTATTATGAACTGAACAACTAGCCCGTACCATGTTTGGCACGTTTGAACTAGCAAGTACCGAAACGCGCCAGCACCGGTCTCTTTATTAATATACATTTTCAAAACGGTTCGCTACACTATTAGCGAAAAAAAGGATATGTACGATCTGTACACCACAAGTTATAGAAATAGTGCACACGCAGCCCAAAGGTATCTTGAGTTATATCCTTAGAGGTGGCAACCTCAAAAAAGACGGTTTTTTAATATTTTGCATTGAATGACTGAATCGGGTATGTTGAAATGCAATAGAAATAAGTACCAGATGCAACCCACAGTTAATGAAATTACTGTTCACGCCCAAATCCAAGTTGATCCAGAGAATTCAACTAGAAAAATTGGCCAGAAATGTAGGATAGGATATTAAACAAGCATAAGTACCACACTTTCAAGTCTCGGAAAATCAAAAAATTACATGTAGGCGATTCTGACAGACGATTGCACTTTTGTCGTTGGCTTAATAGAAAATTGTGAAATAATCCATTATTTTCCCAACAGATATTACGGTCAAACGAAACCACTTTCACGAACAGTAGGATTTTCAATTAAAAAAATCGGCATTTTTATGATATCAACAACCCACATCTTAAAAAAGAAATTAGACCACAAGTGCGCTTCAGCCAAAATTTATGGTGTGGGGTCATTGATAATAAACTAGTTGACCAATCTTTTAAATTGAACTTTGAACCAACAGACATTTCTACAATTACTTGATGATGTTTTAGATGAAATGCCCTTAGCCACAAGGCGTAAAATAAATTTTTTTATGCAAGACGGATGTACTGCCCATAACGTTAGAAAAGTATTTCAATATTTAGATATGTTATTTCTCAACACATGGATTGGTACCCACGGACCAATACGCTGGCCAGCTAGATCGCCGTGTTTAAATCATATGGATTACTGCTTCTGGGGTATTATAAAAAACCAAGTTTATGCCACAACTATGCCAGCTACAATTGTCGAACTTCGTCAGAGAATAGCCTGAGCATTTGAAAATATTACTCCAGAAATGATTAACAGGGCTGTGACTAATATGGCAAAACGAGTTAAAACCTAGGCATTCAAGAAAATAGAGGACATTTTAAACACCTTCTCTAACTTTGTTGTATGCGGTAATACATTATGTATTTGTTTATTTCATTATTTATTATTAATTGTTGTTAATTTTGATTTTGTTAGTTTGTTCCATTCAGTCCGGTAGTAAGACGATACCGTTAGTACGGAATGCTGCATCGTCCGGGGCACGATTTGGAAAGTAACCGGTCTGCTCGCTATGGTATTACTCAAGAGAACAATACAATTGCCTCGGACCGACCTGGTTACAAGGGGCGGTCAAGGTCGAAACAGACAGGTCCCGTTGCTGACGACTGTGCAAGGAATGAATGGCGAGTCGGTACGTGGAATGTTAAAGGTATGCATGGTAAAGAATTTGAAATTGCGAATGTAATGTACGAAAAACACCTTGATATTCTGTGCGCATCGGAGACAAATAGCAAAGGATAGGATGCTATGGAGATGGAGGATGGCAGTCTAGCACTATGGTCAGGAGTTGAGACAGAAGTGCACGGCGCATTAAGAAACAAAGAAGCGAAGGAGGCAGTGAGAATAAGTAACGAGGAAGTGATAGATGTAGAAGGAGAGAAAATGCAGAATGATTTTGAGGGAAACAAAAAACTTCTGGAAATGGGTCAAAAATACAAAAAACGTGGCCCAAAACAGAACGCTGCAGAAGTGAAATAGTATGGGTTGATTGTGAAGTGAGGAAATGTTGGAAAGAATATTTCGGAAAGCTGTACAGTAGTGCGGAACGTAAGACTGAAGGGTTAAATAACGAGAATGTAGAAGTAATTATGAATGAATATGAGAAGAATATTGGGATAACTGAGGTAGAGAAAACGGTAGGAAGGTTGAAACACGGCAAGGTAGCAGGCATAGATGAAATCAATGGCGAAATGCTCAAGTATGGGGGTGCAAAGGTTATACGAAGATTGTGTGAATTATTTAATGTATGCCTTACAAGTGGATAAGTTCCCACGGATTGGAAGAGCGCGATCATTGTACCACTGTATAAAGGTAAGGGGAACAAGAGTGATTCTAAGAACCACAGAGGAATAACTAGAGTACGAGAAACTACACAAACTAAGACTTGAAATGTGCAGGGTGGCTTTATGCCAGGGTGAGGATGTGTTGATCAGATGGTTGCTCTCCAGCAGGTGATTGAAAAATTTTCAAGAGTAAAAAGGAAGCTGTACTGTGCCTTTGTACATCTGGAGAAAGCATACAACAGAGTGAATAGGGAGAAGCTGTGGGAAATAATAAATGTATATGGCGTAAATAAAAGTCTAATAAATGGAACAAGGGCAGTATACAACGGTAGTCGGGTATGTGTTAGGGTGAGATGAGGTGTGAGTGAATACTTTAATATTGAGCAAGGAGTGCGACATGGCTGTGTGATGTCACAGTGGTTGTTCAATGTATACATGGATAAATGTGTTAGACAAGCATGTACCGATACAAATAGTGTAATGGTTGGAGATGTAAATGTACAGCTTCTGGTGTATGCAGATGACACAGTCTTATTAAGTGACAGTGCGGATGAGCTACAAACCGCTCTGAGGAAGTTTGATACAGTCTGTGAGAGCATGGACCTAAAAGTAAACGTAAACAAAACTAAGATTGTGGTGTTCAATCGAGAAGGTGGAAAGGAGAGTACAGTATTTACTTTGCAAAATGAAATTGTGGAGCAAGTGGACGAGCTGGTGTATCTGGGTAGAATGTTTACCGCAGATGGTACAATGGAGGACGAGATTGGACGATGGGTCAATGCTGGAAGGAAAGTGATTGGAAGTATGTGGACGATAATGAGAAGCGAAAGCATGAGTCTAGTTGCGAAACGAGCAATCTATAATGGCGTGTTTGTCCCGTCAGTATTGTATGGAAAGCACGAAAGAAAATTAAATGTCGTAGGAATGAGATTCCTGAGAAGCGCATGTGGTAAAACGAGAAGGGACAAGATAAAGATTGAATGCATAATGACGGGGTGTGGCGAGGAAAAGACGATGATGGAAAGATATAAAAGTAGTACATTACGTTGGTTTGGTCACACTGAGAGAATGAATAACGCAAGATTAACGAAGCAAATATATGTGGGTGAGGTTAGAGGAAAGGCTGGGCCTGGTAGGCCGCGTGAAACTTGGCTGAATGTAGTAGAATGTACGATAAAGGAAAGAAAGACAAGGAGTTTTAAAAATAAAAGGGCATGTCAGAGACAATGTATGAATCTTGCAGAAGCTAGGGAGGATTGCGAAAATAGGAAAGCATGGAGAAAGATTGTGAACGAAAAATAAGTAAGAGGCAGGGATTGATTTGCTTACCCCGCAAGGGAATGGCGTGAAGGTTAAGTTAAGTTAATTGTATACAGGTGCAAATTTTAGTTTTTTTACTTGAAAAATTTGTACTTATTTTGATTCTGTAGATTAGGTAATAATTTTAGGCTAGTCTGGTCTCACATATAAATATATACTACTCAAGAAATATAAATTCAGTAAAATTTTACGATTAGTTATGGAAAAATCCACAGCCCATCGATTCGCGAATGGATCAGTAGTAAAGTAATAGATGAAAAATAGTGTCAGGCGAAGAAGTCGGGTATTACAAATCTCTGTTCAATCTTGATCAACATTCATGGCAGTGCAGAATGGTCCACTCAGAAACCTGCAATTTTTCGCTTATAACGTCCAAGGTTTCCATGTTCCGTACAAAATAAATAACGATTTAGAAAACCATCATGTGAGCTGTGAAATAGTGAGAAATTGAATTACGGGTTCATATTTTTTTTTGCTGAAAAAACCATTACTGGAAATGTTTTCCTTGACTTAATTCACTTCGTATGTGGCACCAATAGTTTCCAATAGTACTTTTCTTTCTGTTCTAAAACTGGTGGTAAGTATAGCTTTTACTTCAAACATTTTCAAAATCATCAAGTAATAATCGTCTAATAAAACAGTAACTTAATCACATTTTACTGGAAAGCTGCACAAATTTAATAACTCCCTAAACAAGTTAAGAACATTACTAAACAAAGAGTTCTACAACACTACAAACTGCTCTTGAAGTCAGCGTAGACTAAAAAGAGAAG
This sequence comes from Vesta saturnalis, assembly GCA_036346205.1. Taxonomy (NCBI): domain Eukaryota; kingdom Metazoa; phylum Arthropoda; class Insecta; order Coleoptera; family Lampyridae; genus Vesta; species Vesta saturnalis. The sequence goes on along the minus strand of JARFJB010001033.1, from coordinate 779,645 downwards.
CGCACGCTACTTGTCCTTGTTTTTGCATTCTCAGCGGTGAAACAATAGCTAGAAGGTAATTTAAATTTTAGTAGTTTTTATTAGCATTTAGGAAAGCCTTTTTTTTATGCAAAACTACGCAAAGTGTATTAAATGTAAAACAAAGCTATTAATGCAATTCTGATACTCGCAATATCTAAAAATAGAATTTCATCAATAATACGAGCTGATTACATGCCGGGAGAGCTAGAGGTTTATAAAACTTGTATTTCACTTTTGCGAATTGAGAGTAAAGTTTAACTTAAAAGAACTCTTAAAAATTTATAGTTGGGTTACGCTTAGCTTTTAGGAAAAGATACGAAAAAAAACTATTTTCAAGAAAAACAAACACATTAAATTTTATTTTATTTAATCAAGCTTGGACGAACCAACTTCTGTAGCGGAACTACGTACTCTGGGATATAATAAACGTATAAGAGAATGTTTGTGTTGTTTTTTGATTAGCAGAATTTTTACACCGTGAATTATCAACTAATGTTTAGAGTTACTGAAGATGGGACAATCGTGAATGGCTTATATATAAATTTTATACAGAAATCTCGAATTCCCGAAGTAGTTACAAATTTACATTTAGCAATTATAATGAGGAATAAGGAAATCAGTGTAAGCGATTCTGTATTAGGTAAATGTAGGAAATTTGGGTAAAGCAGAATTTGGTAATGATTCACTTTCTCTAGGACGATGATGGATAGATATAAAAGTAGTACATTACGTTGGTTTGGTCACATTGAGAGAATGAACAACGCAAGGTTAACGAAGCAAATATATGTGGATGAGGTTAGAGGAAAGGCTGGGCCTGGTAGGCCGCGTAAAACTTGGCTGAATGTAGAATGTATGATAAAGGAAAGAAAGATAAGGAGTTTTAAAAATAAAAGAGCATGTCAGAGACAATATATAGGCGGAAGCTAGGGAGGTATGCGGCGATAGGAAAGCAAGTAGAAAGATTGTTAATGAAAAATAAATAAGAGGCAGGGATTGTTTTGCCTACCCCGCAAGGGAATGGCGTGAAGGTTAAGTTAAGTTAAGTTTTCCTTTCTCTATGTTTAACCCTTTTTTTCATTGTTATTAAGTTTCAAAATAAATTGTTAAATATGAGTTTCACTGTTTTATTTTTAAATTTGTACTGAATGATTAGGATTTAATATTATTCTTTTAAGAAAAGGGCCCATAAGGATCTACAAAAATGATTTTTCATATGCGAAACGTAGTGGAATGATCAAGTATATCATAGCAATGTGTTTATCTATACATACTCTACGAAAAATTACGTGTTTGTTCCGTATTTAAAAAAAAATAAGTTGAGGGTGGACCTGGAAAGACAAAACGTCGCAATGAAATTTTTGTCACGGAAAGTTATAGAAATCTCCATTTAATAAAAAAAGTTTAGATACATTTTTTTGATATTTTTTAAAATAATACCACTAGAGTTTAAAAACGAAATTGACCATTTCCGGATTTTGTCGAATATCCCCGGAACTAGTCGGACATTTCTTAACTTCTTTAGATCACCAATCTTTTTCTCCATTTAACCGACTCCGATCTTTTACGGTTTAGGACATTGCTGTATACGAAATTGAAATCCGTCACACGCTGTATATATAAGTTCTATAAAGTATATATTAGATTTCTCAATGGCTCAGCGGTAAAGGTGTCAGACTAGTAAGTGAATGGTAGCAAGTTCGAATCTGAGAGTAGTCAAGTGCTTCGGAAAAAATCAGAACATACGAATTCGGCTCAAGTGCGAAAACAGTCCTTCTCAGGACCAGGTCTGATGACAGAACCAGAGTCCGCTTTCAAAACGTCGCGCTCAAAAAGCAAAAAGTGTGGAAATAGGCCGACCAACTCAACTAATATGAAACAAAAGTTAAAAAACACTTATAATACAGAAGATGCTAGTGTTACTATAATCTTCCATTATTCCGCGTTGTTTTGCATCTTGACAGCACAACCTTTATTTCACAATTAACGCCTGATTTTCCTATCAGCAGGACACTTCTAGCAAGAAAGTCGACATTCCATAGTGATTCAACTGCTATAATCTTCTTCTTCTCGTTATCTTGCTTCTTATCTCATCGTAATATAGACACCTCTCTTTGAGATATTAACACTTTCGATTTTGTTTTACACGTTAGAAACGGGATCATCGTTACGCTACAATGCTTGTGCTGTTAATCCTTTCGTACTTCTTACCCACATCAAAGGAACCACCTTCTTTCGAGATAGTATTCTGATTTTCTTAACAGAAACACTTTCGAAGCAGGAGCGACAAGCCCAATCCGAATGCTTGAGATAACAAGTACAAACCAGAAAAATGGGTAAAATTAGAAAATTAAAAAAAAAATTAAATACAAAACAAACCTCATACATTGTTACGTTACAAGGAAGCATTCCAAACAAATACGGTATCTTAAAAACTACACATCAATAATTTACTTAATTCCAGGGAAAATTTCCCAACTTTAGAAAATAACCTAATGTTGGCAACCTACATAAAATTAAAGCAATACTTTAATAGATATAAACCAGTATTATTTGGCGTTGGAAATCTGGCTTATTTTATACGAGAGTGTAAGTCCAATTAGAATATATGCTATCACAAGGATTTTATAGATTCAGACATTTAATGGACGTTTAGCTAGATGCCAAATAATTTTACCGCTATCAAAATAAATTTTGTGTTTTTTTAAATGTAATAAAATATTTTTTAAATCTAAGAGTTAAGTATCAAAAGACTATCTAAAAATTCATTAGTTTTATTTTTTAAGTTTATTTAAGGAATGCATAATCATATGCAGCTGGTTTATACTATTTTAAAATTCTCGTTAGATACGTGAATATTAGTTAAGCATCTAATTGTATAGTAGTATCCACGAGAGTTGGCGTGCACGTCATCACTTGTTATTGTCTGTATTAAGATTAAAATTTGAAGTCTTTTACATATTTAAGAAATAATGACGTCAGGAATGAAATCTGCCAAATCGTAACAAGGCAGTGTTGCAAATAATACTTTAATTACCCACAGGTAGTTGCTTGTACTACTTTAAAATTGCCGTAGTAATATTGTAGGTGCTTAATTAATCCATTATGTATAAAACGTATCTTAAAAAATTAACTAGGACTTAGTAAAGCTAAATGCGGACTTCTAATAAGTGTAATAAAAATATTAACGTCTGCTGCGATTGAACTAATCAAAACATGCTGTTCTGTGGTTAAAAATATTGCAATTTTCGTAAATTCGTGTAATAAGTATATTTTATGGGTACATTCAAACATGTATTAGAACAGCTCCCCACTGTACACAAAAAATTTACACTATAATGGAATAACTTCTATATCAAAAGTAAAGTTATGTTATGGTAATTAAAGCCAGTTCAATTATTTTTACCAGCATTGATGTTTACTATTACAGGTAAACAGACGCTGTTGTGTAAATTAACTTATTGTTTTCAAATGCCAATTAGAATCTTTATCGCTAACCAAATGTCTCCAACCCAGAACTTAAAATCGCGGCATAATTTAAGGAGTTAGTTACAAATAATATTACACTTAAATATAATAATTATAATTAAAACAATATGTATAATTTTATTGTGAATAGAATCGATAGTTTTACTTAACATAATCTGTTTTTCTTGAAGTTCGGCTTTTAGGGTTCCGCCAGTAACATGTTTCTCTGAGATAAAGACAATAAATTTATTTATAGGTAATTAAACAAAAAGTTATCACTTACTCTGAGCATACATATCATACAAAGTATTTCTAATGCTCATCTTTACACAATCCGGTAAATCAACTGATTTTGCTTTTTTGTGAGGTCGTTTCTTTCCAGGACTACGCAAAATGAGATTAATTGCACTGCGTGCTTTAATCCTTGTCACTATGCGACAACTAATCTTCGAAGCATCTGCTACTCGCTACAACAATAACAATGTAATTCGTTGTGTGAAATTATTTATCTATACTGTACCTCTTGCCTTGCATTTAAGTTGATAAGGGGTCCTTTTGATAATTTGAACAAAATAGCTATAAAGAACGAGTAAATAAAAGGGCAAAACAACAACGAACAGAAATAATACGGGACGGCGTAAACTAAAAGAAATCGATGAGTTTATAAATAATTAATAAATTTGACAGATTGACGTCCGTGCAATATTAAGTTGAAGCGTTGATTGAAGTCAGCTGTTGGTTTTCTCTTATTTTCACTGACGATCACCTATACGCATGTCTTTACTTAAAACACATGCAAACTGTATTGCCATCTTTATCATAAACATATATTAAGCTTTAATGATTGTTTAAAGGAATGTCGTGCATTCATTCGGAAACCTGTGACGTCAACGCCAACTCTCGTGGATGCAATAATACACAATATGAAGCTGTATCGCATTTTAATCCTAGGGTTTATAACTTATTCAGTGCTAATATCAAAAAAAAATCTTATTTAAGAATAAGAATAAAATGTGAAAATCTTATAATCTTATCTAAAGGTAAGATGAATGTTAAAGGTAAAATCTTTATTTTACTTATAGGCTAGGAAATGGTCAAAATTCGTGTTTTGAGACAGCAATGTTTCACTTAAGGTGGGACGTCGCGAATAGTTAACAAAAAACCTTTTCATTAATCACATTTTTATAAATGTTTCTGATAGTAACAGAAATAAAGTGACAAACAATGCATTACGCGTAATTATAATATCTATATAAACAAAATTTCGATCGAGCATGAAATTAAAACATAGCGATGTTTTTGCCAAACTTTTTACGTAACTGTAGCGCGAACCAATCATGTGCAAACTTCCCCGAGCAGTCGACTGCTAGCGCGTGGACATCGTTTCTGTTTTGTGAGGTTAGATCGCTGTTTCACGTTTCATAAGTAACTGTCGAAATGGAAAATCAAACAGAACTAGAGCGAATTATTATGGGATACAAAGGCAAAATAGTGAAAAAAAAAGTCAAGGAAAAAAGGCAGCAAGCGATTTGTCTTGGAAAAACCAGAAAAAGAGTGCGAGATGAAACAAACCAGGAGGCATATTTTGGTCGATGCATTGTCGAACTGAAAGTTTTGGGCCAACAATTGATCTGTGATCGCTGCAACACAAGTCTGTCATTAAACAACATCGTCCGAGAAAAAAGACGAAAACTATTCTCAATGTTGTCAGTGAAATGTCAACAATGTTCAGCCGTCAAACGTGCCCACGAGAAAATATCGAGAGGTAGAAGACGGCGAGAAAAATAAGTTAACGTGTGAAAACAATACACGAGCAGCTTTGTGTACACAACACATCGAACAGTATGTTTTGATTAGCAAAATTAAATTTTTTGCATACATAACAGCTATATTGATTCAAATGTTTGATTTTTTCAGGTTGTTTGTACAATGGTGTCAATTTTCAGAATTAATGAACGATTGTTTATTGTTGATCAATCAATTTGCATGAATTTTATTTACGCACTTATCTATTGAAATTGACTTTGCTTTTTTTTTTTTTTTATGATTGTGGACCTGAACAGGCTAAATAAGGCCTATCGTGCTAAAGCACTCAGGAACACTTAGGAGGATGGATAGAGGGATAATGAATTGCCAATAGATGCCTATGAACAGCTACCTTAAATTTTCTCATATCATAAGTGAGAGGAAAACAGGAACTAGGGAGATCATTCCAGAGTTTAGAAGCCGTGTAGAAAAATGTGGATTGCGCCCGTTTGGTACAAGTGGAGATTTGTACTGCATACTGATGATGTGATTGAGCGAACCGAGTGTTTCTCGCAAAGATAGCCGGAGATGGTATCAAAGAATGTAATTCACCAGCACAATAGCCGTTGTAATAACGATAATACAAAGAAAGAACTGAAACCATCCTTCTATGCTCAAGGGACTGTATGTGAGAAGTTAAAGACGGGTCATTTATACGCCTAATCGCTCTCTTTTGAATACGATCAACGATATCGAGAGCGTATTGGGGAGCACTAACCCAAAGGTGAGAATTATATTCCAGATGAGGCCGAATTTGGGCCTTATACAGCAGAAGGAGTTGTCGAGAGGTAAAGTACTGCTTAGATCTGTACAAAAAGCCTATTTTACGAGCAGCTGTTTTGGTAGCTGACAGAAGATGGTCAACCCATGAGAGATTTGAAGATACAGTCATACCCAACAGAGTAATAGAGTCTGAAAACTTAAGAACTGAGCCATTCATACTTACAACAGGAAATGATCGACCTTTTTTGGCGGACATAAGGCAACACTGAGTTTTGTTAGCATTAAATTTAACTAGATTATTGCTTCCCATTCGAGAATACGTTGAATGTCTTTGTTGATTGAATTTGCCATTTCAGCTTTAACCTCTTGATTTGACACAGAAGGCGGATCATCACTATGAGTAGACTGAGATGAACTACAGTGAAGAGTGCCATCGTCAGCAAAGCAATGGATGGGGTTAGTTGTTGAAGAAATAAGGTCGTTTATGTACAGCAGAAAAAGTGTAGGCGCTATAACGGATCCCTGTGGTACGCCCGCGTTAATGCTAACTTCTTTTGAAAAAAAAGCCATCAACTACGACACGTATTCGTCTTTCATCAAGGAAACTAGAAACCCAGTTGATGAGCGCATCATTTAACCCAAACGAGGTGAGTTTGGCAAGTAAACACTTATGCCAAACTTGGTCAAATGCCTTTGAGATACCTAAAGCGACTACAACTGTTTCACCGGACTGCTCTACTGTATTGTTCCAAACTTGGGTCACATATGAAAGAAGATCGCCTGTTGAACGACTTTGCTTAAACCCATATTGATGGTCACTAAGGAGTTTGTTAGTTTCAAGAAACGTGAGCAGTTGCTGATTGATGGCTTTTCCATGATTTTAGACAAAATGGAAGTGATGGCAGTTGGTCTGTAATTTTAGGGATCGGTCTTATCACCTTTTTGGGAATAGGTTGAACATTTGCTAACTTCCATGATGAAGGGAATTCCCAGAAGATATAGAGATCGTATAGAGCTTAGATAGGACTGGTACTAGTTCGGGGAACATTTCTTTAAGACAATAGCTGGGATACCGTCTGGGCCAGTCGCCTTATTGAGATCAAGCCTACTGATGATCGATTCCAAGAGCTTGTACCGAAAATGAATTGGTTTCATAACGTATGAAGAAGAGTTGACTAGGGGCACATCTTTTCCAGAATCATTGAGACACGAGTTTGATGCAAACAAATCCACAAAAACGTTGGCTTTGTCTACAGAATCAGCAACTACCGATCCGTCAATAGATGTCAGGGGGGGAAATGAAAATGTTCGAAAGTTTTTACTAATGGCTTTTGCTAATGACCAAAATTTACGACTGCCTAAAGGAGATGTAGCTAGTTCATTGTATTTTCGTTGTTCGAACAACTTTTTAGTTTTAGTGATGACACTTTTGCAGATATTTCTACCTATTCTTCTAACGTATTCTACATGACTGTCAACCGATTTATTAGATTTCCATTTAATGTAACATTTATTTTTTAAAGATATTGCATCAGAACAAGCCTTATTGAACCAGGGTTGGGAACGTGAATGACCTACACGGTACTGTTTTTTCGGAATGTATAACTCCATTCCCATGAGGATGACTTCAGATACTGAAAGAGCGATGTCCGAAGAAGAGGACGACTTAAAACAATATTCACGCCATGGAAAGGTTGCAAAGAAATCCCGTAAATCACTCCATCGAGCTGACTTAAAACACCACAAGGTTCTATCGGTTTTGCGAACAACAGTGGAATTAGGTACAGTAGAAATGATTTTTATTAGACAATGGTCGGAAAGACCTAAAGGCGAAAGAACGGAAGTTTTATAAACAAGAGGGTTTGATGTAAGAAAGAGATCTAGAAGATGTGGAGTATGGTTAGGGTTATCAGGGATTCTTGTGGGTTCAGAAATCATTTGTGTGAGATCACATGAAATAGCAAATGTTTCTGCACTATGACCAGCGGGATTTGTAGTAGATGAAAATTGAAGCCAATTAGAGTTATGAACATTGAAATCGCCTACAAATGAGATATCGCAAGATGGAAACTGAGACAGGAGATAGTCAACTTTCGTACTAAGGTAATCGAAGAAGTCTTGAAAGTTGCTGTCATTAGGAGACCTATAAATGCAACAGTAGAATTTCACAAAATTAGGACCAGAATGTTTAAACCAAATCACGTCAAAATTTTTATTTTCTAAGGAAGAAACCCTCTTGCAAGCAATTCTGTCCTTGATGTAGGCACATACGCCTCCTTTATATCGAAAGTTAGAGTGAAGATGGTATTGAGGAAATTGCAAGTCGGGTGACTCGGAGCTTTCCGAGGAGACTTGTGTTTCAGATAGAAACAATATATCAGGTTGTAATTGTTCAAGATGTTGGTGAATAGCATTAAGATTAGACCTGATACCGCGGATGTTGCAGTAGTGAATCAGAAAGTTGATACTTTCGATGACCGAGGTCGCTTGGGCCCTGCCCTCCCGGACATCCGAATGGGGCAGGATTTTACGTCCGGAATTTATAACCCTAGAAACCACAGCCATCATCACAGGAACACGTGTGCCTTTTACTTTTGCATTGATTTTCTATAAGTTACCGTAGCAACTACCGGTTGTCATCGACCTGACACGAAGTTCAGTCGCGTTCAAAGTCGCCACATAAAGTATATTTTGTAATCAATAAAACATGAAGGAAACTGTCCTTTTTCATGTTCGTAGGAAAAATAGTGTACATTACGCTCACATGAAAGTGTTTATCCTGCACTCGCGGGATTCTCACACTCGAGCTGCGCCCTCGTGTGAAAATTCCCGTTTGTGCGATATCTACCACTTTGGTAGCTCTTTATGGAATATAGTATAGCCTTTTCTCCGCGGCGACCATAAGAACTAATACAAATCATGTCAAGTTTGTCACTTAATATATCGTTTCAGAGACAGTCAATCGTCTCGAGAGACGTAAAACGTTTAACTAAACAAGTTTATCGAATTTAAAGAAATTCTGAGTATTTGACATTTCGCGACGACTACCTTAAAAGAAAATAATAATCTTTATAGGATTTGTGCGTCTAAAACTCGCTGGTTTAAGTATACTGATACTATATGAACATTTACTGTCAGAGTAAAAAGTTTATTTAATCACCTCACTTTGAAGGCTTATTTTAGGAGATCTTTGAGGCTTATTTTGACATTTTTACCAAATTGCAGTAAACAAACTTATGCCTTTGTAATACTAACGAGTGGCCCACCAGGTACGCTGGATTTAAAATTCCCTCTTTTTTTTGTATTTGGCACCTTTAGTGCCAAATAGGCAAGTTTTGTGAAGACTGTTCGAACAGTTCGTGGAATTTTATCGAAGAATACTGCGAGACCACAATTTTGGTGAATGGGTAACGTCAGTGTATTGTTGTATTAGTGGAACGGTTAGATATGAAACCGAATTGGCTGTCTGGGATGTGGTTGTTGAGCTCGAGCCTTCAAGACATGATCGTTGTAGGCATTTACCCTATATTAACTGGGCTATATTGAAGGAAATCCTCATGTTAGCACAAGAGCACTATCCACTGAGTTGGGCATATCATGGACAACGGTTCAAAATATTTTGAAGGGCCATAGGTAAGTTCTAATGGCCATCAAAATATATAGGTATTCGTTTAAACCTTTTTTAATTACTTTAAGAATGCACCCATATCATGTCGTTTTGCATCAGGCCTTGAAAGAGGAAGATTAGACTATTAGACTATTGCCATTGCATGATACGCGAAAATAGAGAATTTTTATTTCAAATTCTTCAGTAGTGACGGGAGAGTCAATCTCCACAATATGCATTATTGGTCTGCAGAAAATCCCCATTGGTTGCGTGAAGTTCAGCGCCAAGGACGTTAGAGTTTAAATGTAAGGTGTGGCATACTGGGAGGCAGAATTATTGGGTCATATTTTTTCGAGCAACCCCTAAATGGCAATATATTTCTTGACTTTTTGGCCAATTAATTACCGTTGTTGTTGGAAGATCTACCTCTGTAAACAAGGAAAAAATTGATTTTGCAGTTGGATGGTTGCCCAGCACATTTTGCTATTAATGTACCAGAGCATATTAATGCAGTATTTCAACAGCGGTGGATTGGAAGAGGAAGTCTGTTTCCATGGCATCCGCGATCGCCAGACTCAACTTGCCTCGATTTTTGTTTCTGGGGGCGCTTAAAGGACATCGTGTTTCGGATTCAACCTACTATTAGAGAAGATATGAAAAACCGGATTCGTAACGCAATACGTAATATACCGAGAGCCGAAATTGTAACTGCAGTTTTGTCTAGTCATGAGAGGTTTCAGCAATGCATAGAGCGTGATGGTAATCATTTCGAACATTTACGGGGACATTAAAAACCTTCCTCCTTTAAATCGGTCCTTTTTAGGGCCAGAACTTATATAATAGAAACAATTCCAGAAAAATATAGTTAAAAAGGGATTTTCGTATAAAGTTTTCTTTGGCCGATATTTTAGGTTAGGAACAAGATATCGAGATGCGGTTTTCGCGAGCTTGATTAGACATCATTCAGCTACTTTTTCATGAAAAAAAATTCTTACCAATGCATTTAATTTTTTGCGAAAATTCACCGTTTCTGTCGGAATGTCGAACAAAGACCTCTAACGACGACATGTGAAACTAACAAAACTTCAAATATTATAACGTTTGTAGCCAAAGAATAGCTCATTTCAACGCACCCAAGTTTGTTTAAATCGGCTTAGCCGTTCCGAAGATACAGGGGGTTTTTTAAGGAAACTTTGAATACCCCCACCACTTTATTTTTAGACAAAAAGTACCAAACAAAAAAAGTTCAGATTATCCTCGACTTTAAAGATCAGTTATTTTTTTATTAGGTTAATGTAGCAGAATTCACAGGAACATCACTTTTTTAGATTCAAGACTGCAGTTACCCCCCCCCCCCCTAGCGGCCATTTCAGAAAGGTTTTTGCATTGGCCGTTTTAGTAATAACTTTACGATGGATAGTTTCCCAGATACAGTACCTCGCATTCTTAGTTGGCCACCCAGTAAAATAAAAACTTTATGTTCTATCGTTAACATTTCTAAATCAGCAAAGCTCATCAAAATGATATTAACGCGTCAAATTGACATATGGGATTGACATAAACAAATAACAGCTTGTCATTGTATGTACTCCTAGGAGATTAGAAAAAAACAAGAAACCAAATATTATTTGTCCATTTATGTTTTTTAAATTAGGTTTTTAGGAATTTGTACATGGTGCACTTTTTGAAAATTCATCATAAAAACACCCTGTAAATTAATTAATTGATAAACTTCTTAGCTTAAGACCAAGCATGGCTGATTCCCGGAAGGTCAAATATTAACTTGACAATTTTTTGTCAAATGCATTCAATCCGTGGACACACTTGTACTTGGTGTTTATGAAATTAAAAAAAACTTAGTTGATCAAATTCAAAATTGATAATCAGTTGTAATTTTTAATTCTGAACAATTTTTCTAAGACATTTTTTTTGATATTTTTAAAATCAAAGGAATTTTACTCTTGACAATTTTTGAAAATCCATCGTAAAAACACCCTGTACATTAATTAATTGAACTCATTTTTTAAACTTCTTAATTTAAGACCAAGCATTTACACCCCACGTGCACTCAATCCATGGACACACTATATATACAGGGTGTTTCATTAAGGCTGGCCACCGGCCATATTTCAGAAACTAGTGGACATAAAAAGTGGAGAAAAAAAATTCATTATAAAAGTCGCCACGAGAAAATCCTGGAAATTATTTTTAAGTTCCGTAATTCATCGCAAGGGGGCGCAATTGAAAATTAAAAAATAAAATTACAAATTTCTCCGAAAATTCCCACATTAAGGCATACCTTTGGTAACATCGTTAGAAAGCTTAGACAATTCTGCATCATTTTAGTCTAAGGCTCATTGGCGTACCGACCTTAATAAGAGTGGGGGAAGCTATTGAATGTGTAATCATTTAAATCGCTGTTATTTTTAAACGACTTATCCGATTGTAGTAAACCTAGGCTTGTTTAGAAGAAAAAGGTAAGTACTTTTAACTGTCGCATCCATTGGTACGCGATAGCTCATAATAAAATTGTTAGAGGGCGCAATTTGTAATAATGCCAGTATTTTTGATTTTATTCAGAAAAATTAAATCATACGGTATAATTATGACATCATAAGCTGAAAGTAGCTTAAATTTGTAACAAAAAACGTAAATAACGCAATTTGATATCTTTATTTGTTCCAGAGTTATGGCGAAAAGAAGACTTTTTAACCGTTTAATTTAATAATTGCTATGGTTTCTTAAGGTGTATAGGTTGGATTAGTAATGAGGAATCTGCATTTATCATAGTCTGTGCCTCCCTTCACACTCTATCTAGGCTTAGGACTAGTCCAAAATAAGCAAATTGCAAAATTTGGAGCGTGTTTAGAGGCCAACGGGCCATAACAACGATATCAAAGTAATGATTGATTTTTGTTTAAGAAACTTTTTAATAGAATGGTAAAAAATCATGAACAACTATTAAAAAACAAGTGAAAAGCTATAAATGTTCAAATTGACGGCCGTTTTGTAAAATACAACTATTAATTCTTCTTCTTGTACTGGAAACAGCTGTTTCGATTTCGTCTCGTGGAATCGAATTTATTGCAATTTCAATTCGGTGAATCATGTCCTCTCGGGTGGTTGGTCTCGTTTCGTAAACAATATCTTTTATTCTTCCCCACAAGTAGAAATCTAATACAGTTAAATCCGGAAATCTAGGTGGCCACGGAAACAAACTACCCTTTCCCATCCAGCGATTTGGGTATCTAACATTTAAGAAATCACGGACTCTTCGGGAATAGTGTGAAGGACATCCATCATGTTGATACCACAGGGATGCTCTCACGTCAAGGGGAATGTCTTCTAAAAGATTGGGCAAGTCATTTTGTAAAAAGTTTAAATAAGATTCACCATTTAGGTGTCCATGAAAAACAAATGGTCCGATAATTCTGTCACCTAAAACACCACACCACAAATTTACCCTCCATCTGTTTTGGTGATCCACTTCGCGCATCCAGTGAGGATTTGTTTGCGACCAATAATGCATATTGTGCAAATTAACTCTGCCGCAGCTAGTAAAAGTAGCCTCATCGGTCCATAAAACTTTGGAAAGGAATCGAAGATTTTCACTACACATGTCTCTCAGCCAATAGCAATAGTCGAGCCGCCTGTCAAAATCAGTGTCTGATAAAGCCTGGTGTAAAAACTAGATGATAAGGATGCAGCTTAAAATCCCTTAAAATTCTGAACACAGAAGCAACACTTACACCTAGTTCTGTGGAAATCTCCCTGATGCTTACGTGAGGCTCCGATTCTACGTACGCAAGAACATTAATACTATTGTCTTCATTTCTTATGTGACGTCTTCTGACAGCAAGTGGAATACGTCGTACATTTCCTGTTTGTCTTAAACGTATTGCCATTCGCCGAAACACTTTTCTAGTGTAGTGCCTTCGATCAGGATATCTAATAGCGTATTGTCGTTCCGCAATAGCTGCATTTTGAAAACATTCATAATACACGGCAAGCATGTCGTAAGCCTTGGCATTGGTATACGACATTTTTGAAGGATAGCACTAATTTCTGATAAGGTACAATGAAACCCAAAACTAATGAAGGAAAAAATTTTTACAACACAACATCAATCAAAATTAAGTAAGTTGACAATTAATAGTTGTTTTTTACAAAACGGCCGTCAATTTGAACATTTATAGATTTTCACTAGTTTTTTAACAGTTGTTCATGATTTTGTACCATTCTATTGAAAAGTTTCTTAAACAAAAATCAATCATTACTTTGATATGGTTGTTATGGCCCGTTGGCCTCTAAACACGCTCCAAATTTTGCAATTTGCTTAGTTTGGACTAGTCCTAAGCCTAGATAGAGTGTGAAGGGAGGCACAGACTATGATAAATGCAGATTCCTCATTACTAATCCAACCTATACACTTTAAGAAACCATAGCAACAATCAATTATTAAATTAAACGGTTAAAAAGTCTTCTTTTCGCCATAACTCTGGAACAAATAAAGAATTCAAATTGCGTTATTTACGTTTTTTGTTACAAATTTAAGCTACTTTCCGCTTATGATGTCATAATTATACCGTATGATTTAATTTTTCTGAATAAAATCAAAAAAACTGGTATTATTACAAATTGCGCCCTCTAACATTTTTATTATGAGCTATCGCGTACCAATGGATGCGACAGTTAAAAGTACTTACTTTTTTCTTCTAAACAAGCCTAGGTTTACTACAATCGGATAAGTCGTTTAAAAAATAACAGCGATTTAAATGATTACACATTCAATAGCTTCCCCCACTCTTATTAAGGTCGGTACGCCAATGAGCCTTAGACCAAAATGATGCAGAATTGTCTAAGCTTTCTAACGATGTTACCAAAGGTATGCCTTAATGTGGGAATTTTCGGAGAAATTTATAATTTTATTTAATTTTCAATTGCGCCCCCTTGCGACGAATTACGGAACTTAAAAATAATTTCCACGATTTTCTCGTGGCGACTTTTATAATGAATTTTTTTTCTCCACTTTTTATGTCCACTAGTTTCTGAAATATGGCCGGTGGCCAGCCTTAATCAAACACCCTGTATATATATATATATATATATATATATATATATATATATATATATATATATATATATATATATATATATAATGAATTTTCAGAAAAGACGTAATAAAACAAATAGCAGTAAATAACGGATACCACGAAAGGAATATAAATAAAATATTATATGCAAAACAATTAAAACAAGCTTGAAATTTGGTTTATCCTAATATCCCAATGCAAGTAAGAATTTCGTTTCGTAAGCATACATAGGAAAACCTACAAAAATAATTTCTGACAAATTAAGAAATTTTAGACACTTAGAACAAAAGTAGAAAACTAGATTTATTAGAAACTTTAAAAATTAATAAGAGAATGTATTGTGAGGTCAGTTATTAAACGAACGTGTAGACAATTCACAACTTTTTAATTGATAAAGTCTTGTTTACTTCCTCACTTTCTTAATAACTCGTTAAATATGGTATAACAACATATGCATTGTAAGCAATTTTAGTTTAAATACTGTAAAAACACCCAGTTTAAGTTTAAACGTTTTTTTTTTCTTTGAATATTACGATTTCAGGCAAAATCTATTGACATGTTTAACCTACCTTTGCGTTTTAGTTTTCCTAGTGAATATTATCACATAGACAAAAGTTCATTACGAAAAGTTATGTGTTATCAATGTTAAAATTTAATATGTAAATGATCTTTAAAATTTTAGAGCTAAATAAAACAACCAATATACCAACGTTTATGAATACATAACGCTCTTAATAACTTCACTTATGAGAAAGTAGACCATAAAAACGAAACTAAACGTATTTGGACACGGTTGGGTTTTTCAGTTAACCCAATTTGTTACGAGGTTGTTAATAAACTGAATAGGTTACAAGAACGGGATAAAGAATACAATGAAAACAGCGCAAGTATAAAGCAAAACGAGACACGTGGTCCTTTTTATTACTTTCTTACAAAAGGAAGTCAAATTTGTACGCTTTTGTAGTTCATACTTGAAAAACTCTCATAAAATTTAAGTAGCGCTATTAAATTAGGTCTCATTTGAAAAAAAAATTATTATGGGAACAGTAAGATTGACGGCTGCTACGAATTCTACTAATTACAACCCTATAGGGTAAAACGTCATGCAAGAAGAAAAAAAAACTAAACTAAATTAGAATCGTAAATTTCGGGCGGTAGTGTAGAAGTATTTTAGTTTTTAATACGCGAAACGTGTTATTGCAATGTCAGCTAGTATTAATTCTAAATCTTCGTCGTATAAAATAATGTCGTTATAAAATTTGATTCAACAAGCAAAAACGGGGGTAGTTTTATAACTCTATACCTTATTCATACGCTTGAAGTAATAGCTCAGTTGGCAAAATTGTAAAATATATTTATGGTCGCTTTTATGTATTATGTTATACCTGGCATGGTTTGAAACACATATAACGTGTTAAAAAGGATATATATGAATTGTTTAAGTTTCTTTATTTCTTTTGATTAAATAAACACAGATTTAATAAACATGCAAGTTCCCTCAAACTACTAAATTCAATTCAACTTTAATTTTTTACATAAAATATGAGCAAACCGAGAATCATTGACCCTTTCAATTAATATGCTTATATTTTTTAGTATAGAATAACAATCCATAATAAACACATATTAACGATAAAATCCTGCAACACTTTTTAATGGATATTTTCACTTTGCAAAACAAGAAAAAATAGTTCCGAGCAATAGAATAAAAGAAAATATTTAACCAATATAGTAGAGGCCACGGAGCCTGAAATTCTAATTTTCGTCTGCACTTCCACATTAAAAACTAAAACGAATTTTAGAAAATTCCCTGCCATTAAAACCAATGAAAGACCAGAAGACGTCAAAAAAAGTCCTGTACGGGGTGGCGCCCTAAAAATGATTTTTGGATATTTGGATCTAAAAAAACAACACATAAGTAAGATTTGCCTCTGAACACTGGAAAAAATGAATATTCCATTAACACGTAGTTTAAATGGGATACCTTAAGATTTAAAACGCTCTAATGAAAACTGTCTAAATATTTTAGGCATGCTCTACACTTAACATGCTGTAACGTTTTCATATGTGATCCAATTAAAAAATACCCTTGAATAACATTGTAGAGCAAAGTTTCCTGAGTATGTAGGATATTTCACATCTTTATTTGGACGATCGAAATTTTTTGACAAATTTTTGATCGAGCGCGCACACAGGACCGACTAAGGTCAACTATCGCTTGCGGTTGAATATCGCTTATTTCTCTCTGATGCATAGATTAGGTCTGTTCTTGCGGAGATTTCTGATGGTTGGAAACTGTTTTTTTACATGCGGGCGTGCAGTTTTATCGTCTATCGCAGGGTGTAGCACGTAATGTATCTTATACTGTATCAAGTGAGTACGTTCACGCGAGCGTGCTGTGAGCCGCTCCATGCTCGCACCGTGCTCGCAGTGACCCGACGGACGGTGGTTTTTCTACGAACACAAAGGCGCTCGCAGTGAGCTCGTGGACGGCAATTTGATCGTATGTGTTATTATGTGTACGTCGACGCCAGCTTCGAACAAGTTGGCAAGTATGGAGTGGACAGAGTTTAACTTTAATTCGATCGAACGATCGAAATTATTATAAAAAGCATTTTAAACAAGACGCTAGGAATGCCGAGCGAAACCTACAAAAACGAGATGATCACCTTATTGGCTTGCTACAGAAGGGAGAAAATGAAAACAAAAATAGCTGTGGAACCGGCAAAGGTATTAATGCTTTATTTATTTTTTTGTTTTAATATTAACACATTTCAATATTAATAAGTAGATACATTACTGCCGTTTTGACAGGTTTTTTTAAAATAAAAATACATACTTACAATAAAATTTTCGTTAGGCAAAATCACAGATAGAAATTACATTGTCCTGCATATAGCAAATGGTTTGCCTATGACGTTATGTCTTTTTTATTGAATAGAGATACTCCACGCCAAAGAAAGTTAAATACAGTGAGTACCTTAATTAAACTTTCATATTTTTTGTCTTGCCAAGAAATTCTTCCTGCTGTTTTAAAGTAGTCAGCTAACTCGTCTCCATTGCTGGAGACGTGCAACATCTCTTATGCGATAGAATGACATCACGTCTTGAACACGTCGCCAAGTACCTTCAATTAATTGTTCAGCTTCGTTTTCTGTATCGACGCAGTGATGTAGCATATAAAACTGGCGTGAGGTGGGTCTCCTCAAAAATTTGTACAAGTGAACTGCAGTTGTCGCTTGATCTGGCTCTAAGAGCATCGGTTTTCTTAATACCCTAAATACGGATGAGATAATTCCGAACACATTTTCAACCGCCCTTCTCGCTCTACTGAGTCTGAAATTAAAAATTCTTTCTTTCCCTCTGAGGTGATTTTGTCCTGGTTAAGGTTTCATCACTTTCTGGCTTAAAGCAAAAGCAGAAACAGCCAGAAAAAGATAAGAGAGTTCCTTATTTCAACCTTGCAAGGGTACAGGTGCTGGCAACTGAAGAATGTTATAATTGGCATCTACCATTGCAGATAGAACGATGCTGTATGTCGATTTATAGTTGAAAAATTCTGCTCCACTATTGAATGGTGCTTGTAGCAAAACATGTTTTCCATCCATAGTTCCAGCGCAGTGAGGAAAGTACCATAGATTATTAAAATCTTCGGAAATATTTTTCCATTCCTCGTAGTTGTTAGGAATCTACAACCAATAGAAAAATTATTAAAATGTCAATTATATTTCAGGTAAGCCATGAATTGGAAACCGGGGACGTCGAAGGAACGTAAAGAATGCCAGAGCCGCCAAATAACTCAGCAAGGTCTGAAGTAATGTCGGAGCCACCAAATAAAATAGCAAGACCGAGCCCGAAATTACAAATGCTAAAAGAAGCTTTTGGTATATTAAAAAGTGCCTCAGTAAAAACTATTAACAACACCCAGAGTGAGAAAATCAGAAATTTGTCGGAATTTGGCGGAAGTAAAATGATGAAATATTCCGAAAACAGTAAGAACATTATGCAACAAAGCATTTGCGAATTAATTTTTAAAGCAGACTCATTACTTTGATAACAACTATTACGGTCGCCTTGCTTCCCAACCAGCACACTTTCGACTCTACAACTTATGGGTATTCCTCCCAAAGTCAACAGTCAACAATCAACCAGGCAATGTTGGGCATTACACAGCTCCCAGTATGTCCAGAAATATAGGACTGTTGTCTTCTGGACATTCTTCCCTAAGTCAGCACTCTCCTGGCCAACAATCTTCGTGTCAGGTGGCTTCGGGACAACCATCACCAGACGAACAGCCATCTCCGCATAGTGAATTCTCCGAACTACTTGATATATGTGACTTAGTTTAGCTCCGTTGTGTCACTCATTACCTACAGTTTAAGTAATAAACAAGTTATCTTACCTTTATGTTGTCTTTGAATACGTTGATGATTTCTGTACAAACTTCTGGCACAAATTTACTTATGACTTGCTGAGAAATTCTGAAGGTAGATTGCAAACTAGTGAACGAATCGCCACTTGCTAAAAATCGCAGTGTTTTGAACCGTTATGGTTTATCTGAAATTTGTGTCCTTAGTGTGAATTTGAGGTTCAATTAAATTTAGCAAAAATTCGAATTCTGTACATGACATACGCGTGAAGTTCTTCAAATGTACACTGAACTCTTGAGATTTCATGTCCAATATTAAATTAGATCGATTTCTATTTTTATATATTTCACTTTGCCAGAATCGACGAGGTCTTTTATAATTTTCAACGAGGTTGTATATCAATACGAACGCCGCACTACGTGTTAAGTGAGTACCCTGCTTATCAGTTCAACGTCTGTGATCAGTTTTGTTGTCGATTGTTTTTGACAGTCTCTAACCATTCCGGTATTGCAAGAACAGACCAATTAAAATCATGTAATTGTTGAAATAAGTAACGTTACTGTATATGAAAAGCTAACAGGTGCCATAAATACAGTGTTTAAATGTATATTATAATACTTAAACACGTATAATATGAAAATCGTAAATAATAATAAGAAGTATGGGCACTTTGGAACATAGACCATTAATCGGATTCCAATTCCGCCGATATGTCTTCTGGTGTGCTAGAAACTTTATTTGCGAGGTATTGGATCCTACATTTGTAGGATCCAATACAAGGTAGCTTCTTTTTCCAGCAAGAACATTTAAATCTAAAACAGCCTGAAAACGACAATATGGTATGGTGGGAGACAAAGTCGAGTATTAAAAACAAACCATTTTTATAATTACATGTAACCAATATCGATGTATCACCAGGCATTGCGAGTTTCGTACTGAGCATTGAAACAAAGGCATTTTGAACACGTTCCCAGCAATTTTCTAGAGAATCTGGTGAGAAGACGTTGGATGGAGGCTATTAGTCCAAATGTATGTTTGGTAATTCACGCATAGACAATGCTGATAAAGACTATCTTCAGTGGGAGGTAGTTTGTGTATTGGTTCTGAAGTAGCCATAATGCTGCTTAAATGATTAATACAGCTGGTATCTGAAGTTGTATATAACTTGACAACAGTAATCTTATTTTCCAACATGTTGTTTTGCCGAGGCCAACAAATTGACTCGTACAATCGCACCCAGTAATAGTATGAAACGCAGGTTAGTTTGTTAGCAGATGTGTGGCCATTTGTATTTCATAAGTCGTACGTTGTTTTGTGTCCCAACTTTAAGCCAGATTTGATGAGTTAATTGATCCTTGAAGTAAGAAAATGATACGAGAAAGTCCGTATCTTTGCAGTCTATGACACCTTCGATATCCTTCGAGTTTTGCTACCAGGATATGTAGCATAATTCTGGTGGCAGCTTCTTCATGAGTAGAGACAAGTAAATCAGCATTGAGTGAATAATTCGCTTTACAGTCCTTAACATTTCTGAATCCCCCACTAGTAACAAACTTCAAACTGGAATCTTTGAAAACTCGGGACAGAAAATCGGTTAATTGCTGCTTGTTAATAACGGAATGGATGAACAAGTGCCACTTCTACGGCAAAATTGTGCCCTTTCACAAGGCTCTCTTTGATCTAGTGTAATCATTGATAGACATTTCATGATAGTGGTCTATGACAACGTCAACTCTTCCAGCATTAAATTAATTTTTAAAAACTATTGCGTTTAAAACACCTGCGTAGTCACCAAAAAGTACATTGGTTGGTTTACCTATTGCCTGTACAAGTGACATGTCATCAATTATATGTATAAGTTTTCTGAAACTTGGAGGTTATTCTTTGTAACTATTGGTGCAAAACTTAACAGCAAGCCCCAACGCACTTTCATTACTCGGTGTATTCATTATTCCTGTAAGAGCTAATGCCTAGGAAAAGGCGTCAATTCGTACTCCAAAATCTCTTGATACTGAATGTCCCGACCCATCTCTTTGGCAACTAGTACCTTTTGAAGGTAACCTTCTCGTTGTTGAGAAGCTTTTTGAGTCGTCACCTGCGTTTTTATTGCGTTCTACACTGTTTCAATGTGGACAAATTATACAGGTTTATAAAAATTATTACTTTCAATTAAAGCGAGAAATGTTTGAAGTAGTGGTTCCGCCTTTTTCTTTTGCTGTGAGCAAGGCAGTTTTCACATGACAGGCAGCCACCTAATTGGTTGGTATAGCAAGTAGACAATACTCATTTCTAGTAAAAATATTTTCAACACTGATAGTTCATCAACGCGGATTCTCTTAGGGCCAGCTTCAATATTTTGAGTTACTGCGCCGCTATTCATGTTTAGAGATCAAGTAGAGCTTTCAATCATCGTTCCAATGTCAGTATACCATTCATCCAGCCGGGTGCTATTTTTAGTGAGTCCCGCAATACCACCGGCATCTTTAGACTGTTTATTGATGTGTTCCAGATTTTGATCAACGAAAAATTGATCAAAATTATCTTTCAAACGTTTGACAACAAAATTTCCTTGTATAAATTAGTAATGAACTTCTGGGGCACCTGTGACCAAATTGAGCATATCTAGATAGGAAATAGTTCCCCATATGGTATAGTTTGTATGATCATATATGAAAAACCATGGCATTTTTTTGAAGCTCCTCAGATGCATATCCCAGTTGCCCGTTCTTTCCGCCATATTGAATTCCAAAAGTGCTTCCACTAAATATAAATAAAAATAGCAATACCTGAATGTTGAGGTTTGCAATTCGATAAACTATCTGAATTCTGGAAACAAAGTGGCTCAACGTCTGCCATTCAAATTTTGTTGCAGTGACCCTGCATCAGTTCCCACATGTTCGGAAGATTTGTCGAGTGAACTGATTCGCTTTTACCATCAACAAGCCATCTTTCAAATACAAATAAAAATATTTTCATCAGACTCTCATAGGTTAATCTATGCGCTCTTATAACTTTGTTCCACTTGGTCCCCTTGAAAATTCCTTCAATGGTAGCTTGTCCATACTGTTCACTTTTCAGCCATACGTCACATAATCCTGAATTTTCCAATGCTGTCCAATAACTTTTAAGGAATTTAACATTATATGAAAACCTGCTAATCTGATTATTACGTGCTTCAATACATCTTGTTTCAGAGACTGCAATTCCTTAGCCTTGAAGTAAATTACCTGATCGAACGTAACAACGGTGTGTGGATTATGTAATTTGTAAGTTGTGGCAGAACATTTTTGGGGTACCGTCCATACAGTGTCATACTCCGAAGCAACGTAGGGAAATAGCGGTAAATACACGTATATAGTCACGTTCGAATTATCATTTAAAAGTATTCGATTGAAACCCGTCCACTGCGGTATTCTCATATCGTCATTAGAATTTCCGCTTTCTAATCTGCAATACAACCAAGGCTTTTTATGAAGCTATTATATATAGCAATTATTTCTTGCTTGGACTCGCGATTTGTTAAAATATAATTGGTCTAAATGGTGGAAGTCTTCAGGTATACTGAGTTGCGTTTTAAAGCGTAAAAGTTTAAAATAAATATCGACTTCCTTTGCTGGTCCTCTTTGAAAGACAGCTAGCTGGGTACCGTGAAATGTTGGAGCTTTGTCTAGTGTTTCCTCTAGTATACATATGTTATCCGCCGCAAAGTGAACGAATAGGTTGCATTGTAATTGCCTGGGAATAATTACATGATTATTCGCCAAGTACGATCGAATCTGGTTTTCAGCGATGGTATTGCGTATCCTTAAAGTATCTTTATAATTTATTGAATGGCCGCATATGTTCAATGTTTCAATATCCTATTTGAATTTGCTCTTGGTGAATCTATATTCCCAAGCCCACGTGCTTTGGAGTGTTTTTTTTACCACTTATAGATGCATAAATGATGTCCTGACATATGCTATTTATATTGGTTTCTTTATCAATTAAGTCCTTTGACACAAGGGGACTTATTAACAAAAGCAATTTTGCTGGAATGTGTTGTTTATAGTCTTGCTGGTTTAGAGATTGCAGCTTATTGTAATTAGGTATATCGTTGATTTCTACATTAATTTCCTGACAAATTTCTTCCGTAAGCTGTTATGGTCTCGTACCGTTTACCCACATCCAAATCTTTCTCCAACTCGTTAGTTAGCTGTATAAAAGTATCGCCCTCAATGCTTCTTGTTCTTTTGAGGGCCAGAGTCAAACAATTGGCGTGGTATTTGATCTCCATTGCAATTAAATCATTCTCACCTATTCTTGCCAAATGCGTGGGATGCTTTCGAGCAATGTTTTTTCCTCTGTATTGGTGATCATTACTTGACAAAGTTTCTTTTTGTGCGAGCTCTTTTGGCAAAATGTGCATAAATTAATATCAAATTTGTCCAAGCAACGCGAAATACGGATGTTAGATGGAATTTCTTCATTTGCATCAGCATCACACGGAAACAACTTCTCACATTTCTTTTTGTACACAGCGATATTTTTGGAGCTAGTAACGCTATTGTAACACTGTTTATGCCACTTAATATTGGCACCCTGTTGAACGACGTTCAGTTTATAAAAAATCCTATTCGTATTCGCATTTTTGTCTTTTCCTTTGCTGGCTGCAAATCTTATTGACGCTGTAAATAAATTTTTTCTTTGAGTTTTCCGTTCGCTCAGCTAAGTTTTTTCACTCTTCACAAATAATACACCGAATACGGTCCTTTTCTTCCGTTCGACACGTTAACTTGGTTTATGATTCTAATTCATTATCAGAACTACTATTAAAGGGCCCTATCTCTATATCTACAAGACAAATAGAAGTATATATATATATATATATATATATATATATATATATATATATATATATATATATTGTGTGTGTGTGTGTGTACAACGTGTCCCAGATAACATTTCCAGCATGGGGATCTCGCTTATTATAAAAGATACAGATTTGGTTAAATTAGATGAATTACTCCTAAGGATTAGTGAAATTATAGGACACTCTCCAATTTCCAAATTTCCATGTATTTTAAGACTTATGGCAAGAAAAAGAAAAATGTCAAATTTCTTTTTCTTGTAATATCTTTTTTGTTATATTAGACATATAAATTTTATTTGCACTTTCTTAAGACATTTTTTATGCAGAATTTAAATATCAATTTGGATTTTTTTTGCACTTTCTATTTTTTAGTTTCAACCCCTAAATTAAATTTTTCTTATGGAACGACAAGTAGGCTTTGAAATAATTGATCGTGTTTTTTATCCTCTTTACAATGATATAGCACATGTACTATGTATTTTTAAAAACAATGAAATTTTAAAAAAATGTATTTTATTAAGACTCTTAACAATAAGTAGGCCGTGGAACATGAGAAAACGACAAATAATAGATAACAACAAGAGTTAAGCAGGTAAGAGTATTGGAGAGAATTATCCAATTATAAAAGATGTTCAAACAATTGACCATTCCGTTCTAAACATAATTGTGCCCTGCGTAGTGTCGACGTAATTGCTCTGCGTAGTTTTTGGCATTTAATGCTACCAAATGCTGCAAGAACAGCTTCACGAAGATCTTCGGCATTCTCAAATGTTTGCACGTACACTCGATTTTTTACGTAGCCCCAAAGGAAAAACTCCAAGGGCGTTAAGTCTGGAGATCTGGGTGGCCATAAAATCGGCCCTCGATTACCAATCCATGAATTTGGAAACCGATTATTAAGATATTCGCTGATGATGTTTGAATAGTGGGGTGGGGCGCCATCTTGTTGGAAGCAAATATTAATATTCTCAATCAGTGGTAAATCATCAAGTTTATTTTCTAAATCAGTTTGTAGTAAATTCAAATACCTTTCACTATTTAATGTTTCGTTAAAAAATATGGGCCCAATAAGTTTAACGCCTAAAATGCCACACCAGACGTTAAAACCAAATCTCACTTGATGCCGACTTTCCTTAACAACGTGAGGATTTTCACGGTCCCAAAAATGAACATTGTGTCGATTGAAAAGGTCATTATTTGTAAATCTGCTTTCGTCAGACCACAAAATCGTATCTGGAAAATTATCGTTTTTCTCACATTGATTAACATACCATTGGCAAAATTGTAATCTTCTCCCCTGATCTCCATCTCTAAGTCGCTGCAGAATGGTGTACTTATACGGATGATACCTGTGACGTTTTAAAATTCTTTGTGATGTAGTTTTCGAAATACCAGTGTTATGTTCAATTTCTCTAACAGATGTTGAAGGATTTTCAATAACTGATTGTAATACATTTAGTTCTGCATCTTCATTCCGTAATTTCTGATTTCTAGTAGGTTTTGAAAAGGAACCATATTCTTTTAAATTAATTACCAAATTTCTGTACGTACGAGCACTGGGCTGCCTTCTTTCAGGATACAGCCTCAAGTACATCCGTTCAGCTTCTATACTGTTTTTATGAGACAAGATGTAACAACTCAACATATAAAACTTTTCAGTATTAGTAAATAAAGCCATGTTTGACACAAAAATATTCTGGAACGAATAATTTTTAAATCACATTAAATTCGATTGTGTTTTTATGTTTCACGGCCTACTTATTGTTAGAGTCTTTAATAAAATACATTTTTTTAAATTTTCCTTTTTGTTTTTAAAAATAGATAGTACATGTGCTATAATCATTGTAAAGAGGATAAAAAAACACGATCAATTATTTCAAAGCCGACTTGTCGTTCCATAAGAAAAATTTAATTTAGGGGTTGAAACTAAAAAATAGAAAGTGCAAAAAAAAATCCAAATTGATATTTAAATTCTGCATAAAAAATATCTTAAGAAAGTGCAAATAAAATTTATATGTCTAATATAACAAAAAAGATATTACAAGAAAAAGAAATTTGACATTTTTCTTTTTCTTGCCATAAGTCTTAAAATACATGGAAATTTGGAAATTGAAGAGTGTCCTATAATTTCACTAATCCTTAGGAGTAATTCATCTAATTTAACCAAATCTGTATCTTTTATAATAAGCGAGATCCCCATGGTGGAAATGTTATCTGGGACACGTTGTATATATATATATATATATATATATATATATATATATATATATATATATATATATATATCTATTATATTTTTGCATGGATTATGTTTTTCGTTGTCATAGTTGAGTAAATCATTACTGAAATGCTACTGATGGCAAAAATGAATTGAGGGTGAAGTTTAAGACAATGTGTTTAAGCTGTCATCTTAACAAATTTACATCTAACAAATGCTTCAATTTTCGCTTTTTAGTTAATATTTTTCTCGCACAAATGCTGTCATGAAAACTTCATATATCGCTTTATGTCAATGTTAATGAAACAAATTTCTTTACCTTCCGTATTTTCCTAAACCTAGAATTGCTATACTTTAGGATCTGGTGCATAAATATCATTGAGAGCGTCTAAACAAACCATCCGTACGATAAAAAGTTTCCTTTATTTGTTTTTATCGGCTACATATTTCGGAGTCATGTCTTTATGAAAGGAAGTTGTATAAAAAGTACTCCTATCTGATCTAAGATAAAGCAAGCGTGTTAAAAACGATGATTAGTTTTTTCTAATGCATTACATACTAAACAATAATTTAAAATAGCTCATGATACATTCTCTAAAATATTATCCATCCATGTCAAGTTTGATCTATGCGCTCATTTACAAGTGGTAACGTTTAAAGCTAGTTACGTTGATTAAACATGTAGCGGAATTATAAAACCGTAAAACTAAACAATTTAATAACTTAAGCGATGATAATTTTATATTGGTAAGGTGAACAGTAAATTATTATTTTACGTAACAGGTTGTCAAAACAAATAATTACATTTTAAAAACTTTCAATCAATTTTTATTAAACCACATACAAAAATAAGAACAGAAAAAGGTGTTAGGGCAATAAAATTTATTGAATATTGCAGACATAAAATTATGAGGAAATAACCAATAAAAACTCGTACCAAGTAAGCCAATACTGCTTATTAATGATAACGATGTTTCGTGAATTCAAAATTAAGCCATCAAGTTCGTTTGTGGCAGAAATACAAAATTAAATTAACCTACTGATGTAGTTAAATATTAAATAATCTACAATACAGTTAGTCCTGGTAAAATGATTATAAAGTTCTTAGTGAATAAAGCTGTAAAGGCAACTGGGATTCATCAGAGACTTCAAGCCATGTTTGAGAAGAACGTTTATAAATTAACAACAGTTTCTGATTTATGAAAGATGGGCGCGAAAACATGTCAACCCATCGACATTGAAATTAGATATAATAGAGTAATTTGTTTTTACTTTATAACGCATTTACAATTACCCCCATCTATTTTCATTTCAACCATGCAATAGGGGTAATTGTAAATAAAGTTTTTTTTTGCTGTAACTGCAAGGTTATTAACCACTTGCTACGCCAATAGTGTTCTATTTTGTGTATTCTATATTTTGTTAAAAATTCCTATTCCTTTAAGATACTGGAATACTTGGCTAATCTTACCTTTTTCTGTTTTGAGGTCAATCTGTATTCCGTTATCAGTGCCTAACCTTTCTCTTATAGCTTTTAGTTCTTTACAAGACTCGAGGACGTGTTAGATAGTAAGTTTTTTATTTCAATATATACATGTTGGTTGTGGTTTAGTGTTTAATATGTATGAATAGGTTAATTGCGTGTGTCCTATTCTTATTCGCGTTAAAACCATACTCTCCTTTCTCGTCATTGGAGGAAAACTCTTTCTTTTCTTAGGTGTTGGAATATGTAACTTCAAGAGTCTATTTTCTGCTGCCCATTCCCATTCCTATTCTTGCACACTCGGTTTTTAATTTCTGCTTCATCTGTTTCTAGTGGGTAATTTAGTTGAAGTTTCTGTAGAACTTCTTTCAGCCTACTAACAACTACACTTGGTTTTGCACATGGTTTTACACTTTCATTTACAAAAAATGTTTGATGTATAAAGTGGTTAGGGAGATTTATTATTTTCTTTGCATATTTTAGTAGTAGCCACATTCTTCTAAATCTTAGTGGTAGTATGCCTGATTCTATGCGTAGGCTACTAGTTGGGCTGGTTTGATAAGCCCAAATCGCAAATCGTATGCATACGTTTTGTATTACAGCTAAGGTTTTGAGGTTGAAATTGTAACAAACCTTTTGAGTTGTATTAAAATATACAATAATTTAGGCAACTTCGTTCATTTTTGTGTCATGTAAATTGCATACTGGCTGAAACGAATACTTTTAGATATTTTAAAGTGGGGTAGTACGCGCGTTTCATGCGCAGACATCTTTTTTGAAGTCCATGTTGTTACGATAAAAGCGTCCATTTTTGCTCTTGATTATATTTATTAAAAAGTGTTGTAAATTTTACGGTAAGAGCTAACTAAACCTATTTTTCTTTGTCTATTATATTTATCCTTTTTAGGCACTTTTATTTTACTTTGGTTTTACTTTTATTACGTTACATTTTCCTATCACGTAATTTCATTGTATTTGAATGTTTCAATTTAACGAGGATGACGCAATATAACTTGTTGCTATGTTGAAAATTATAAATAAATGGTACATTAACCAATTTAAATCAACCAAGTTTGGCTTTTTGTACAAAAATTTTTTTCATTTGCGATCAAGGAATATCAAAACTATGTTATATTTCCATTTCAAGATTGATTGCACAACCAAAATTGAAAGCGTGGCTTCGTCAGCACATCTTATCAGTAACAGTACAGCAGTGACAACCAAAATTTTAAAGTACAAAAGATATTTCATTTCTAATTATTAGTATAAGGTATTTTTTAAGTTACTAACATTAGTATTAAGATTTTCTAATTTATAACTTGTCTTAAAGATTTTATAATAAATCGTGTTATTGTTTTCAATTTCACATTTATTACATTTACGGTTTACTTGTTTTCCATAAAATAAGTTGGCGCCCGAGGCATTTTAACATTTATTTACAGGTTGAAGTTACATTTTTTTGTAAAGCGAATATATCTTAAGAACATGACCCATTTAATCACCCGCTGAGCTGAAGGCACAAAATCTTCTATTTATTATTAGGAGTATAAGTAATATTAGGGGTGAAATTACTAATAAGAACTGCTACACCCTATATTAATTTTTTATTACAAAATACGCAGCGGTTTCATATGCTGTGGATTCATAGTCGAATAGACTTAATATTAGAGCTTTATATACTCGTATAAGAATTTCCCTATCGGACACCATTTGAAGTTGGAGAGAAATTTTATTATATTCAACCTTTTTCTAGCTTTTGTTGCCACATTTTCGACATGACATTTCCATGTGAGTGTACTATCAAGTGTTACTCCTAGAATGTTGTAATTAGTAACACACGTAATTTTATTTCCTCTTTCCTCATTTAATACTGCGTTTATTGCGATTTGCATTGGTCCATTGTGTGTCACATCACCTTTGGATGATGTGTACAAGGCTAAGTGTCATCCACATACATGCATCGGACTATTTTCTCAGTATTGCCAATATCTGGTCAAAGTTTATAGTAGAAATATCATTGTCTTGAATTACAAATTCTGTTGCTAAAAGATTGAATGTTCTCACGACAGTTATCCCACCATATTCGTTATCTATTTGTTGAATCGAAAATACATGTTTTTAATGGGATGTATTCTTTTTCCACCAATGAAATCTACCAAAATAAAACCGCCTACTTTTAATACATTCCATTGTTGTTGTATGAACTTCTAGTGTCGCATCATGCAGAGTATCATCCACAAAATTATAATCATCTGATGAATCATATGTTACCTTCCCAATCTTTTGAGGATGCTCTTCTAAAAGTAATTCAAAATTCTTTTTATTAATTTTCCTTTTATTATTGCCTCATTTGGATTTCTTCTGTTCCTTCTCTTTTAACCTTTCCAATACTTCTGCTGTAGTAAGTATTTCTTCATATTCGTTGGCTTTTAACCTAGGCACCACCTTTCCTTTTTCTTGTACTGTTTGAGTTGCTTACTCTTAACTGGTACGTTCGGAAATATACGAATGATATTTGTTGGTGATGGGATGACATTATTATTTGAATTATGCCCAGTTAATTCTAAAGTGTTTCCAAAGGATTGCTCGTTTTGTGGTGCAACTAATTTTATTTATAATTTTCAGGTTAATGGCTGGCTCGCTTTCCTTATTACTGGTGTCTGCTTCCGTGCTGTCTGCAATTTCTTTCCGAATTATCACGGTTTGCCCCCCCCCCCCAGTTTTGGGATTAAATGTGGTTTCGGGGAATTTTTTAGCATCCACAGGATATATTCCTGTACTAAGAAATCCAATAATAGTATTTGCAGATTTCTCTCCAGACTTCACCTGGTAGTTCAGAACATTCTGACTGTTATATGCCCTGGAATCCCTTCATCTAGCCGTCGCTTTGCAAATAAGACTAATTTTTTTCTCCCAACAATTCTTTACGGGCTCAAAAAAGCATTTGTCTAATGGTTGTTACCGATCTGTTAAGTCACTTGGAAATTTGACTATAATCTGTCCAAAAACGACGCGAAGGAATAAATCAATGGGTTTTGAAGATTCCAGTGGCGTTGGGTTGTTTTATGATAAACGATATAAAACTGAAGTAATATTGATTAGATATGTCATAATGAAATTAATTAATACTAATTAAAAGTTGGGAAGGAACGATGACATTATTTATTTGTAATATAATTTTTAAGTTTTTAAGTTTTCAATAAAACCTTGCAATCGTCATTTGTTTGTGTGCAAAACCCACGCCTATGATCTTTACTTTAGAACTTAACAACAGGTACGTGTTAAAGGATTAGCAGTTATTGATAAATATCTTACGTTGTAACACTATAGTGCGGAAGCGGTATATCCTAAAACTAGTTTAAGAAATTTATTAAGTACTTAATACAAAATCGTGTACCGCTTATATGTAAAATAAATAAATTATTTTACTTTATTGCTTCGCTTCGTTTCTGGACAGACTTTAATAGGATATCTTGTGTAATGCTGCTTTTACAATGCGGTAACTTATATGACTGTTATGTCCGTCATATAAAAGCAATGCCTTTTGGTTAGGCATTTCACGTAGAGTCCTAATATTTTGAATTTCATAAAATTATGGCTCCTCCATCCACCCATTTGAAGAGCAACTAGGTGTTGCCCCTGCATAGTGCCCTTCTAAAGTTCATCGTGTTTGTATGCCTACACCTTTATAAACTATTAAAGGAGGTAGACATTTTCCATCAGCAGATATGGTAGCCAAAATAGTAATAGACTGTCTTCCATAGCCACCAGATATTCTTACTAAAGCTGTAAATAAAATTAAGCATTGGTACTCGAATATAATAATAACAATCTAGTTACTTACCTTTACCTTTTTCTCCAATTGCCTTTGCCCTTTTTGGATCTATACAAAATTCACTGTAATCACAATTAAACGCAAATTGATTCTTTCCTTTCAAATTATGAATTTCTACCAAATGTTTTAATTCGCTAAAAATTTGTATGCAACAAATGGGTCCTTTGCGTCATTTCTGGACTTTTGTATTAATTCCGGTTTTTTTAATGATAGGGTTGGATGCCGTTTCATAAAGCCATAATACGAGTAGTCTCCTGGCATTCTATATGTGAATGGTTCTAATTTATGAGCAGCAACGTACTGACCAACAATTTATTTTATTTCACGTTTACTGCACGGATATCATATTCTCTCCCTAGTTTTAAAACATGATTCGAAGGCATTCTCAGCTACCATACTTAAGCAACTGTTCGATCAGAACCCACTTTCCCTACAGGAACTTTCCTGCCTTTGATCCTGTGATAAACAACTGCTTAGGAATGCTGTAAAATTGTTCAACTTGGGACATGTTATCTTTTTTTGTAATATATCTGCAACTGCTTTATTTAAATCTTCCGGAGTGTATGTCGGTCCTTTAATTTTTCTCACATATTGTCTTGGCGTCTCGGTCTTCGTTATCTTTTTGAGCTTCGGTGAATCGTAAAATGCGAGGGTGTTGTGTGCCTCTTTGTATAAATCGCAGCGAATCTGGTTTTCGACTGTTTCAGTTACCACAAGGTGAAAAGAATGAACAAAAAAGGAGTAAATGGTTGGCGTTTATAAACAGAACTAATTTATCTTCAGGAGCTCGTATTTGTGAAGCAAGTCGATATATACCCACATATATTAGCAGATTACAACAGATTTGTAATTAATCTGAATCGTTAATTAATTGTTCTTCAACAACAGGCACATTTTGAAACAACTCAATGTGAATCCAACATACAGGACGGACGAAAACTGTTAAAATGGAATGCGTCACCTACGATTCAGGTCAATTTCAAAGGCCACTATTATACTAAGGTATGTTTTCCCTCTAGAAACTCAAACGAGTACAGAATTCCAACCACTCCAAAATGAAATTGAAAGGGAGGATGTTGAAAATGGAAATGTTGAAAGTTGTTGTGGTAAGCATATACTTTCAATGAAGATATGTAGTGTGTAAGTAATTTAATAAAATCTATAAGTGAAGTAATAAGAAAACTAAAAACAGCACAACGAACCATTCAGTTGTTGAGAAAACGCATCACAGACATGACGGAAATATACAGACAACTGTTTGATCAATATCAGATTCACTTTTTAATAAAAGGTTCTCACATAGGGGTGGAATGGTCTGACAACACAATTACCAGAAGTTTTCGGTTATGTATGGCATGTGGACGAAGAAGTCAGAAAACAAAAATTACCCTATCTAAACATTAGAACATTGCAGCAACGCATTCAAAACTTCAAGTTTGAAACAGGTGCGGTAGATGAAGTTTCTGATCTTTCAGCAATAAAAGTATGTATGCTGTTTGAAACTAGAAGCCAGTTCGTATGTTATATTCAGGCCTTGTATTTTGAGATTTCAAGATTTAACCCGCAAGAAAAGTTTGCGTCATTAGTACTACATGAGATGGCTATTCATCCACAATTACAATACGATAACAGTGTACATAAAGTGATTAGAAGACCAAACATGTCATTATCAGGAAATTTAGATAGTTCAGTAGAAGTTGCTACACACGCTTTAGCTTTTATGTTGACACGCCTAACTAGCAATTGGAAACAGACAGTAGGATACAAATTTACAGTCAATTCTTATAGTGCAAAGGAGGCTTTACAGAAAATTTTGGACATTGTAAGACCAGTGCAACAGGCTTGAATGTTAGTACAGTGATATCAGCTATGAGTCCACAAAATCCAGCTGTATGGAAATTATTGAATATAGTAGCTCATCAATCCTGAAAAACGGCTATATGTAATGCCTGATGCCGTACACATATTTAAAAATGTAGCAACGGCATTGATAAAGCACAAAGTCTTTGATTTAGATGAATCTATAGTGCAAAAGTATGACTTTTCTTCAAGTACTGTGCTTCTGAAAGCTGTTGAAGAAGTCTTCAAGATTGAACAAGAAAAGAAATTAAGAATTGCTCCCAGATTGAAGGACTTTATGTTTAGCCCGACCCTTTTCGACAAAATGAGCGTGAATTTAGCCTTTGGCTTGTTCAATAATGATACGGCTGCTGCTATAACTTACTATATGAAAACAGAAGCGCTGGATCCAACGTATCAAACAACATATTGGTTTTGCAAACTGCTGTTTCAATGGTTTTCTTTGATGTCTGCCCGCCATCAAAAACTGGGTATATCGAAAACCAATGCGGTGGCTGATGAAGAAACCATGACATTTTTCAAACGCTTTATGGAAATAACTCCTGGACTCCGTGTTAGCAATGGAACATGCAGCCCTTCCAATGCGGTTTGCTATTGGCAACGCAAACGGCTCTCGATCTACAAGCTGAGTATTTGAAAGATGAAAACTTTAAATATTTGTTACTAGGTCGTTTGACTCAAGATTGTATAGAAAATCTCTTTTCACTTTGTCGATCTCGAACACCAGTACCAGTACCTTGGACGGTTAATTTTGCAGACAACGGCGAAGCTATCGTTAAATATTGCAAAAAAATGCAAACCAACGAACCGAATCAAAACGAATTTTCTGATCTTGAAATTTATGATGAAAATGCAGAAATAGGTGAACATGACTCCCAGTGCTTGTATTACTTACTTGGTAATATTCTTCACAAGTTGAAACCAGAAACATGCATTAATTGTTTCCAACCATTACTGTGTAATAATATAGAGGAAAAGCATCACATCGCACTATTGACGCAGTTGAAGGATTATAAAGAAAATTTATTAATCTATTCAAATTTTGAATTGGTTGGATTCATTAAAAAGGCGGAACTTTCGAGCAATTAAAGAACAGTCGCTGAATAATAGCATAAGTTCGAAGGAAGGCGCAGCTGCATTGTTTTTAAATAAACAGTTTTGTGCACTTAAACTTCCATAATATAATTGAAAAAATTGTTTCCTTGTTTATGCGAACAAGATTTTTTTCGCATTACGTGACTTTAATGAAAAGTATAGTAAAAACAGCAAAGAGACTGCCAGAGCTTCAAGAAGCATTGCAATGAGAAGTGCTTTAAAAGATTTAAAATAAAGTTTAGAATTTTCAAATTTTCATTTTTCTTTTCCGTACTCTGTTTTTACTTTACCGAACAGTTCTTTTTGACAAAACACTGTGTGGTTATGCACATTCAAATGTCCCGCCAATTTGTAGGCCAACGATGGACGACTATCGCATTACTCTGTCAATCTAGTAACTCTCCCTTTCAGCATTCGATTTGACAATTGCTTTTGAGTGTGTGCCACACGATAAAAAAGTGAGACCTTATCATTTCAATGGTATTGCATCAAACTTTATTAAACCATACTTATATAACAGAAAAAGAGTGGAATATCACAAGGCGCTACCCTAAATGTTGGAAGTATCACAAGTCTCCATATTGGGCCCTGTATTATCATCACACATGATCCTGATTTTATGAAATTTTCGGAGCACTGTTCAATGATATACTTACCTGGGTTAAATTTTGTGATTACCTACCTTTGTAACAAAATTGTAAAGATTTTTGTTTTAAGAATGTTCTCTGAAATAAAAATGGAATCTTTTGCTTTAATATACTAACATTTAGTCTAGGGAATATTAATGAGGTTGCTCTAGTCAGAGGTCTTTGTGCAATAGACACAGGCTATGATGTTGATATGTGAATTGCGTCATGGATAGGACTGCAAAAATCACTTGCACAATTAAAAATGTTTACTCTTCTTAGTCAGTACATACATCAATACCGAATTTGCATATAAGCATATATTAACAAAATACCAAAAAAAAAACAGTAACTGTAATGAATATAGACTGTGGGCCAAATTAAGTTGGAACATAATTTCAACTTTAATAACTTTTTTGTTTGTTAATGGATTTTAATGATTTTTGGGGATATGAAGTTAGTCAAAATATTCTTGTAGTCAGTTTATAACAAAACCTACCAATTTTGGCGAGGACCGGACTTACGGCGATTTTATTAAAGCGGTGCGTTTAAGCTCGTTGCAAAAACGAATTGCGCTATTTACAAACCGACTAGTATTTTTTTAACAAGGACATTTATGGGAAAATAAGGTCTGAAAATATCAATATTGTAAAACCAAAACCTGAAAAATGGCGATTTTTTTGTGGGACGGTGATTGTCGGCATTAAGTAATAACAATTCAGATAGAGAATGCCTCTTTACTTTCATTAAGGTTGCTTTGGAATCAAACATTTGTCAAATTTTCGACATTTCAAACTTACCTGTTCAGTTTTAAATAAGTAGACATGGTTCTGTCTTTGGAAGATAAGATTTTGATTAAAGAATTAGCGGAAACGAATATGGGTGCACAAAAAATACTTAAAATGTTTCCAGAAAAAAACTGGAAGTTAAGTACCGTAAGATATTTTATTTTATTTTGCCACCATAATGTTCTTTATACGCCTCCAAATGCGGGCGTAATGTGGTCTTTATAGCACGAAAATGTCATTGATGCTAAGCAGCATGATTGACAGCAAACACATGACATGATATATAATAGCAATATCACAGTATCTTAGTAACAACAAATTAGCCTACTGTCGACTTTATTTCACTGCATTTGCATTTAAAAACTTGCCGAAAATACTGAATCTTTTTAATATTTTGTTCCAGTTTCATAGTGCAAAATAAAATAAAACATTGTATGTACCACGGGCATAATTGTAGATTATGGCTCTCAGGAATATAAAAGCCCTCCGCTTCGCGTCGGGCTTTTAACATTCCCTCGAGCCATAATCTTCTGATTATGCCCTTAATACATAAATATCTATTTTGAAACATTATCGCGAACCACAGGCGAAGAATTATAAAAAGTGATCTCAACTTTAAGATCTACAAAAAAGTGTATTCCCAAAAATTAACTGCAGAAAATAAAGGAAAAAGGCTCTTAGGATGTCAACGGCTTCTGAGAAAATTTGATAGCAGGTAAGATATCTCAAAAATTTGGTTTTCTGACGAAAAATTATTTTCTTTACGTCAACCAAAGAATGTCCAAAATAACAGGGTTTACTCAACTAGTGAAAAAAGCGCGAGGTTCCATTGGATAGCCTTTTAATTCCAAGGTTACATTTTGCAGAGCCTGGTATCGTTGGTTGTTTCTATGTCAAGAAAAACCGGCGTTATCTTTATTGAGAAAAGTATCAATATAGATTCAGAAGTCTACCAACAGCATGTGCTTGCAAATTTGCTTTACGAAATTGAAAATACAAGTGATAATTAATGCTTTCAACAAGACGGAGCCCCCTCCCATACTTCCCGCAGCATAATAAGAATTTTACAAGAAAATTGGCCAGAAATTATCGAGCCGGATTTCTGGCCGCGTAACAGTCCTGACTTAAATGCTATTGATTACTGTATATGGGGAATTCTGGAAACCATGGTTTATGCGAATTACAATATTACGACAATTAACGATTTAAAAAATAGAATTATTTATTGCTGGGACGCATTATAAATAATTCTATTAGCCAATGGAGAAGACGCTTACAGGCTATAGTCGATAATGAAGGGGGCTTCATCCATAATCAATTCCTATAAAAAATATTTAATTTTTTGTTTGTTAGTATTTCTAGTTACCATTTCTATTATTTTATAATTCACAGTAGTATTTAATCTTATAATAAACACTGACATTTGAGTAATTTTTTTTTAAAAAGATTAATAAAAAATGTCTATTCACAAAGCAATATCGACACACCGGTGTTTTATTACTTAATAACTCTGTAAAGATTGAACCAGGAGATGAAACAATTTATATTATGTATTTATTATATTTACTACACTACTAATTAGAATATTCAATTTTTCCCCCAAATACTAGACCAGTTGCGGATACATACAGAGCATGCAATTTCTCACAAGGCCAGATTCCTAATAGTAAAATAAGTTTAGTATAACTAGATTACCATTTTCATATATAGCTAGTAAAATTTCAATTTCGAAATCTTCCAATTCAACTAGCCTTTGTTTTACAAGATAATAAAAAAACAAATCCCTGTAATAACCAAAACCTCATTTACATATAATCTTGGAGAAGCCTGTTCATTTCACACAATTTGCCGTAGGATAAATATAGATATACATACCCACACAATAAAAAGTAGGGCGCATATAAACTGAACACTCTTATCCTCAGTGAAACAAACCTGTACTTAAATCTATAAGACAGAATTTTAAAAACACAGTATCCCGCGCTAAAGTTTGACGTAATAACTACTATACATATGACAAAAAGTATAACCGGTATAGCACACTAATTTATTTTATGCTACTGCGCAGCGGTAGCATTTTAAAGAACAACTTCCTAAAATAACAAAATGGACGTTAAAACATAATACCACACTGGGTGTTTTGTAAGAAATTCCGTTTATAAATAACCTAAATTATTATAAATTTTGGTTATAACGAATAAGTTCAAAAGTAAATATGTAATTAAAAATTATTATTAATTTTATTAAATACATAAATAAAAAGCTTACCCCGAGTGGGATTTGAACATACGACCTGTACATTATATCAGTGACCCAAAATATGCTGACAGTTATTTTAACAACGGAACTGCAGACGACATCGTCATTAATAAAGGTAGATAATTCTTTAAAATTCTAGTGATATTATTAATTTAAACACACTTTTTATTTTGTAACGACTGTGTCGATCACTGCTGAAGGCAACTTCCAAAATATGACAGATTATAAAGTAAACACAGCGACCAAATGTATTAATGCATGCGCTACAGTAATATTCTGACCTGGTGTTGACGAGGATAGCCAGATCCCATCATCGTAATCCCCAGCAATATAAAACAGTCCGTGAGCAGAAATACCTATCTTCTGCACAGCATCAAGTTACTTCCAGATAAACGAAACATCAGCAGCAGCAAGACAGGATATACAGAAGAACCATAGTAAAACGATAAGCTATAAAATAGTACAGTCGCAAAGATATAAATCGAAGGAAAATCGGAGCTAAAAATAAGGTAATGTAAGTACTGTAATTTGATCAGATTTTATATTCGAAAATTCTCTTGTAGAAATGATGATATTGATAGCACCAGAAAAAGAAATTTTTTCTAAAAATGCTTTAACTTTTCACAAGATGGCTGGTCAAAAACATTGTTACCAAATTTGTATTAAAGCTTTACCAGTAAAATGAAGGGTTCTATTATCAAAATTGTTATTACAGGTACTGCCCTCTAGTGGTAATTCAGCGGACGTAACAGATATCTTGAAATAGGCGGTTTTGAAACTGGCAAGAAAACCGTAGAAATCCTCTGGATTGCTTTACTATGTATAATTTAATTTTTAAATAAAAGTTGTAATATAGCAAATACAGAATTAAAATATTAAATATAATATTTAATTTTCAATCCAAAGATAATTTTGAATACAGTAACTATAGAAAATTATGAAATCGATACCAATGCATCGAATATCGATTTCTGTACGTTACAAACTTTCTTTCCGGAAAAAATGTCCCCTGGTAGTGCTGGACGCAAAAGTTATCAGGCACATGAAGATATTCGGGTCTTCTTCAATAATGTGTTTAAAACTTTAGACACTGATCATGAGCCATTTTTCGCCGTTGAAAGTAAATCTTCGCCCCAATGGGAGCTGTAGCAAAAATTCCATAAGCACGGCCAAGTTCATGGAACCCCAACTTGTGGATAAATCGTTCTTTTCTTATTCAGCAATTAGGCACGATTTTACATTATACAAATAAAATTTTACGCTCTTATAACAAAGAAGTTATTGTAAAATTTTACTGACACGGTTAATTTCACAGCAACGAACATCTGTACAAATTACCAATTATTCGCCGCTTTGCGCCGAAAAATTTTGGATCGCCACAGGAAATACGTTATTCCAAAAGTTACATCGGAAAGATAAACTTCATAGCCTTAGGAATAAATCAAACCTTTTTTGTGTGATAGTGGTCCATAATACGCTGATTTACGCCGTTAAAGTTAAATTTGGCGCCCATATGAAAAACAAGTTATTGCAAAAATTACATCAACAATGCTAATTTCATAGTCTTATGAATACAAACTAATCTTTTCTTGCGCTATAATTAGGTGCCCATAACGCCGTTAAAGCTAAATTTTGCGCTACAATACGAAAGAAGTTGCACAAATTACATCAACACAGCCGTGAACTTCTGCATAAATCAATTGTTTCTTATTTAATGGCTAGGCACCCATCGCGAGTCATTTTGAGCCGTTAAAATAAAATTTGACTCGGTAAAGTTAGTCATGTCTATGTAATTTTACAATAACTTGTTTTTTAAAGGTGCGCAAAATTTAATTTTAACGGAGCATAATGTGCGCTTAATTATAGTGCAAGAAAAGAATAATTCACTCATAATTTCACGACATAATTGGCGCGTAATCACTGGGTATGAAAGAATTTATTTATGCAAAAAGTAACGGCTGTGTAAAGTTAGACGTGTCAATGTAATTTTTCCCAGAACCTCTATGGAAGTACAAAATTTTATTTTAGAACGTAAAACAGCGCATTATTGGTTCCTACTTCCTGCATAATGTAATTTTTACAATAACTTGTTTTTTAAAGGGGTGTAAAATTGAATTTTAATGGAGC
Organism: Vesta saturnalis; assembly: GCA_036346205.1. NCBI lineage: Eukaryota > Metazoa > Arthropoda > Insecta > Coleoptera > Lampyridae > Vesta > Vesta saturnalis. The sequence goes on along the minus strand of JARFJB010001033.1, from coordinate 739,417 downwards.
ATAATCAGCACTTAATTATTGTGAAAGAAAAGTTTAATTTACTCATAATTTCATGACAATTGGCGCCCAATTACTGGATATGAAAGAATGTATTTATGCGAAAGGTAACGGCTGTGCAAAGTCAGCCGTGTCAATGTAATTTTTGTCAGAACTTCTATGGGAGTATAAAATTTTATTTTAGCGCGTAAAACAGCGCATCATTGGTTCTTACTTCCTCCATAATGTAATTTTTACAATAACTTGTTTTTAAAGGGATGCAAAATTTAATTTTAATGGAGCATAATGAGCGCTTAATTATCGTGTAAGAAAAGATTAATTTACTCATAATTTCACGGCATAATTGGCGCCTAATTATTGGGTATGAAATAATTTATTTATGAGAAAGGTAACGGCCGTGTAAAGTAAAGTAAAGTTGGCCGTGTTAATGTAATTTTTGCCAGAACTTCTATGGGAGTATAAAAGTTTACTTGGTTTCTACTTCCTGCATAAGAAAAATTATGACTGTGAAGTTAGCCGTGTTGATGTAATTGTTACAGTAACCTGTTTTTTTGTTACTTTAACGACGTATAGTGGTACCTAATTAAAGCGCAAGAAATATTAATCTATTCCTATGTTCACTTGTCTATATAATCTTTGTAACTTCTGTCCCAAAATCGCAAAATTTTACAGCCTCATTAGTGGATAATAAAACATTGAATTATGTCACAGATCACGGTGATTTTGCACATAAATTAGCCGTGTCGGTGTAATTTTGTAATAAGTTCTTACCTATAACGATGCAAAATTTTATTTGAAAGTCTCAAAACAGCACATAATGAGTACCTAATTTTATTGAAAAAATTTTATTCACAATGTTATAAAGTTAGTTTTATCGTTGTAATTTGTGAGGTAACATTTTCAGTGGCGGGGCAAAATTTTATTTCAGCGGCGCAAAGCGGCACCTAATCACTGCATAAGAAAAAACTTATTTATGTCGATGTTCACGGCTGTCAAGTTAGCAGTGTCAGTTCAATTTTCCTATAAGGGCACAAAATTTTATTTTAACTACGCAAAGTGGCACCTAATTGCCCCTAATTACTGAATAAAAAAAATAATGGTTTATCCAAAAGTCGGCGGCTCCGTGTTTATAGAATTTTTGCTCTAACTTATTTCCCATTGGGGCGCAAAATGTAATTGCAACAGCATAAAAATTATACCTAATTATACACAAGTTGAAGCCCCGGCTACCTTCCCGCACCTGAAGATGTCGAAGTTCCTCACGGTATGAATGCTAATTTTGAAGGTATATATGAGATCTGCTAACTTTGTCAGAATAATACAGTAATTCTTTATGTGATTATTTTCATTTACTATTTTATATCTTGTTAGTTTTGTTTCAGTGACTAATGACAATCTACACACAGAATAGCGCGATGGTACGCGAGGACGTAGCCGAGGAGGTAGTCAAAGGTATCGTTGAGGGCGTGGTGCAGTCTCAGTCGGAGTCAAACACTGGTGCGTTCACAAAACGCGACTTACGCAAATTGCTGCGGAAGCAGATATTATATGCCCTGATTGTATGCTGAGGAAATTCAAAAAATCGAATAATGATTCTGCAGTTAAATGAGGACATCAATATGCATTCAAAGAAATTTGTTTAAGTACGTCATACACAAAATGTCACGTTTATGTTCATTCAAAAAGTTGGAAGCATTAGAAACATTTCTTTTCTAGCTAGTACATGTCCGAGGAATGTTAGATCTGGATTTTATAATAACACTAAATACAGTGTCTATAATGGATCAATTGTGTCGAAGTATGCAGTCATGACATCCTCTAGACGCTAGAGACATACATTTTACAACCTACTCCATTTAGCTATAATAAAGCAGAAATCATCCCAGAATGTAGGGGAAGAAATATCAGCCGCTAGAGTTGCAACCAATCAAGATATCATCCCAGAGGAAATTTCCCAACGTCACGATGATGTAATCGCACTAATCAAAGATTCTATACTGTAGTTTCTTTTTTTTTTGCTTACTTAGTTCATTGTACAGCAGTTTTTATGTTTTTATTGTATGTATATGTTCAATGAACATATTGTCCATAAGTCATGCATCCGCGATTTTTGGAGTGACAGAACCTACTGGGCGCCCTCCGGGGTAGAATCAGTGGTTGTCACCCCAAAACCCTCTTACACACGTATAAAACATATATCCGCCATGTTATGGATTTCCGAGCTCCCATATATACAAATATAAACCCCAAACACCTTTACTCCATCGCTTCCTGTGAGCGCCGAATTTTTCGACGCATACACCGGTTACCCTTCAGGTACCCTAATACCCTTACTATCCAACGCGCCAATATATCCCCAATCACACATAGAATCCAAACCCTTCAGAAAAATTTTACCCACAAAAGAATTTTCGGCGATACCATCCCAACCAAAGAGATCCTTGCCACTCCTTATAACTACCGCTTTCTCCCATTCCCACGAAGGAAACCCAAGCTCAAATTTAAACATCTACCCGCTATCCTCACACAACTCCTCGGCGGCCTCCCCGAGGAGATAGAAGAATCCCTTGACAACATCCAGTATGCCCTCCGCATCCCCACGTCTATTGGATGACGAACCCAGCAAGATACCGGCCAACGAATATAAGCACACCAACCACGCTACACACACCACAACTACCATACACACTTAACCCACTAACACATTCATTACTCAATAAAACCTAAATAATTTTTTCTTTTACACCCAAAATAACCACACCTCATGATTGTGCAACATACAATAACACCAAACACCGCAACACAATAACAAGGAATGACGAGGGCTGAAGAGGAGAAGGACTCCTGAACAGTCCACAAATAAGTAACATAAGCTAACAATAAGTAAATACTAACACATAAGCATGAGCATACTAACAAAAAAAAAGAAGCGGAAGTATTACACTGGAAGGATGAGGTTTCATTCAGAAAACCTTGAAAAATACCTAGGAAACAGCGGTAATACCATTATCTACAATTTTTATGTTAGCTTTGTTCTTATTTTTTAGTGGGTTGATCATTCACCATGTAGTTTTAATATAATTTGACGCGTTATTGAGTTCACTCTGATAAAATTGCCTTTTTGATGAAAGAAGTTCCGTTTGGTACACCCGATAAAAATGGTTATACAGCGTGTCCATATTATTTTGCAAAAAAGTAATGTTGCAAGTGCAGTTACACTTACACATTTTAGTCAATTGGTTATCTATCTACTGTGCGTATGTGTAATAATGGTGAAAGTTTACATTTTCATATTACATTTTCATAGTACGTAAATTTATGTAAGGATACCTCCCCTCCCCCTGCTGAGCCAACATTTGTGCACCATCGGTATTTATTCGAACCTTAAGGAATTTTAATTATTAATCTTTTCCCTACAGCTGACGACTAGTTGTAGTATAGTCCAAAACTAGTAGTTGTCATTAATATAAGTGTCAAGTGTATCATTCAATAGATAATTAGAACATCAAAAATTGGCGACGAAGTGAAGAAAATTAATTATCAAGTTTAGTGTTCCGTGGAGTAATGTTAGGGGTTGAAGAAGTTTCATCATGAATCCAGAACAATTGTCAAATCTTCTGGCAACTTTGACAACAGCCGTTACAGGTATACAGTCAAAGAACCAAACCCAAAGTTCTAATCCAGGTGTGTTTTTATTACCCAATTTAGAAAATTTAAAGCAGTACCTAAATGAAAAATGTCTTTTCAAATAGGAAAATGTCACAAGTGCTGATTAATTCAATCGGTGCCACAGGATTTAAGGTTATGTGTTCCGTAGTTACTCCGGATGAATCTTCAAATGTCCAAAGTCTATAGTCTAATAGATAAAATGGAACATCATTTATGTCCCAAACTAATTTGTGTAGTCAAACAGCATCCGTTCTTCGATTGTGTGCAGTTAGAAAAGCTATCTGTCGAAAATTTTGTTTCTACATTACGATGATTCGTTGGGTAATCGATAATAATCATACCCGTGAGCAGATTTTAAAAATTAAGTATGCGTCACTTGAGTTGACTTAAGTGGTGATTGAGGAACCTATTATCCAGGAGGTTAGCGTGAACAGAATCAAAATCCAAGGTTAGTTTTCATGAGCTAGCCATGGAAAACTTAGCTTAACTTAACTTTCACGCCTTTCCCTTACGGGGTAGGCAAAACAATCCCTGCCTCTTGTTCATTTTTCATTCTCAATCTTTCCCCATGCTTTCCTACATCCGAATACCTGCTTAGCTTCCGAAAGATTCATACATTGTCTCTGGCATGCCCTTTTATTTTTAAAACTCCTTATCTTTCTTTCCTTTATCATACATTCTACTACATTCAGCCAAGTTTTACGCAGCCTATCAGGCACGGCCTTACCTTTAACCCCACTCGCATATATTTGCTTCGTTAATCTTGCGTTGTTCATTCTCTCAATGTGACCAAATCAAGGTAATGTTTCACTGTTATGCCTATCCATCATCGTCTTTTCCTCGCCACACTCCTTTCATTATGCATTCATTTCTTGTCTTGTCCCTTCTCCTTTTACCACATGCGCTTCTCAGGAATCCATACCCACGGCATTTATGTTTCTTTCGTGCCTTTTTTGACATACCCATGTCTCACTTCCATACAGTACTGACGGGACAAGCACGCCATTATAGATTGCTCGTTTCGCAGCTAGGCTCATACTTTCGTTTCTCATTATCGTCCACATACTTAAAATCAATTTCCTTTCAGAATTGCCCCTCGTCCAATCTCGCCCTCCATTGTACCATCTGCAGTAAACATTCTACCCTAATATACCAGCTCGCCCACTTGCTCCACAGTTTTATCTTGCACGGTGAATACTTTACTCTCCTTTCCACCTTCCCGATTGAATACCACAATCTTAGTTTTGTTCACGTTTACCTTTAGCTCCATGCTCTCACAGACTATATCACACTTCCTCAACACAGTCTGTAACTCATCCGCACTGTCATTTAATAAGACTGCGTCATCCGCATTCACCAGAAGTCGTACATTTACGTCACCAACCATTACAGCATTTGTATCGGTATATGCTTGTCTAATACATTTATCCATGTATATATTGAACAACCATGGTGACATCACACAGCCTTGTTGCACTTCTTGCTCAATATTAAACTATTCACTCACACCTCTTCTCACCCTAACACATCCCCGACTACCGTTGTACACTGCCCTCATTCTGTTTATTAGACCTTTATTTACGCCATATTCGTTTAATATTTCCCACAGCTTCTCCCTATTCACTTTGTCGTATGCTTTCTTCAGATCTACAAACGCACACTACAGCTTCCTCTTTACACTTTTCTCTCCCTGGCATGAAGCCACCCTGCACATCCTAAATCTTAGTTTGTGTAATTTCTCGTACTCTATCAATCAATATTCTTCCAAATACTTTACCAGGCACGCTGAGCAAACTTATTCCTCTGCAGTTCTTGCAATCACGCTTGTTCCCCTTATCCTTATACAGTGGTACAATGATCGCGCTCTTCCAGTCCTTCGGAACTTTTCCACACATAAAGCATACATTGAATATTTCATACAATCTTCGTATAAGCTTTGCACCCCTATACTTTAGTATTTTACCAGTAATTTTATCTACGCCTGCTCCCTTGCCGTTTTTCAACCCTACGTTTTGTCTGCCTCATTTATCCCAATATCCTTCTCAGTTTCATTCACCATTCTTTATACATTCCCCTCATTTAACCCTTCCGTCTTAATTTCCTCACTACTGTACAGCTTTCCGAAATATTCTTGCCAGCATTTCCACACTTCATAATCGTCCCATACTATTTCGTTGCTCATATTCATCACTCCTGCAGCGTTTCGTTTTGGACCATGTTTTGTATTTTTGACCCATTTCCATAAGAGTTTTTTGTTTCCCTCAAAATCGTTCTGCATTTTCTCTCCTTCCACAGCCAACACTTCCTCTTTACTTATTCCTACTGCCGCCTTCACTTCTTTGTTTCTTAATCTGTACACCTCATACAATCGCTTTTTCTCAGTCTCATTTTGTGCAGCAATCATTACTATGTACGCATCTTTTTTCTTACATACGTACAGACTCATTCCACCAAGCACTTTTTTTCAGTCTAACAGTCGCTCTTCCACATATCCGCACAGCACAATTGATAACACAGTTTTTCAAGCTTATCCATGCATTTTTTGAAAATGTTTGTACCTGCGGTGATAGTAATATTTAATTTGTAGATGGTGTAAAACTGATTCAAAAACGTTAAAATGTGACTGTTGTAAATGTAAAGGTTATATTGGAAAAGTTTGTATGAAATCAATTTTGAATCAACATTCGAATAACGGTCAGTTGAAACATTCGCAGTCTTAACAAGTTGAACTATTTACGTATTCAATCATTTGTAATTCATCCAGAGATTTTATTACAGTTGATTTAATTAATGATATCTACAAGCGATGTGTTGTTTCCGAAGGAGATGTCGAAAAATATTCCATTTAGGTAAGAATTAAAAATCAAATTTTTTAAGTAAATTCTGGTGCAAGATTTACTCTCCTGCCAAAGAATGATTTCAAATGTCTACAATTAGATGTCGAATTACAACCAACCAGCGACAAACAAAAAATGTGTTTGATACTTTGAGAGTTATTGAAGTACAAGTTACGTTTAAAAATCGAACGGCAATCGAAATCACGTTTATTGTTCCAGAGTAATTTCCTGCTTTACTTGGTAGAGCATGGATTCGATATTTAAAAACAGATATTTAGGAGTTAGATAATTCATAATGTACAATTCTGTTGGTTGAATCTATCTCTGAAATGATTTCTAAATACACTGAATACATTCCAGGAGTCGCATGTTCATTAAATCAAAACCAGTTTTTCTACGAGAACGAGAAGTTCCACTTGCTTTATGAGATAACGTTTATGCGGAATTAGATTCATTGGAAGAAAATGGTATGGTTTCTAAAGTTCCCGTTAGGATCACCATTACCCAAGCTTGATGGCAATATCGGATTATGTCTATATTACAATCTCGCCGTTAATCCAAAGCTGAAGGGTCCACATTATCCCATTTAACAAACCGACCAAGGCTTGGGTAATATCAGAAATTCAAATATTTAGATTTGTATAAAGCCTATTTACATGTTCAAGTCGATGAAGAGATTCAAGCAATTCAAACCATTTCACCGCATCGGGGAACTTACCGTATGAATCGTTTTTCATTTGGGATTAAGACAGCATCAAATGAGTTCCACAAAATACTTGATCAAACTTTGTGTGGATTAGATGGCGTTACATAGTATTTTGAGGATATTACGGTGCATGGTTCAAAAAAAGCTCGATGGTATAAATGATTATCGATGTTCCATAAGCAACGCTTGACCGTCATTCAAAATATAATTTACATTTCTCCTCTAATGCGTGAATACCGGAATTTAAAAAATATCAACTAGGATGCATTGGACTGGGACCAGACTTTTAAATTCACTCATTTTGGATAAAATTGTAACAAGCCGTACAGTTAAAATAACAAAGACGCAAGCTCCATGGCTGACTAATAACATAAAATTATTAATCTCTATTAGAAATAAGGCATTAAGGAAATTGAGGAGTTCTAAACTCGAAGCTAATTGTAACTATCACAAATTGCTACGTAATTCTGCAACATCTGCTGTTCGTCATGAAAGAAAAGCTTATTTGAACTATATAGCAAAAGATATTTCCTTTACCACTTTTACTAGTACTCAATGGTACAGCAATAAAAAAAGTGTCACTCTAGCGTAGTTTTCTAATTTAGAACACTCAGTTCGACCAAGATATTTAGACTCTCACATCCGATCTTGCTGTGAAGGCACTGACAAGATTTTAATACTAATGTATTAACTCTTTTTCTTCTCTTTTCAATTGCTTGTAAAACCTTTAAGTCAATGTACAAATCCTAAAGTTCTATAAGTACTTCTACACCCACTACAAATTTTAGCTACTTAACAGTTTGAGAAGATTTGGTGCTTTTTGCTCAGTCGTAGATTAAAGTGGGCCAGGTTCATAAATTATCGATTTTTTTTTCTTTATTAACCAAAAAATATTTACATGTACCTAGATATGCTCGCTTTAAAATCGGGGTTGTTTTTAAATATGGAATAAACAAGTAAACCATGATAAAATCAATTTAAAAGAAAATTTCTACAACAAGTTTTATTAACACGGCATATATCTGATTATAAACAAAAATACTTAATGCTTCTGTTAGTAACGTTAAAAACTATGAATAATTATTAATGTTGTGAGTAATTAATTGAATCAGAATACCTTAGTCTTGTACACACTGTAGATGACGAAATGGATGCATGCTGTATCAGCGATTTTGGAAAATTGATACGTAATATTACTTAGGTTGAAATAAATCTGGATTTAAATGAATATACTTCACTCTTGATCAATCGTACTAATACCGTAACTTAGACTAACGGTAAAATATTTAATGGCGTAGATGTGTTTAAACGTGGAAAGGTGAAGTTAGAGTAAAAAATAAAACGTAAACGTGAAAGTAAAAATAAAAAAAAAATGCCTGAAAAAAAGCAAACGTCTCAAACTTTAATATAATAGTTTTTCTGTAACTCACCATAAAATTTATAGCACTTAATAAAAAAATTTAACAAAGCAACATGGATGCTGCATCCACCTTCAAAATTTCATCAACAAGAATCGCTACAGTAGTCTTTGCGCATGAACATCTCTCAAATTGATGTGCGAACGGTATGCGTACGAGTTCTAACTAAAATAGTCAAATGCATGTTTTATGCAACTAGATATGCAACACACATGTCACGTAATGCACGTTAAGTTGCCTAAATAAATGTAAATTTATTACAAAAGTAAAAAGTTTGTTACATACTGTTTAGAAAACTGTATTTCCTTCAGCCTCGAAAAAGGCAGTTGTACATCCTATTCCAAAAACAAAACAAGTTAAAACAATGAATGATCTCCGACCGATTAGCATATTACCAACTATATCTAAGCTTCCACAAACGCTTATGAAACATCAAATTATAGACCACTTGAATTCCTATGACATTATACCCAGCAATCAATATGGATTCCACCGTGGATTTAGCTGCTCTGCAGCTTTAACTTCAATTACAGATGACATTCTGAAGGCTTGGGACAAAAATAAGTTAACTGTGTTGATTTTATTGAGTGTTGAGTTTACCAAGGCATTTGATAGTGTTTCCCGTTACTTTTAATCTTAGGTTATATTGGTTTTAGCGATGCTGCGTCACTTATTCTTAAAAATTACTTAACTAATAGACACCAAGCTGTGGGTTATGGTTGTTTCTTTTTTCTATATACATTTCACACTTCAACGATTACATTACATACTGCATGACTCATTTTTATGCAGACGACACACAGTTATATCTGTTGTTTCACTCTTCCAAGATACAAAACGCCGATAGATGTATAAATCGAGATGTTGCGTCTTTATGTAGTATTGTTGCTAATCATGTTCTTAAAATTAATGTTTTTAAATCGTCGTTAATTGTGTTTGGTCCTAATAAAGCAGAGAAGTTGGCAAGACCTTTCTTAAATGTTAAAGTCAATGGTGAGAGTATTAAACCTGTGGACGAAGTTCACAACTTGCGACTTAGACTCTAAATTGCGCTTTCGCGCCCTTATTAATAAATGCATGAGTGCTGCATATCTGGGATTAAAACGCTTATATCCCCACAGATAATTGCTTAACCGGGATGTAAAAAGAATGCTCTGTGAATAACTAGTATTGTCCAACTTCAACTACTGCGACACAATCTATGGTCCATGCATTACTGTATTCGATGCGAATAGACTTCAAAAATGTCAGAATTCCTGTTTAAGATTAATTTTTGACATCAGACGTTTTGACAGGATCACTTATAAACTTTTTGTCTGTAAGTGGTTGAATATGGAAAACAGGAGGATCTTGCACTCTGCATATTTCTTTCACAAAATAATTCTCTTTAAAACGCCCCCTTATTTATACAATCGCATTACATTCAACACAAGCGTTCATAACTTAAATCTCAGATTCAAAGGCTTAATATCTCCTCCTATGCATTCAACAGTAAAGTTTGAACGCAGCTTTTCTTTTAATATAGCAAAATTATATAATTCTACCTCGGAAGCCTGTGAACATGGAACTTTACTATATCTTCGTAAAACTTTATTTGACCATTTGTTTACTAAGCAGTCTTTAAACATTAGTTGAAACATGATTTTCGTTATGTGACTAACTTTACCATTAGTTAGACTTATATTTGTTAGTAACTGTAATGTTCTTTCTGTTTATTGTGTGAAATTTGGATTTTTGTCATGGGTTAAGTAATAGAGCAGAGTGTTGGCAATAATTTTGTCGACGATTCTGAACTTCCCCTTGGGTTTCAAATTTACTACATTTGAATAAAGGCATTATTATTATTTAAATTCCAGCAAATGTAAATTTTTGAAGAAAGAAATTACATTTCTAGGTTACACTATCAAAAATAATTCAATACGTAAGCATCCAGATAAAGTTTAAGCAATTCTTAATGCGCCAGCCCCAAAAAATGTAGATCAACTACGACAATTTATGGGTTTGGTAACCTACTATAGTCGTTTTATTACAAATTTGTCAGAACGTACGTTCCATTTTAGAAAATTATTCAGCAAAGATCAAAAGGGGAAATGGGCCGCAGAATGTGAAAGTGCATTTATAAAACTAAAAGGCGAAGTCGTCAGCGAAAGTATCGTAATTTCATTCGATCCTGATTTACCAATTACGTTAGTTTGTGATGCTGGACCTACAGCTATTGGAGCAAAGATGTCACATATTACTCAAGGCGAAGATCGACCAGTAGCTTACAGTTCAGGATTACTAACTACAACTGAATACAACTACAGTCAGTTAGATAGAGAAGCACTGGCTACAATTTTTACAGTCCACAGTCTATATGGTCGAAAATTTAAGTTAATTACTGATAATTATCCACTTGGGAGAAGTCGTTATGCAGTTTTCTTATATTCATTTAGTTATGAAATAGTACATCGTAAGGAGATAGAACATGCTGTTGATTATTTATCTAGAGTAAACAATTCCTCAACCTCTCCAGGAATTGAAGCCAATTTAGAACAAAGAAGTAATGGATTTGTGTGATCAGACAATTAATCAAATTTCAAATGATGATCACATTTCAACACATTAAAGAAGAAACAGAAAAGGATTCAGAATTAATTAGCCTTAAAAAATATTCTAAAGGATTCATTACAAAATTTCTACTATATTATACAAGATGGTGTAATTTTCAAAGGTTTCCTAAATCACTTCAACCAGCAGTTTTAAAAGAGTTGCATCGTTCTCATGGTTATATTATCCGAATGTAGCAATTAGCAAGACGTTCTTGTGTATGGAAAAACATCGATAGCGATATAGAAAAAATTGTAAAAGGATGCACAGAATGTACATTAGTAAAATCAGATCCATCCAAGATTCTACTTCATTCATGGGAACCGCCAGCACATAATTTTGAACGTATCCATATTGATTATGCCGGAGAGTTTCAAAGAACTACTTTCGAATTCTTGTCGACGCCAAGTCTAAATGGCTTAAAGTTAAGTTCTCAACCAAGCATCTAATTCAAAGTTGACTATCGAATTAAAATAAATTTTTAGTACACATGGATTTCCTAAATTTCTCGTTTCTGATAACAATTTTCAAAAGTGCTGATTATCAGCTATTCTTCAAAAGTGTGTTGACTCCAGGTCATCCGGCAACAAATGGAGTTGCAGAAAACAGGAAAGGAAAGGTCACGTATTTCATTCCCTCCCCAAGGTGGAGGGCGGGCTGTGTGAGCTTTCCAAGCTCCTTCACCCACAAACATGGATTCCCAGCATACATGCATACATTACGGATATATGCATGGTGGGATTGAGGATGGGTGTGGTCAGGACAGGATCGGAAGAAACGGAGTTAGGGTTCTGAGGGAGAAAATACTACCTTAGCATTCACCTAAATAGCCGCACAAAGTGTGCATATACGCAGTGACCATGCCGCTACAAGTGTATGAGGAAAACCCCCTGAAAAAACCTCATATAAGGTAGACGGTAACGGGTATCGAACCCATTACCTCCCGAATGCTAGGCAGGTCGTCTCACCACTAGTCTACCAGCTCGGTTATTGCAGAAAGATACGTCCAGACTGTCAAGCATAAACTTATGTCAATGTCTTCATTGCAAATGCCAATTCAAGACAAAGTTCAATAAATTGTTTTTCGATATAGAGCAACACCTCTTAATAACGCTCTATCTCCTGCCGAGTTATACTTAGGTCGCCCATTACGGATTCAACTAGATTCAATGCGACCAGTAGAACCTAATCATCATACTATTTTCGACACCAGACATGTACGTTTTGACGCGTAGGAGAAAGGGTTTAAGCTCGTTCTTATAAATTCAACAAACCAACGGGGGAATTTGGAAAAATCACAGAGAGATTTGGAAAATTCCACTACCAGGTAAAATTAGCTTCTGGGTGTTATGTCTAACGACATATAAATAAACTTAGATCCACATTGATTCAAGTTCAAAATTTAGAAGAACCAAAAATTGAAGATTCGATGAAACTAGCTCCAGTTACAAAAAAGTTTGATCTAACAAAATTCAAGTTTCTGAAAAATTTATCGTTAAATCGACTTATTAGCTCATTTTACAACTATCGGCCAAGATTCGCCAAGATCGGTAATCATGGCTGGATGTCTGTGTGGATGTTATGATATAATGGTAATGGTACCAGGTATAAAAAGTGTTTTAATAATGTATACAGAAATAAGTGTAAATGTTCTCTAAACAAATCGTTAAACTAACTAGAGATACAAACCATTCACCAAAAATAATGCCTTTGTCTCAGTCGGTAGTTTAAAGTAGGCCGATTCAATCTTCTGATTTGCTTAATTACCACAACTTAGGCTTGGTTATTTCCACTGAACATTAATAGAAAAAACTGCAATGTAACAATAATAACAATGATATCGGACGCCAAGTTATTTTTTAATTATGCTCGGAATAACTAAACCGAGGTTTACAATAAAAATTTTATCAAAATGTAAAATAATAAAAAATATACAAACTATGTTTATTAACAGTTAAATGTAGGGTTATATAACATATATCTTAAAATTAGCCTTATACTAAAAATCATTAAAATTTTAAATACCTGTTACAAAATATAATACATCTTCTTGAGAACCCCTGGTATTAAAAAAAATAATGCGGAAATGCAAACCTAGGTGATGTAATCCTTGTATCAATGTTGCGCAATATATTGCAATAACAATGCTTTACGTTGTAAACCACACCCAAAATGGAATTTTCCTTCTTATAAATTTATCTTCATGAAATTGAATAATCCAATTTTTATTGCATTATTTCGAAAGTTCGAATACAAAATGTGATCAAACTTTAATTCTGCATTAAAAGCACAACGCAATCATAAAATTAAGGCGTACGTAAAAGTAGCATAAAATGTGTAATTCAAATGTAATTAAAGTAGAAATGTAAAAGTAATAAAAGTGTTGATCAAAGTGCCTACAAAGAGCAAATGTTTTAATTTTTAATATTACGAGTTAAATTATCTTACCATTAAATCAATGGCACTTTTCACAAAATTTAGGTGGAAACCCAAAAAATATGGCTTCCTGCATCTACACCATATTCATCGAGAAATGAAAAAATGGACGCTTTGAATTTGCGCAAAGAATTAAGTCAACGATGACGCGTTGCGCGAAAATATTGAGCAGAAAAAAAATGATTTAAAGTGGGAGTATAAACCTTTAAGAAGATATGCACTTAAGTTACACCAAAATGCAAATTAAGTTACCTACCACATACCTATAAATCATTAATTAAAATTTTTTCATATATTTACAACTATATGAACGAAGAACATAAATTACAGTATATTTTAATACACCTCAAAATGGGTTGTTACAATGTATGTTAGTATCCACGATAGCTCCAGACCAAAAATACCTATGTACTTAAAATTTTGTATTTAAAATTGTTTTCATTTGGCTTAGAGCTGATTAGATTTTGGGATAAATTGAGCGGCGGAGAGGGGGGGGGGGGTTATTAGAGTCAGTTTTTGGTTTTATCAAATATTTCGAAAACAGCTGCATACTTCAAAGAAATAAAAATATTTAGATATATACCTTAAACATGTCGATTAATTACGCGTAATTTAGCTGCAAAAAAATTCCCAAGGTAGAATTTAAGTGTTAGTTTTTTTCATTATCTGAATAACGATTAATTTTATAAGAAAAAGTGTAGACGTATTTTTTAATCAAATTTTTATTTTCTTTATAAAGTTTTTTAATATAAAGCGAAATAAATGTAAAAATTAAAGAAATGTGATTGAAGATGCTAAAGCTGAAGCGATATTTTTATAGAAGGGGGCGGCTTTGGAATCCTTTTGACGTTAACATGTATTTATGTCTATTAATCTCTATCTGACATGAAGTCTTAAACGGCAGTAGAATACGGACACCATCCCCTCCACTTTTTTTGTGACGTGGCAAGCCTGGCTCCCCGAGACACCTTCCTCACCACTTCTTTACACGCCCACGTGGGGGTCGTATTTTTGACCTTGAGACTGCCCTCGCGGCTGACCTTGGGTTTGACCTTCTTTAATATCAGTGTCTAGTTTATCATTCAATAAATAATTAGAATACCACGATATCCTAAATGTTGTAACGTTATAGGTGTAAGGTGTTATATTGCGATTTGGTTATTAATAGTAACGTGGCGAGTGCTCCACCAGAGAACATAAAGCCACACCTTTTTTCCTTTATGTAAAAAGGTGACGTAATTACTTGACTCAATACAAGTTATGTCATAAAAATTATTCAGTTTGAAACTATGTACTTAGCGTAAATTTAAACTAGAAGTAATGAAAATAATACCATCATATAAATCAGTAAACATTGTAAAAACTAAATTATAGAAAGTGAAACAGTAAACACATTGCAATTCCTTGTTTGCAAAAAGCAGGTTTACACAATTAATGCATGGTTAGTCGTCTTAGATCCGTGGAAATAAAAATTTACAAATAAATTCTATTTAATTTGAGCAATAAAATCTATATAAATACGTCGTCCCGTCTTACCAATATTCCAGAATGGCTTCCTAGAGACAGAAAAATGATTTTAAATTTAGTAAATCGAGTAGTAGACCACACAAACTTAGAATAATGAAAAAAAGGATTGTCAAAAATCAATTTAAATCAAGTTTGAGGAACTAGAAATACAATTTTATGTCGGTTTTAAACTTAAATCCCAATAGTAAAATAGGACGATAGGAAATCTGGTTTAAGGAGCAAACCGGAACAGTAGCACTTTGGTGCGTTTCCAGAACTGTAAAGAGCCAGTGATTTGAACTTGCGGCCATTTTACGACAGTTAGGTAATGGCTCCCGTCTTAGATCAGCGATACTAAAAATGTTTGCTTGAAATCCGCTAGTTTTACTAAAACGCGCAATAAAATTTATACCGATATTAAAACTAGAAGCGTTCAAATTCCAAACGCAACCTGTGATAATGACAAAGAAAATAAATCCTGTTTGCACGTAAATAAAAATCAATTCTGTTAATTGTAAACATAAATGGAAAAGTGGTAATAAATATGTTTTTACGCAAATTGTGCCTGCTTTACTTACAATTTAATAAATAAATTACCTAGAAGACACAAACTTAATATTTAATTGAAGTAGTTTATGTTGCAATAAAAGAGTGATTTCATTACTAAATGCCTACGTATTTTTTTGTTGAGTTTTACATTGGTTGTTTTACGTTTGAAAAATTAAAAGTACCTTCAGTATGAATGTTATGTTGGCGGAAAATGCGGACGACAGTAACTTGCGAGTTTTTATAAAAAACAGGTTGATTGAATTTAAACCTTAGAATATAATATAGATAAAATAAAGCTATATATCCTTTAAACTTCATTGTATCATAAACAAAATTGAATTGGAAATCTAACGTAAGTTCAATTTAGACCGAGTTAAGCCTCTTCCCGATAAAGTGTATATACGTTGCAATGGTACTGAATACTGCCTCTGTACGAGCGCTTGCACCACTTTATAGCCAGTTTATGTTTTATAACCTTACTCTGTATATGTCTATACAGAGACGTATGGAAATATAAAAGTAGAAAATAGCTTTTATTTATTAATATTATTTTGCAGCCATTGTAAAAGAGATATAACAGAAGTAAATACTACCCCTATTTAATTTTTTTGTGAAAGTGCTACATTGTTTAAGATCACAATTTTAAATTAACGAAACATTAAAGTATATTTCATTGAATGGTGTGTTGATTATAAACACAAATAAGATAAACTAGTAAACTACTGAAGTTTGACCAAGCTTAACAAAAACAGATTTAAAGTTTCGTTTCGTAAGAAAGTACCTATTAGAAAAATTGGAACGAAAAAAATTTTAATGACCGGATTTTCAGTATCCTAAAACGTATGTAATTTAAATTACAAACTATTTTGTCTGGAATGAATTATTTGTTCATAATACACAATTTGTACACTGCCACAAAGGAAGTGTAAAAATTGCAGTAATGTGACCGCGCGTGATTACCTGTCTCCTAATACGAACACCACATAAGTCGGTTTAGTTTTTTGTATTGGATCAGACGAGATAACAAGCAATCGGGATTCACATGTTTATGATTAACCCTTTGCCTTATTTTCTTTGAATTTGACAATATGGAAATTTCTTTCACAACCAGGAATATAATGTAAGGTGCCAATTTGTTGGCTAACGTTACCTATAGCCTGTAGTAAAATTTTTAATTTATGTTATTTGTAAATTTATTTACATTATTTTGAGCGTATTCAAGCGTATTATAGTATCTTTTTCTTTCAATAATTAAATTTTCGTAGATGTGTTGATACCTTCTTGTTAATATTATACATAGTTTATGTTTTTACCATAGGTTCTTGGTATTTGGCCACATTCATTTTCGTTTGTATTGTGTTAGAATGTACTCAAACGTTAGTTAAGTGTTCCTCTAAAAGATCTACAACTATCCTCCTGCTTTGTATTAATGAATTAAAAAATCTTACGGAGATGCGAATTGTTGATTAGATGATTCAAAGGCCTTTGCTCTTTAAACAGACAGCTTTTACTGACTATATCACATTTGTTGAGATTTGATCAAAATTATGTTTATTTAATAAAAAATTATTTGTAGGACCGTTATCAAGCTGTTCTCATCAACCAGATTAAGTCACAGTGGTGTCAAACTAGGATGGTGTTCCACAGGCCTCTAGTCTTGGGCCGTTACTATACACGTTAAATACGTTTTAATTAAGGAAATCCTTACACTATGGCAAGTTTTATTTGTACGCTGACGATACGTAAATATCTCATAGTTTTGATCAAAATGATGCAACGCGTGCACTTTCCAATGTAAATAATGGTATTGACAAAATAGTTCGGATATCCAAAGAGCACGTCCTTAAGATTAACATTAGCACGAGTTATTTTGTTTGGGAAAGATCGAATGATGGATGTGTGTGAAACCCTCAATCTTTATTAAGGATCAGCAGCAAGTCACACGGAAAGATTCTTGGCCTAATTCTAAATGAAAATTTAAGTAACATGTTTCGGAAATTTTATAAAAATTATCTTTAAATTTAAAAACTACTTTCAATTTCACCTTTATTCTAAATACAAAAAATGTGTCAATACTTTGCGATGCACTGGTTTTTTTCCCGGTTCAATCATTATGATTCAGTTTATGACACTATTAAGTGCAAAAAAACGTATGCAAAATTCTTATTTGCGTTTAATTTTCAGTATTCAAATGTATGAAAC
Organism: Vesta saturnalis; assembly: GCA_036346205.1. NCBI lineage: Eukaryota > Metazoa > Arthropoda > Insecta > Coleoptera > Lampyridae > Vesta > Vesta saturnalis. The sequence goes on along the minus strand of JARFJB010001033.1, from coordinate 721,508 downwards.
AATGTAATACAGATGATAATTTTGTTTGTTGTATTCTCTGATAAAGCGAACTTTATGCCAAACGGCACATTAAAGAAACATAATTGTCAGTATTGGGTGAAAACAAACCCACACTGGGTGAAAGAAACACACACAATATTCGAAAAAAATTAATGTGTCGACAGACATTATAAGAAAGCATATCATAGGACCATTTTTTCTTGATGAAACCCTTACCGCTGATCGATATCTTACACTGCTCCAAATTCATGTCATACCTGCGATTACCGCATTATTCCCGGATGAAAATGTAGGTTTTTTCTTCCAACACCATGAAGCTCCTCCACATTTGAGGTAAATGTTACAGAGTACTTAATTTCGAAACAGGTAAATCGACAGAAGACGATCTATTGAATGACCTGCCAGACCTCCGGATTTGACGCCCATTCCTGTGGGGTGATGTAAAAAATAATGTGTGTTCAAAGAAATACCACGTAACCTGGAGGATTCAAAGGTGTAAATAACTACCGAAATGCGCAGGGTATAATAAATAAAAAAATAAAAAAATTTTATGTGTGTGTTGTTATATTAGAAAGGTAAATTGCACCACGGTCTAGCTCAGTGAGGTACAAACTTATAAAACTTACTGAAATTGAGAACTCGTTCATCAGGTGTGAGGAAAGCAGAGATATTTTCATAAATATAATCAGTATTAGCATTTGTTTTATTTGGGCACCTCTCAATTTCTAGGTTTAATAAATAAAATACAACAAAAATTGAGAAAGGTTGTATCTCAGAACATAATAGGTAATCTGAAAAAGCACTAAACATCTGTATTTATATGTATATTTAATAAAGCAAAATGTCTGATTAATATCAGAGTAAAATAACTAAAACGATACTTCTTGTACTGCCTTACAATCTTAAAATCACTAAATTAAACACAGTAGATAAACGTACAATCTATGTTTACTTAGAATTCAAAATGCAATCTATTCAACATATATTCCATAATGAAACGTGTATTGACCTATGTCAACAAATTACAGTTGTGATAGGTAATGAACTCAAATGTTTTTGTCAGGAGCAGAACTCAGCTGTTCCTTTTCTTAACCGTATCAAAATAACACAAACAGATTTGTTATTTACTTAACTGCACTAAAAGGATAAGTACTTACTTATACAAAATAAATATTTTAATCTCGTCTTAAACGAACTGTAGCTTGAGAACTTTCATTTCCAATTCCAAGACAAATATACGATAATGTAAAGGTAATTTCCATTTGTAATTAACGTACAAATAAACGAAACAGAGACGTATAGGTAAGCACTATAAGTTTCATCTGTCTTCAACATAAAAATTATACGAACGCAGCTTCGAACGACGAAAGCTGTTCATGACGACGAACGCAGAATATGTATAACATCATATGTGATTGATGCAAAACAAAGGTATCTCCATCTAGGTTCATAAAGATGACATTGCATTAATCTGCCATTTTGACAAAGTTAAGCTCGTGACGTCATACCTACGCCACTTAATGATTCGTAAATTTACCAAAATAAAAGCTTTTTCTTGAAGATAAACTGTATTCTTATTCCTACCTTTGTTCCCTATTAAATATAATATATAGAAAATGTAATTAAACGCCTTTACATACCTTATAAAAGGGAAGCAAAACTTAAAAAAGATAACGTCTTAAAGGCACGACATGATAAACGGAAATGCACCAGCATGCTCAACTCATGCTGCGCATAGAACTAAAATTGAATGTCTAAAATATACACAGGGACGTTCGTAATTATGTAGACTGAAGAGAAAATATTGCGATATAAAAATTTAATTATTGAACAAAAAGAAATGCTTAAAAATACTAAGGTAATGTAAATATACTTATCGATAATAATGCAAATTTCGAAATTTAAATTAAGGTAACGACAGACAAGAATTGACACGTTACAAGGGTACCTGTAGAGGTGTTACATACAGGTACTATAGTAGAGTTTAATGCCGATTAGATCATTTCTTAGCAGTCAACGGAGCTCAGTTTGAACATTTGATTTAGTATTTAGTCAACTTTTGTTATTCTTTAAATATTTAATTTTTTTGGCAAATTATAGTTTTATGAAATTAATTAATTAATAATTGTGATTGAGTCAACAAACATTTTTTTTCTCGCTTATTTTTTTCAAAAACTATTGTGTTTTATTTTAAAACTATAATATTTTTTTCAGCGTACATGTTGATATTATTGTACCTTAAGGCCTTTCGAACGGTAGACAAAGCCTTAAAACCGAAGAGGGCGGTTCACTGTTTTAGTAAGACAGTGAAAAGGATAGTCATATCGTGATAGATTTATTACTTCTAAACGGCCTGTGGTTTGCGTTCAAAATCCAGTTACCTGTTGATACTTCCCAATCATGTCCATGTGGACCAGCAAAAAAGGCGGTAAGTGGTTTGTGTTCATTTATTGAGACTGAGGTCGAGTTAGAAAAACTACGTTTTTCTTAAAATTAACCGTTGTAATAATTTAAACGTTTATTCTAAAATGCTGGTTTTTTGCATACATGAAATATGAGAGCTTCTAATAGCAATTCAAGAATTTTGAAAACCTTCATAGTTTTTTTTAAAATAAAGTTACAAAAATAAAATTATCAAAATCGTAGGACCGAACTTTACAGCCCAAGCAACTTTAATATGAATCAATATTTGTTATGTAATTAAACTTTGAACTTATACGTTCATAACAAAAACTTATAATAATTTAATATTTGTTATGCTCTAATCTTATTTAAACGTGTTGTAGTTTTTTCCTGCTTTTCCTAAAAAGATTACAAAACCTCATTTTCTAAAATGTAATTTTTGAAATCGAAAACAATTAATTTAGTAAATATGGTAATTAATTAAAATAAACTTGTTCAAAACATGTCAAAGCATCGACGTTATTATTATTCACTAATTCACTAATTCACATAGCTCTCCGCAGGGCGAAGTTTTGGATGTTCCATTTTGAACAATTTATTTTTTCAACTTTATTTTAAAGATTTTCAAAATTCCTCAATCGCTATTAGAAGCGCTCATATTTCAGGTATAAATATGCAAAAAATCAGAGTTTTAGATTGAAATCTTAAATTGTTGTAACGGTTAATGTTAAGAAAAACGTAGTATGTCTAACTCGACCTCAGTCGCGTTTAAACGCCATTTGCAAAGTTCGGTCCTACGATATTGATAATTTTATTTTTGTAACTTTATTTTAAAAAAATTATAAAAGTTTTCAAAATTCTTCAATTGCTATTAGAAGCGCTCATATTTCACTTCTACTAGTAAGGCAGATAGTAAAGTCAGAAGAAACAAGAATTTTAAAATATCAATGGTCACCACTGACACTATATTTCCTGTCCAAGTTCAGCACCAGGTTATTGTATATAATCGACAAATTCAGACGGGAATCCACAACCAAATGCACACTTTTATCCATAAGATTGATGGCATTTTATTTCATCGAAAAATAGTTAGTACAAAGAAAGCAATGTAATCCAGAACGGTAAAAAGAAAGTTTAATGTTTCAATTTCTGCATTTTGTTCGTATCTTTAGAAACTTTTCCGTAACCTGTTCCCTATTTACAATATCTAAATAATTTAACTACAAATGGCTAAGCATAGATAACATTTTATGGTCTGCACAAATATCAAACCAGTCGTCATATAACTCTTCTGACGGTTCTTTCAGCAACTACACACTGCTTTTCAGATATCTTGTGTGTTTGACACTGTTAAAAATGGGAGAGATGGAACACATAAATTCCCTAGTTCATTACCATTGTTACACTTACTGGTTCCATCTCGTTGACCCCACTCTCTTCTATAGGATAATTAGGATGTGCAGTGGTATGTAATGCCTGAATTACAGCCAACCCTGACGGTTCAACAGATAAGTTTCGAATATCGTTTATTGCTAGTAAAATTGGTGTTTCACCTGCTAGAGAGTTGCCGTTAGTGCTATATGTTAGAACACTATTAACAATTACGTCCTCTACATTCGAATAGTTCGTAACGCACAAATTCGATTCAAAACATTTCGGTCTTCGAAAAAACGTCAAATTTTTTTGCAAATCCTTAAAGGGCGATAAAAAGGGAACATTTGAAAGAAAAGCGCGTTAAAATATGTCAGGCGGGGGAGATCGAATTCTGCAAATTTTGCGTATTACGAAACGTCAACCTGTACCTCGCTTTTCGACGTTGCGACCTCTTAAAATCGTTGTTCCGAATATGAAGGCTGCGGATCCAAGAAGTCCTGTTCACAATCCAGATTGCAATGATTGAGTGTTATGATGTCACAAACATTCCAAACTTTCATTTTGATGCAGCTACTGTAGGCGTTCCAGCAGAGGTTAATGTCTTACAGACTGAAATAAATTTTTTTCAGTATTTTCTGGAACGGCGAAATAATGCCTATGATTCGCGAATTACTATGCACAATCTCTCCAAAACGTGTCATTGCCAAACAACCAATATAAAAGCCAATAGAAATGAGTGAGCTCAAAGAATTTTTGGGTCTATACATCCTTCAAGGACAAATAAAATTTCCTACCCTGAGAAGAATGTTCACCTACCATTCTTTATATTATCACCCACATTTTCATCATAAAGTAACTGGAACAAGATTTGAACAGCTATTGCGTTATTTTAGCTGCAGTTATCGTCAAAATGTTGTCGAAACTAACAAACTCAAGAAAATAAGGACATTCCTAAATATCTGGTTACGTAATTTCCAAAAAGCCCACAACCCACCCGAGAACTTGTCACTTGACGAATCGATACTTCTCTTCCTAGACAATACATTAAAATTCTATAAGTTATGCACCACGAATGGATACGTATTAAATATCCAGATTTATGGTGGTAAATGTGGCGTAGCCGAAGGTGTTTAAAAATTGGAGTTTTGAATTTGATGCGTCCTTATCTAGACAAGGGGCATCACCTGTCATCGATAACTTATATAACAGCGTGCGTTTGTCAAGAAAACTACTCACAAGAAACACATATACCACAGGGACTCTTAGGAAGAATAGGCATCATAATCTAACACCAATTACGATTGAAAAAAGGAGATAGATGAACCAGAAAGGGAAAAGTTTACGTCTCAAAATGAAAGTCCTTTGTCGGAGTACGAAATATCATCCGGTATTAATGGCAGTACAAAATATATATGGAAAGTAAAAGTAAAACCAGTAGATATTGCTTATTATAACGAAAATATGTCAGGCGAAGATATGAATGATCAAATGACAAGCTATTACTCCTCACCCAGGAAAGGTGTCTGTAGGTATAGAAAAGTATTATTCCGTTTACTTCGTTGGTCTATTTGGAATGCGCATTATCTATGAAAAAAACAAAAGTTCACTTACACTGTTTTCGTGATTCATTAGTGATAGAGCTGGTATTTCAGAAAATATAAATGGTGAAGGGTTATTGTAAAACATGGACCAATTCATGGAGATAAAAACAGAAGGCAAACAATCAAGGGTCACAAAATTTAGGCGCCACTATGCACTTCATTGAAGAATTGCAAAAGGCTCTGGACCGTAACTAAAAAGAATTCTTCCTTTTTAAGATGTATGGTATGCACTAAGGTGTAAGGAGGGGAACAAAATACAGGTGCAAAACTTGTCTAGACACACCGTTCCTCTGTCTGTCACTATGTTATAAAATATTCCATAGGAATATTTTGGCAATTATTTGTACTTCAATATTTTGCAATCCTTGTTCGTTTATGTTAATTACATATTTCTATCTTAGTATTTAAGAAATACCTGTTAATGGGGTAAAATTGTATTAATTTGCTTAAATAATACCTTTTTCTAATAAGAGGTGTTACGACGTCTTGTCCCAGAACATAAGTTCTTTCTGTATGCTAGGATAGGACGTCTATATTGGTATAAAAAGTGTAGATTTCTACTGCATATTGACGATGGTAGCTTACATAAGATCGTCAACCCCATGAGAGATTTGAAGATACAGTCATTCCCAACATAGTAATAGAGCCTGAAAACTTCAAATCTGAGCCATTCATACTTACAACAGGAAATTATCAATCTTTTTTGGTGGACACAAGGCAACACTGAGTTTTATTAGCATTAAATTTAACTAGATTATTACTTCCCCATGTTGAATGCCTCTGTATTTTTTCCACATAAAAACAATTATTATTTTCAAAAGAAACGAATAGGTACCCATAAAATTGATTTTGGAACACGGGTTCAAAAGTTACAGACGTATGCGAACCACACTAAAATCCGTACACCGTGAATGTTGAAACCCAAACATTGCACTTCGTCAATCCATTGCAGTATCAATTTATGCAAACTACTTGCTTTTACAGGTCCACATGAGAAAAAGTAGGAAAAAGCAAATTTATAGTTAGTGTACAGCGTGTCCCGATTTCGATGCTTTAGTTGTTTTTACAGATATCTTTGTTATTATTAGAGATAGAAATTTGCAGTTTTTGCATACACGTACTACTTTGTTGACCTAGATTTCATGGCAAACTCGAAAATTTAGTATCTTTTTTTGTTTTCAACTTATCGCCAAACGTCGATATTTCTACACTTTTTTCGCTTAATACTATTATACTGATATATTTCGTCAACGGTACTTATATATTGAACTCAATGGCGTGCTTAGAATGTTTCTAGGGGGTGCGGTTTTTGAAGTATAAATGAGGATCATTGTTGGCTTGACAACCATCAGCTGCAGTTCTTTCTAGCTTTTCAAAAATATAAATATAGACATAACTGGAAAACATCTTTCAAATATTTTTTTCAACCAGACGGTGCCCCAGTCCATAACCCTTTGGTAGTGAGACATTACTTGGAAAATCATTTCCCAAATCGTTATATTGCAACATTCTGTTCGGTATTACGACGGTTTTGATAAATTTTGTTTTTCAGAAAACCCCGTAGAAAGAAATCCAGTATTGACAGATCTGGAGATCGTGGCAGCCATAACACCGAACCGAATGTTGCAATCCAACGATTTTTTTAAGTCCTTTGCTTCTTCTTGAGTTTGGGATTCGTCTTTTTTCTTGGTTTCCATATTTGATCTCCGGGCGGTTTAGGGACCTTCTCCCTCTTCAGCCCTGGGTTTTATGTGTTTGTGATGTGTTTTATTTATGTATTGTGAGTGGTAACAATATTGATCATTTGTTTTGTGGGAAAAAAATGTATATTTTACTATGTTTAAGGTATGAAAGGTTATATTAGAGGTTGGGTAGAGTTATCCGTTTTCGTTGCGGCGATCGTCATCGTTTACTATTTGAGGATTGGTATTATCTTAGGATGTAAGGAGTATTGTCAAGGAGCTCTTCGAACTGCTCTGGTAGATAGCCTATTCGTTGTAGTAGGAGTGCTGGGAAATGTTTGTTCGTAGTCAGGGTTGTTGTTTCACCGTTTTGTATATTTGGTTTGTAGTGTTATTAATGTCTCGGTTATTGGTTGAATGTTAGCGTGTTGTATGTTTAGTTAGTTAGGGTGTCTGTAGTGCAGTTTATGAACGATTCGGGATTTCTAAATAATTCCTCACTGCCAAAGTTGAAAAACATGTTTGGAAGACGTTTTTCAGGCACGTCTATACTTATATTTTTGAAAAGCCAAGAAAGAACTGCAGCTGATAGTTGCCAAGCCAAGTTTATATTATTACTCAAAAACCGCACCCCCGAGAAAAATTATCAGCACGCCACTGCATTCGGCACTTCGCAATATATAAGCACCGTTGACGACATATATCAGTATAATAGTATTAAGCGAGGTATAAGACCTTGAAAAAAGTGTACGTCGACGTGTAAGTTAAACTGTAAGTAAAAACTGCAACATTCTATCTTAGATAATAACAACGATATCTTTAAAAAACACCTAAAACAATGAAATCGGGATACACGGTACAACCCTATTATAAAAACAAGAGCTTCAGAAGAAAATTAAGGTTTACGACCTAAGAAACACAAAGGTTGTAAGTTTAATAAATTTGACCAACGCCGAATCGTTAATTTTCCAGGACGGTTAATGAACTTGTCATTCCTTACATACTTGTATGCATTAAGAACTCTGCCATGGAGGTTCAATACAAATTGTTGTTCAGCTGTAGACCATCAACACATTTTTGGTTTAATAACAACACTGTACACAGTAATTTTGCATTTGTGTTTACTTCATATCTATCAATTATTTGTTCAGGTGTTATAGAATGTAATTTTCTCTGTAATCCTTAAGGCTGTGTGTTTGAATTTTAATTATTTTTTTAAGTTGTTAACAAATTTGTCCATTTCGGACTGACATTTCACAGGCGGTTTTTCTCCACAGGATGTGTACCATTTATGTTGGTCGAAGGTGCTAAATGAAGCGTGGGGGGCGTTGTTTGGAGGCGCTGGCAGTTTTAAATGGTGTTCGAAAATGTATTTTCTTGTTACAGAATTTGAATTTGAAATGTTTCAGATTATGTAAGTATAAACAATGGTAATACTTAATAATGGATAATTGATTAACCGTGAAGAAGATTCTTAGGGGCATAATCTAAAAGAATAAAGTGCCTTAGGTCCTGTCTTCTTGCTCCTTTTTAGTGCTATTAAGTTACTTGAGAAAAACCAATCCTACATTCAGTAGTCTTTGAAGGAACAGCGCTTTTGGTATTCAGATTAACAAAATTATTTGCACTCAATTGGTTTTCACATACACATTTATACTTACACTCTGTATGAAATAACTCAATCAGTTTAGCATTTCCATAAATTAGAATCCATTCTTCTCTTAGCGTAGGTCCCTTATTATATATTGGGTCTCCGAGTTTCTGAGCTCGGTAAAGGTTGCCGGTCACCTTTTCCTAATCCTTACCATTTATTATTTCCGTTTTTGTAAATAATAATATTTTTTTTTATTTTAGAAAGGTTCATCTTGTGTATAAATAAAGGTTAAATAGTATGTTATTCGTGCATTTTGGTTTGATGTCACTGTATTAACCTCAGTTATTCCTTCTTTTCAGTTATTTTGAATTATAGAGTTTTCCACCGGTATTCTAAGTTTATTTTAATTATTTTTAAGTAATTTGTTGTTAATTTCTCTAGGGGTTTTGTTTTTGTAAGGTCAGTTATAGAGAATTTTCTGATACTGTGCTCAGCTTAGTTTGCATCTCTAAAACCGGAAACCTCATTTTAACATAATAACAATGTAATGTATTACCATTACCATAATTATTCATAGAATAATAAACATCCCCTTAGTCAATAAAGTCATGATATGCAGTTTGAGGTGGATGTGTTTATAGTGGTTTCATGCCAATACGTTACTCGTAACTGTTTGTTTTTAATTAATCATTGATAATTTGTCATAAATTGACATTTTAAAAATACAATCCTCATAGTTTACAATAAAATAACTGTTATCGCAAGTTGATCTTGTTCTCGTTGTATTAATGGGATATTTAATACAATAAGTTGTAATGATGTTATACTTATTATTACTTCAATATGTCTACACTCTCTTCAAATTGGAATTTATCCTTTTTACATTAAAATATTGAATGTGTTTCCAACAAGTTACATGATTTAGAATTAGTTATGCAAATATGTAAAGTTCATTCCCTATTGTTAAGTGAGCATTGGTAACCTGAGGACAAATTAACGCCATTACACATTAATAAGTTTTCCTTAACATCGTATTTTATTTGCCTTTCTACGAAAAATGGCGGTACTGCAATGTAAAAAAGAACTAAAATTAAAAATACCATCTTACGAAGGTCATTTTGATCTTTGTGGAATTCATCTTGTTAAAGTTAACATTCTTTTATTTCTTATTTATAGACCTACAAATGGCAAATTACAAATTTTATTCGACTTATTAGGAATTTTACTATACGAAGTTTCACAAAAAAATTGTGGTGATGTGTGGTGATTTTAACGTTAATTTCTTAGATAAAGAATGCTGACACCTCTTTACTTTTGGATCTTTTATCAATGTTTGGATTAAAAATTTTTATAAAAGTGACCTACCAGAATATTCAAAAATTTCTCGCTTCTGACATGATAACGTCTAATATATAAAAATATGAAATCAGCACACTCCGATGACCACGCTCAATTACTAAACACATTTTGCAAACAAATTCCAAAAAGATGCACGTTTTTAAAAAAAGATGCTTCTCAGAGGAGAACCGTAAATTTTAATACATTTTGCAAATTAAAACTGGTTAACGTTTATGGATTTACACTGTGTCCCAATGATTTTGCGGGGGATCCCAAGAACAGCTTGAGATAAGAAGTTGCGGTCTTCGTCTTCCTGTGCTACTTTCTTTTGAAACGAAAGATGGACAAAACAAAATTTCCATGACATGTTTCGTTTCTGATATATGAATTTGAAAATTTGTAATTTTGGAACCCCCCTCGTATCTATGATAGTATGTAACATTGATGTAAAGTTAGAACTGGGACTGATAGATATTTTCACGTAGAATCAAGTAGCGTACGTAACTTTTCTATACTTATTACTTATCTTCTTGAAATGGGACGCCCTGTACATTTTTCACAAATTAATTTCAGTTGTCTTCAGGTTTCCAAAAATATATAAAACTCTATATAGTTTTTTGCAGCATTAAGCTCAATATTAAATTTCAAAAAAATCTTTTTTTCAAAATTTTATAGGATACCGTAGCGATAAAACATTATAAAACTAGCCTAGAAAAAGTGTTCAAATTGATCGCCATTGTGCCTTAAACAAGTTTCACACATTGTTCTGATCCGCCTTATTGCATTTAAAATAATAACAGGCCTCAAATGTAGTTCCATAAAAACCCGGTCAACGCGTTGCGTAGATCCGCCAGAGTTTGATATTGGGTTCTATAAACTTTATTCTTAAGATATCCCCACAAAAAGAAGTCTAAAACTGACAAATCTGGTGATCTGGGTGGCCATCTTACAGTTCCATTTGTACCGATCCAGCGGCCTGGAAAGTTGTTATCTACATAGTTGCTAACAATTTCAGCGTTGTGGGCAGGAACACCGTCTTGTTGTAAATATAATTGATTTAAGTGTGCTAATGGCACATTATCTTCTATTTCAGGTATGCCATTTTCCAAAATCTGTAAATATCTGTTGGCAGTAAGGGCTCCGCCAAAATCTTGATATACAATTTTACTACCCAATATGAAACAAGATACATTAAAGCCAAACCTTACTTGGCGTTCTCGTGGAAACATGTGAGTTATTCTCAGACCAAAATCTATTATTTTGGCGACTAAACATACCAGTGCTGCTAAAGTGAACAAATCTTTCAAAATGAACATCTTTGTTCACATTTTGTAAATACCAATTACAAAATTTTCTATGGCGTTCTGCATCGCCCAAGTTGTGGACCATATGAAATTTATATGGGTGATATTTGAATTTGCTGAGACGTTTTTCAACACTTGTTTTAGGTGCTGCAATACTGCAGGTTATCTATATGCAAGATGTATTTGGATTTATTGCGCTTGACGATAGTACATTTATTTCGTCAATTTCACGATTTTTTTTGTTTTGAACGATGTTTATAAAAAGAGCCGCGTTCTATTAGAATTGATTTTATTTTGAAAATATTCTACTTGCTGGCTGCCTCTCTAGATATATATATATATATATATATATATATATATATATATATATATATATATATATACATATTTTTTGTAAATTGTCAGTCAAAGTAACAAGAAAGATAAATAGATACCTGTAAAAATACATTTCTAATGCTTCGTCTGCATTTTCGTTCCGACCTATGTAATAAACAAGCATGCCGTATTTTTCGGCGTTTCCAAACATTACCTGCCATAACAACCAATGAATTTTCAACAATTTAGTTAAAAATATTAGACAAATCAAAGCAAATAATCACAATAACAGACATTAGCTGACAAACTTCTAAAATCTGACAGCCGAATTATTTTCTTACTTCAAATTCGGCCAACTATTAAAAAATTTAAACTTGTATAACGTACATTTTGAGCTTAGTCTTGAAAGGAACTATACACTCGTAGTTTCATATATTTTTGGAAAGCTGAGGAGAAATAGAACCGAATAGCGAAACAATATAGTGTCTCATTTAAAAAAAGGTAAGTTTGTGGTATTTTGAAGGAACAACAATAATTACAGAAAAGTTATGTACGCCACTTGATTCGACGTAAAAATAAGAAGCACAAAAAAAAAATAAAATGGAACACTGAAAAATTTAGTTTTTTTCAAATATCTTTAAAGCTATACAAGGTATTTGGAATTTGTAAACGCCATAAATATTATCTCGTAATTAGACCATTTAACCGATCTTCTATCTCTTACCGTTACAGATATCCCCATGCAGTTCATTATTATATTGGACACCCTGTATAACCATTTTTATCGGGTGTACCAAACGGAACTTCTTTCATCAAATACGCAATTTTATCAGAGTGAACTCAATAACGCATCAAATTATATTAAAACTACATGGTGAATGATCAACCCACTAAAAAATAAGAACAAAGGTAACATAAAAATTGTAGATAATGGTATTACCGCTGTTTCCTAGGTATTTTTCAAGGTTTTTTGAATGAAACCTCATCCTCCCAGTGTAATACTGCCGCTTCTCAATGCGGCTCATTATTTATTGTGACGGCAATGATCACGTTAGCTCTAATATTTTAACGTTTTCAAAATTTATGCTAGCCGAACCTTTCCGTTTTCTAACCAATCTCTCGTTACAAACTGGTGTGTTCCGCGAACATTTAAGCACTGCTGTCATTAAGCAACTGCACAAAAAAGGCAATACAAGCGAGGTTTCCACATACATTAGTTTATCCTCCTCGATTTTTGAAGGGGTACAAATGTGCAATTAATAAACAACTATTTATTTAAATTTTATGTCTTGAATAAATCACAGCATGGATTCAAAGAACAAAATCTACAAACACAGCTTAATGTGAATTTATATCTCTCAAATTATAACATCGTTGGATGAAAACTTCATAACTGCTGGATTATGTGTGGATTTCTCATCCGCGTCTAATACTTCCAACTACAAACAGCACCGCTATGGAATTCGAAAAAAATTCTTCAAATCATATTTATCCAATAAGATTTTAGATCCGACCTTATTTATTATATACGTGAACGATTGGGTAACTTATCTTTTAAAAAACGACGAAAACATTTTTAATATTTGTTACGTGGATGATAATCAAATCTAAAAATATTCAAGATCTCACCTTATTTCTCACAAGTAAATACAGGGTTTCTCAGGGTACTAGAAACAACGTAGAATTCTGAATTTTAGAAAATTCTCGTTCATTTTTAAACATTTTCAAGGTCATGCCACTTCCGGTTATCCCGTCGCTATGAACTTCCTTGCTTGAAACAATCGGTATATTATTTCATTTTTGGATTCCTTAAAAAATTTCGTGATGAGTTGCATCGTGTTTTCCTTTACCCATTCTCAATTGTTTCTTAGATATCTTGATTATCCGAAAATTTTGAAAAATATAGCCTTATTTTCAACACTGACAATTAATTTACCGCATACAAGGTGTATGACTATTTGATGAACATTTTCAAAGTCGAAAAAGTCGTTGTTTTAAATGTGACCCTGTATATTGAAATGAATTTGATTCTGCATCGATTCGCTACAAGTTTCCCTATACTTAATTGCAACGGTTTTCTTGTTAATCCATATTTTCTATTTTAATGTGATTTTCTACAGAAACCGAAACATCGTTTGCCTTTCGAAATGAAATGAACATGACTGAAACGATAGAAATTCACTTTAATTAGAACATGAAAACAAAACGTCGACATAAAATTTAGAACAAATAAAAACTGAAAAATAATGATAAGAAGTAGCAAATGATTGTAAAATTACAATAATTGTTCTGTATGGCCGCCATTTTGGTTCAAACATTGAATAACTCTATTCCTTGCGAAACAGACCTCCAAAGTTCGTCTGAACTTAAGCATTGTGAACACGGTTCAATAATTCCTCGTTTGTTTGTACAGACCTAGAGTACACTATTTTTTTTATAAGGACCCAAGGGCGTCAAATGAGGTGATCTGAATGGGCAGTTCCAGTGGACCAATTACCGACCCTCGAGCATCAAGGTCAATTGCTGGTGTACAGCTGTAATGGAATGTTTTGGAGCACCATCCAACTGATACTAACTGTTTGCTTTGTTACGTGGAGGTAGAGCATTTAGGAAATCACTAGCAAACCCTCTGAGAGGAAAAATATAATCATATTGAAATATTATCACGTATTGGTAAATTGGGACAGAACAAGAAGTACGAGTACATCGAGCTAGTACAAAAAACTAGAGAAATTTTCCAGAAAGTAAACTTTAAATAATTTAGATAATATTGGTTCTAACGACAATGGATATAAATTTTGTGAATCAGGTCTCATTAAAACATTCAAGCCTACCGTTAGTCAAGTTATTGTTATTTATGTATCAAGGGTAGTGATTTAGATTACTCATATGTAATTATTTTGGTTTTTGGACAATTATAAAAGTTATGGTGAAAGAGATTATTTTTAGATAATATTGTACATGTGTGTTTACTTATTTGAGAATTTATTTTTGACTATAACATTATGAACTCAGAAGCAAATATTGAAAACCAATTAATACCTTATCAAAATTGCAATAGTTTGAATAAATGGAAATCTTTTAACCAAACAAATGTTGCTAATACAAAGTCATTAAGTATTTTTCACTTAAACGTAATTATGATAGGAGATGCGAACATAAATTTAATGAATCGAGGTATTTCCAGCGTTTCTTAATATAAAAAGGTTTTGTATGGAAGAGGATTTAGGTGCGCTATTATTTTTATAAGGTCAAATTTCATAAATGTTAAATCCGCTGTAATAAAACACAAAATATCGTATCATTATCCGATTTTATTAAAATTAAATAGCAGTATAATAAATTTATCTTTATCAAGTTGTGCACCAAACTCTTCGAAATTTGAACATGAAAACGTTAACCTATTTTCGAAAAATGTTAAAAATACGTTTAATCAAATCTACATACGAAATTCAACTATTGTTCAAAAATTTGGTAAAGGAAGAATTGGAAAGAGGAGTATTACGGACCAGCTCTATAACAAAACTAAGGAACGTGACAGACTGTTTAAAAAACAGAAATTAATAATGAAATACATAATGTGAAAAATATATATTTCCAAATGAGACTAATATGCGAAATATAATGAGAATTTGGGAAGAATTAAATCATGTTGTAACATCCGTTATTTCGGATGTTACATTATTTAAGCAGATAGCCATTATAATCATTTGGTTATTACTGTTTATATTATTTTTTCATTTAACGTTGCCTTAATGTGCTATTTCCCTAAATTAAATAAACCATTTAATATTTAAAATGGTTCATGGTCACTTATAATTTTCACGATTGAGAAGCACTGGATTACGGTTGGTAACAATTACAAGTTTCTAGTTATTAACTTCATAAAAAAAACGTTTTCTCTTCCTTTTGTTCAACAAGTGGGTGCAGGCCACGTTTTAATTCCTAGAGGAATCTAATAATTTTCTGGATGAGATTAATCCACGGACTAGGGTCGGATTTATATTTATTCCTCATTATGAGATGATTAATTAGTATTATTTACTTCCTACGCATCTTGCGGATTTGAATTTGAATTATAAAGGTTCCTTCTCTACGCTGAGAATAACTCCGACAACCATAAACATATTTTTACTCTGATACACTTTAAATTATCTAAAAGTATAGTCTTGCCTAACTGTGTTATAGGCCAATTTGAAATAATTACTTGTAAAATCGTTTTTTAGATGCTTCATTTTATTTTTAATCTGCTGTGTTCTTACAAAGTCAATCTTACAGTACTTTAATTTTAAATATTTCTTTTATAAACATAGGATAATCTACAGGTAAATGTATTTATTCTCTTATGTGTATTATTGCTATATTGCTACTAACCCTAGAAGGTTTAAATATTGGTCTCTGATTGGTAATGTATTGTTGACTGCTAGTGATTAACTGAGTATTACTATTGGTTTATCGTTGTACACTGTACAATACATTTAAATGCCTTATGGGTGCATTGAATTTGCATTGCCATTTTTTTTTTGATTTTTTGATTTTACTAAAAAGATTATACTAAATTCAAAAACTGTTTAGCCTTGGGGTGCTCCGATTTATATTTAAATTAGACATTTAGTTTAAATTCCTTTTCTTACTTTACATGGAATACAAACAAATTATTAATTTCTTTATGCTGCGTTCTCACTGTAATTGAACATTAATTCCACATATTTAGTATAGTGTAACTTAATTACATTTGACAGTTGCTTTTAGTTCTTTTATCCATTGTTATATTGAATACACCGAACTATTAGTTTTCTTTGTACTACGCTTTAATTTCAACAAATATTAATTTAAACAATTAGTTTTCTTTGTGAGTTACAGTAGTGTGTTTATTCAATAAAAGTTTTGCTACTGTTTTGTCGTCCATTATTTTCATATGTATATATTGTGTATGTGTAACCTTATTTTTCAGGAACCTAGTTAACCACTTGTCCCGTCGTGTATAAAAACTCCTCCGTGTTATAACTTATAAGGTACCTTTCCTATTTCGAGTTTTGAGGAAAGGGCTTCTTTTTCGTGTATTGATTTAAAAACTCGTGGCGTCTGAATTTCTCCATTTCGTTCTATGTATATATATATATATATATATATATATATATATATATATATATAATTCCCCTCCTCTCTCTGACCTCACGCATCCAAATGCTCTCTAGCTGTTAGCCGCCGTGCCGTCTCTCTCTCTCTCTCTCTCTCTCTCGTTTCTTTTCTTTTCTTTATTTTGCATACGTGCTCAGCTTTTGTACACATCACAACGTATTAAGAAAAACAAAACAAAAACATGGATATTAAAATAATGCCTTCAATGGGACAAAGCGTTCTCGAAAACTTTCGATAAACAAGTTGAAGATTTAATACAAACTTGCCAACAGAAGCTCAACATAGGAAATACCACACGTGAAATAAATTGCAACCTATACGTACCTTCATCGAACGAAACCGTAATTGGTAAAGTAATACATGGATTGAATATTACAAAATCTTCCGGACTTAAAAATAACATTAATGCATTTAAAAAGTTGATTTCGAAACTGTTCGATAAAACAAGTGATATTTCTTGATAATCTGAAAACCTCAGTAGTTCGACCTGTGTATAAAAAAGGAGATGCAACTGAGTTTGGTAATTACCGTCCTATAAACATATTACTCACAATTGGTAAAATAATTGAAATATATGTAGTTCAACATTTAAACAATCATTTAGTGGATACGTTGATATTTTCTCGAATTTCGAATATCAGTGTGCACATTTTTATCGTGTATAATGTGCATTTAACACATCCATTTTTTGTTTCATGCGCAACGAGCGCATTAGCATCATTTCCGTTCCTTCGCCTTCCAATGGGCATCGTCGCATCTTAAACAGGCGACGTTACGCCTGCTGTTTTAGTTATTCCCGCATTAGGAGCTACACTGTGTTACTAGCACTGCATCAAGTTTACCTCTACACTATTGAAAAATACTGGAAATTACCTTACCATTATATTAATGTTTTGCCTTATCGTATTGTCAAGAAATGAAGTTCTCGACAGCAAGATTATTTCGATATAATTTATGAACTTTATGTTGAATATACAACCAGTAAGTACATATCCTTTTCAATGCAAATTATGCTTTTATTAAGTGAACAAATTAGACGAATTGATTTAGGAACATTAAAGTAAAGCTAGTCCAATATTAAGGTTAATCTTTTCTAAGATAAAAACATTTGAGCGCACAACCTTACTTCAGTTGTATTTTGTTCACATAGCTCAAAATAAACTTTGAAGCTATATAGTTTCAATCAACTTTTACATTGAAATCATTCTACGTAAAGATAGGTTATGGTTTATGTATAGATTTTAGGTATCAATTAAGAAATAGTTTAGTATCGTAAAGCTTAGAGAAAAGTTAAGCTCTATTTTATTTCCTTTTATCCTGAAATTAATCAATAAATATTATTTTGATTTATTAAATATACAAATAAATACAGCTGTTTTGCTATTTACTTAGTTTACACGTGGTATTAAAGTACTACTTCTTTGTTGTATTTTGATTATCTGAAAAATGAGTGGCGCGTGATATGCTTATCAGATTATAGTTATGGATACTATATCTGCCTTCCCTTACGACCTTATAAAGAAAATAGCTCTTAATTTACAGTAAGTAATGGGAATCGCTAATCTAGGCCGTGGTAAAACCTTTTTTTATATATATTATTAAATCCAAATTTTATTTGTTATAAATTACCCTTTTTTGCTGTAAGTTGACTTCCGAGAAAACGTTTTCTATTTGTTACAAACTTATATACAATAAACACGCAGATTATCTAAGCAATAAAATAAAAAAAAACTGTCGGATATATTTTGCTTGTTATCACGATATGCTAATCCAAAGACAATGGAAATGTTATATCAATCGCATTGAATCCGTCCTACGATATGGCGTTCGTGCATGGGAATGTGAAGATGCCCAGTGCCCAGTTCATAAAGAAACTGGAACGTTTACAACTAAAAACATGAAAATTATTCAATGGTAACGATAAATTACTAGAAAAAGTAAAACTCTAACGCCATCTGGGTACTATAAATACCTAAACATACTCTCTTATTTTGAACATAGCATCAATAAATGCGGAGACCGGTCACTAAAATGTGCTATTCCAAAATTGTTTAATTCCTTATCCACTGATATACAGCAAATAAAAAGAATTAGTTAGTGTATTTAAAAATCAAACTATTAATGCGCCAATTTGTTCACCTTACCTTTTTCGGAGGCACATTATATGTGCAACTAAAAACGACATCACCTTTCATTATTGTTCATTATTCATAATACTAATCCACAACGTATCCTTAAATGTAAATCTAGTTCTAAGAAAACACAGTGTTGCCTTGCGTTTGCCAAAAAAGATCAGACATTTCCCGTAGTAAGGGTGTATGGCTCAGATCATACGAAGCGATTCAATAAGACTGTTTATATAGTAGACGGTTGTAACGTCTCTTTCTTGATAGACCAAAAATTTTATTTTATAATATGAAGTTACACGACTGATAATAAGGTCACCCGCCTACCGAAGGTACTCTTCCCTGCGACGACCTTGGGAACCAGGATCTGGCGGTTCATAAATCCAGAGATCGCGAATTAAGAATATAAACTCTAGACCGTGATAAGGAACAACGGTAGGCCTGCCGTTCGACTTAATCCTCTACTTGTTGGCTCGCCACGGAGTCAGTCACAGTAATACAGATAAAGATACCATTAGTGAGTAAAGTGAATGAGTCAGTGCACAATAAAAAGGTGAGGATGAGTACGACCTCGTAAATGTACATAATTTAGAGAAACAAAACGGTCTACATAGTGAAACAGCATTTGAAATGACGAATGGATTGTCGCGGATCGATGTTACACTTAGTAAGATGGCAGGTTGGAAGGTCGAAAAACAGGAACTCTACGTGATCGTAAACTAAATTTTTATAGGTTACATGAAACGATTAAACCGGGCGCAGGGTAAATCGGCCTAAATTAGTACTCAAGGCATTATTAAAATATGTAAAAAGAGCTATTTAAGAAGGATATTACGGTAGTCATGATTAACTAGGATGTTGCGTGAAACATACAGGTTCATTGTAGCTATTTTAATATCCGTATTAAATACAAGGATTTATCGAAACATGACAAGGATGATAATATTTGATAAGTTGTACGCTGAGTTACGGCAAAACAAATGAGCAACTATTTTACTCTTGGTTGCGGAAAAACAAATCTACTCTTTCCACACGGTGGAAAGCATCTAATTCGTTCCAGACACAATTTTAGCAGAAGTAGAAGAAGTTGCCTTGAACCTACTACCAATTCAATCAAATGATTTATACGAAAAATTAGTACCTGGATTTTTGTACGTGGCAGGATGCACGGGGAGCAAGGAAAGCTGCGGAACTCATCGTGCTTACATACTCTTAAGACTAAGGTAGTTCATTTAGGACTACCTTTTGATCTGAGCCTACCTAAATTATTACAATATTGTAGTCAGTAAAATATGCAGCATCTACTCTACGGGCGCACTACTCCATGCTACGAGCTTTTTTGGAGATAAAAGAAAAAGTAACAATAAACAGTTACGGTGCGCTTTTATTAAGCTGAAGAATGTGGGTTATGGAAAAAATTACAAGGTAACGCGCCAATTCTTGGCTATCATTACCTTAATTTCAGTTTTAAATTTGTATTATTATTGCTAAATACATTTACATTACATTAGTATCTTTAGTCATTTCTTTTCTTTCAATAATTAAATTTTGGTACAGTTCGACATTTGCTCGTTAGTTACATAATTACGAATCCCTGTGTATATTTTAGTCATCAATTTTTTGTTGTTCTATGCGCAACGTAAATTGAACACGCTTACGCATTTCCGTTTCTTCTGCCGTACCGTTCGTTACGTTATCTTTTTAAGTTATACTCCCTTGTATAAGGTATGTAAAGGCTTTTAATTACATTTTTGTATATATTATATTTAATAGGGTACAAGAGTACGCCTCTACATTAAGGTAGACGGATTGGGTTAAGAAAAAGCTCTTATGTTAATAATTTCCTATCATTGGAAAAGGCGTGCTGCATGACGTCACAAAAAAATGCATAAAATGGCGTGCATAACCATGATGATGAAAATGTAGTCTTCAAGAGATATAAATGGAGATACCTTTGTTTTGCATTAATAACTCATGCTGTCGATGAATATCTGCTTTCGTCGTCGAATATTTGCCAGCTTTCGACGTTTATGTTTCGGTCCACTTTTGTAGTTGACCTACATTTCATTATGTTCATTTATTTGTACGTTATTGGCAAATGGAAATTACCTTTAACGTATGTTCATATTATGGAATGAGAGTTCTCGTGCTACAGTTCGTTTTAAGACGAAGTTAATATATTTATTTTGAGTACATGTAAGTAATACGTATCCTTTTAAGGAAATAACAAATCAGTATAGTGTGTTGATACGGTTATAAAGGAACAGCTGATTTCTGTTTTAAGATAAAAATATTTGTTGACGTAGGTCAAGAATATGTTTTATTCTTGAATACATTATAGATCATATTGCATTTTGAATTTTAAGTAAATATAGATTATAAGCTTATATAGTTGTGTCGAATTTAGTAATTTTAGTATCGTAAACCTTTACGAGGAATATCGTTTTAGTTATTTTATGCTGATATTAATCAGACATTTTGCTTTATTAAATATACATCTAAATACAGTTGTTTAGTCTTTATTCAGATTACCTATTATGGTATTAAGGTACAACTTTCTCAATTTTTGTTGTATTTTAAGTATTACATCTATAAATGGAGTGGCGTCCAACAAACAAGTGCTTTACTGGTTATACAGATATATCTCTGCCTCCCTCACGACCCGAAAATGAGTTCTCAACCTACAGTAAGTTTCGTAAGTTTGTACGCTCACTGAGCTAGACCGTGGTGCAAATTACCTTTTTAATATACCGTTCACACAACCTAGTTTTTTATTTGTTATAATTGACGAGAAAGGAAACAGATGAGTATTGCTCCGGATCACATATTTTTAATGGTAAAGGTACCATCACATACCTGATGCGTTATGAGGAAAATAACTGACCAAGGCAACTATTAACGATATTGAAGACACGGGTACAGTGTTTGCGATTCAAATTCCAAAGTCAAAAGCCCACGAAAAATGTGTTTTGACGGAAATACACAGCTTTATATCCGCCAAATATGTCCAATCGTCGTTTTTTTCTATAATTCAGATATGGTAATTGCACCATAGATGTACATGGAGAGCTTCTTTTTGCAAGCATAACGCACATCATTGCTAGTTTTCTAACTCTGACAGAACCTAAAAAATTTTCTGGACGCAGAATGCGCAGGTTATCAGTCACGTCATTAGCAGACCCCGGAGCTGATATTTTACGTTTAAAACGTTTGGGAAGATGGAAAAGCAGTAAAGTTGCCAAATCCTACGGCGAAAACAGTATTACTAACAAAACATAATTAGTTCCAAGTGCAGAAAATAATGCTGAAGAGATACACGTGGAGATACCCGAGTCTTCGACATCTGCTTCTTTTCTAATGTAGCTGCTACAAGTGTATCAGTAAATGAAAATATGGTAACGGATTGTCCAACAGAGAATAATCTAGTTAATTTTAGTTTTAGCAACTGTCACGTAACAATAAACGTCAATAAACAAATAAATCATAGCATATTTTGGGAGTGTTCTTTGATGTGTTCAAAGACAGCCCGAGGTCCAAACGGCGCGTTGCCTAGCTTGACGATTTGGGGCTATCTCTTTATTTGGACTTTAAATGAACTGATTGATAAAGAACTCAGCGAAAGAGGCACATTGCCCAATTAAAAGCTGGTGTGTGAGTTCCGGCCGAATTGACGTATGTGCGAATGAGAATATGACGATTTGAGAAAGTATTTATAATTTTAATGCGAGTATTATCATGTACTTTACAAAATCAGAGAGGCAAGAGGGTTAGGTTCCTGTTTCTTGTGTTTACGTTTCTTGTTGCCTTTGGTACTTGCCAAAATAGGGTTGTATTCTGGCACAAAGCAATTCCTCTACCTCATTTCGAGTGTAAAAGTAAACACGCGATAAACTTAAATCGCTCGTGACATAAATGTGAATAGTGTAAATGTTGGTGAGGTAGGTATTGATTCATATGTGTCAAATCTTATGACGTATTTCCGCAGGTCAACTATTATTGAGCTCGCCTTTGTAGCTGTCCCCACCATCCTAGCTGTCTGTTTTCTATAAAATCTTCTATAGATTAAATTTTCATTTCTTGTCGAATTGTCTCATTCCCGAATCTGTCTCTTTTAGTAATACTTAATCCCCTCCTTAGTTATTTCATTTCTGCGGGCCCGAGTTTACTTTCTTCTCGCTCTGACAGTACCCATGGTTTGGTACCATACGTGAGGATTGGCCTATATTATATTGCCTTAAACACTTTCATTTTTATTTCTTTTGTTATTTCTTTTTTATTCATGAAAGCTTTACTCAGAGCATAGTATACTTTATTAGTTGCTTCCAATCCGTTATTCACTTCCATGTCTTGCTTGCCTGTCTCTTCTATATTCACTCCTAGGTACTGGAAATTGCCCACTTGTTCTATTGTTTCCTCGTCTATTACTACTTCCATTTCCTCGCTTTTCTCATCTACTACCATTTATTTTTGTTCAGTTGCATTTCGTTATCCTCCAGCACTTCATTCCATACGTTCAGATTTTCTTTTAGATCTTCTTTATTGTCCGTTATTAACGCTATATCATCTACGAATGCACATTCGGAGATGGCGACTTTTTCTAGATTTCTGTACCCTATAAATAAAGGTTTTGTTCTTTGTTTTGCCTCTCTAATTATTTTATCCATAAATATTATAAATAGCAATAGACTGAGACTCCCTTCTTGTCTTACACCCATCTTTGTGTTACTGCGTTCTTGCTTATTAGTCTATTTTTTGTTTCCCGGTAGAGGCATTTAGTTACTCTTATTAATTTCTTATCAATATTTTTCTCATTTAGACACTCCCATATTAACTCCCTCGATACTCGGTCAAAAGCCTTTTCCATGTCTATGAAAGCTAAATAGATTACCTTACATCTTGCTCTAGCTCTATTAATGTTTTATTTGATTGTGAACACATTCTCTTGCGTACTTTTCCCTTTTCTGAACCCGCTTTGTACTTGCAATAACATCAGTTCTACTTCTTTCTGTAATCTTTTCTCAATAATTTTTTCAAATAGCTAGTTGTGTTCAGTATGGTTTTAAAAATTGGAAGTATTAGACCTAATCCCAGGTAATTTTTCTTCCCTCCATACCCTATTAAATATCTTCAACAATAATTGTAGTCCATGTATCCAAATTTTGTATCATCTCCGTTGTGGTTCCATTACTGCCTGGGGTCTCACCACTCTTCTCTTTTATCGTTGCCGCTAGTTCTTCCATCTCGATCTCATTTCCTTCGATTTCCTTTCTCTCTATCAACCCCACAGTGACATCTTCTTCTTGGAGGTTTTCTAGTTCGTGTTCTGTTTCTGGTGCTAGCAACTTTTGGAAGTACTTTTTCCTGATGTCCGTCTCACTTCTGCTTTCTCATATCTCTTAAGGTTTTTTTATTACTTTAAAGAATAATTTTTGGTTCCCTTTACTGTCCTGTTCAAGTTTGGCTCCACACTCTTTCCATGCCTTTTCCTTTGATGCTCTCACCATCCTATTAACTGCATTCCTTTGTTTCTTGTATTCTCTAGGTTTTGTTTGCTTAAATATTCTCTACACTTTTTGTCTTGATTTTAACTTGCTATTCAATTTACCTCGGCCTACCATGCCGTTTGTTTGATGCTCCTTTTTTCTTAATACGTTCCACATATCTTTTGGGCTGTCTCCATAATTATGTTTTTGAAAAATTCCCACAGCTCTTCCATGTGTGCACTATTTAATTCTTCTCTAATCTTCGCTATTTTATTTTCTACGGCTTCCTCGTATCTTTTCTCAATTTCTTCATTCCTTAGTTTAAAATTTCTTACAGTTTCCTTTCTCTTCCTCTGCTCTTTCTTTTCTTCCTGTCGGTACGCTTTTCCATGTTTACATTTAAATTTGCCTACTACCAGGAAATGGTCGATGCCCGTTACCGTCTACCCTGTATGAGGTTTCTTCAGAGATTTTTTCTCATACGCATGGTCACTGCGTACACGCACACCATATGCGGCTATTTAGGCGAATGCTGGGGTAGTATCTTCCCCCTCAGAACCCTAACTCCGTTCCTTCCGTTTGTATTCAGACCAAACGCGTCCTTAATCCCACCATACATATATACCTAACGTATGTATGTATGCTAGGAATCCATGATTGTGTCCGAAGGAGCTTGGAAAGCTCAAGAATCCCGCTCTCGCCCTTGGGGAGGGAATTAATCACGGGGCCCTTTCCTTTTTACCTTAGAACCTACATATACATATTTTCCTTAAGCGTGTGTCATAACCGTGATAAATTTGCGACAGATGATTATGTAAAACGAAATATAAAAATTATAGTTGACGTAGATGAAATTTTGAAATTATATTCAAAGTTCCATAGGATAAACGAGACTCTTTCGAATTGGTTAAATTGTAGAAAACCTTTTACTAATTTAAAGCGATACAAAAGAGCTCTAAGGATACTAACCAAGTTTGTTATATGTTGGTTCCGTCATTGGTGTTTGTTATTCCAAAGTGTTTTACAGTGCCAGTCTCCTCAATTTTAACACCGCCATTTATTTAAATCTTATGAGAATTAGGTAATTCATTTTTGTAAGTAGAAAAATGGCAAGTATTTCATTTTTTCAAAGTTGATTGTATGATTTTTCCATCACACTAATTTTTATAATTTTAAGTTCAGACCCATACTAACATATTCAACTTTTGTCACGAATAAGCTTTACAAAATATAGAAGTATCGTCTGCAAAACTGACAATCGAACCTTGTGTTTCAATTTTAAACCATCATTTATATAGATACTAAAAAATAGAGGACCGAGAACAGTACCTTGTGGAATTCCACATTTAACTATAGTTTGATTACTTTTAACTTAATCAAGTTGTACAAATTGCATTCTTTCAAATAAATAGGATTTCATTAGTCCCAAGATCGTTCTCGTACCCCAATATCTCCCAAAACTACCAATAATTTTGCGGCAAAGACCTTGATAAGATCTAGGAATACATATAAGGGTAGTGTACTGTAAACCAGGGAGATTAAACTGAAAATTGCGTCCTGTATACTTTTAGTGACTAAAAATGAATTGAAAGTTATATTACATTTGCTCAAGTAATGAGACAATATATTTTAATAACTGTATCAAATATCTTTGTAATCTTTTAAATACAATTAATCTCTTTTATTAATACACCTTAACAAACCACCAGTAATCCATTTATTTCTTTTTACTTGTTCGGAATAAAAACAGGAAACGCCAGACAGTACGTCAGCCGTATTTATTTTGGTTTCTATAAAAAAATGATTGGCACAAGTTTTCCTGTTACCACGCACTCTCGGGTAATTATTTACCATAGACATATATCCTCTTTCACCCCATATCTTTCAATATTCATATGTAAATAAACAATCTGAAAAAAATTTTTCGCATTTTATTAGATCAAAATATGATTTTAAAGTATGTAAAAATAGCAGATATCATTGTATATTTACCACGCATTTTTAATTGTACTGTGCTATGACCATATATTGTACTGGTTTTGCAAATGATGTTTGATTTTCAATTAATATTATTACTTCATCATTTTGATTTAAATTACCATTATTGTATACAGGGTGTTCATTTCAAAACTATCCATTTCGGATTTCTCAAAATGTGAAGCTTTTTTAAAAAAATCGCTGAAATACAACTTTTAACCAAAAATAACTTCGCACCTTTTACCCCCGACCCCCTAGGACATACCCCCTTCAAAATCTTGAATAGTAAGAGGTATTGAGTGATAACTCATTTGAAAGGCCTTTTGGTTGCTTTATTTTGTAGTTTATATTTTTTAATCCGTCTATTTGTTTGCGAGAAAAGCAAAATACAAACTTTTTTTGTCCTATGGAACTATCACAGGCAATGAAATGTCAAATGTTAATTTATTAAATTAGAAACTTTTATAGGCCCTCTTCGATCTATCGATTTAGTCATAAATTTCTTATCTAACCATTGATTGACGGACCGGAGAACAGTGAAGACGAGCTCCATCTTGTTGAAAATGTAATTCTCGCTCATCAAGTAGAGAATTTCCATTCCTATCGAGTTGATTTTCAACAGCTTCAGTAACTAGCGCATTGATAGCATTTTTGATCATATCCAAATAAATTTCCATTAACAGACAAAGGCCCAATCTCCTAAAACCCCTGCCCATACATAATTATTTTCGGGATACTGGGTATCTCCCACGTATGTCAGTAAACATACATATGATATGTCAGTTTATGCTGATGCCTTGCTTTAAACATAGCGGCAGTTCGTCAAGCACATTGATTTTCGGCACCATAAATTAAAACAATTTGAGCCCTTTCGCCTAGAGTGTAAACCATATTAGTTAATGTTGTCACTATAACAATACTTTCTTCGCTTTATTGTCAGTATAGCAACTGAAAGCAAATTGAATCCATTCATTTTCTTATTAACAATAAATACATTCCTACGTACAGCTCTATGTAATCTTCTATTACGAAGTTCACAGCAAAAAAACTATTTGTTCAGCAAACAATAACACTTCAAGTAAGGCAAAAGCATTTTTGATTTATCAGATACGGTGCATCCATTAATATATAGGAGATAAATTTGATTGTCGGTATTTGGGCTAAGTCTAAATTAATGTCATCAAGAAAATAATTGCTATGGAACCCACTGTTGTATCCATCATTATTGTTTCTATGACATTGTTGTTCTTCTTAATAAAGATAATAATACATTAAGAATTTGAGACTTGAGGGATAACTTCCATAGATTAAAAAAGTTTTCCTTGCGTTTCTGGCAAACGAAGGGACCGGTTTAAAAAAAATAAACGCCATAATAAAGGAATCTAAAGGAACTTTCAAATGAGCTATCACTCGATACCTCTTACCGTTTAAGATTTTGAAAGAAGCAACTCCGGGGGATGAGGGCTAAAAGAGGGCGAAGAAATCTTTAGTTAAAAAGTTGTCCTCCTCAATAATATTTTTATCTATTTCAGCGATTTTTAAAAAAAATCTTCACATTTCGAGAAATGCGAGGTGGGAATTTTTGAAATTAACACCTTGCATAATATCGTAGCCTTTCATTTCAAAACATTTCTTACTTTCCAAGTATCGGTTAACACTTGTTCAGTAAATAATAATAGTTTTTGAAAATCATTTAATATTTCAAACAAATATAATATGGAATCTGAAAACATAAATGTAAGCCTACAACATTAGTTAGGAACCTTATATGCCACACAATATAATTTTATTTTAGTAAAGGTTATATAAATTTTTAATGGATTAAATATTATTAAACTGCCTTGAATATGACAAATCAGAACACCCTCTAAAGGACGAAGATTAACTATGAAAAATGTTACAATTAAAAAACAAATTTAACAAAATTTAATCGTTAGAAGATGTTGTGGTTTGTCATTTTCAAGACGGTTTAATAATATTTAATCTATTAAAGATCTAGGTAATCTTACCTAACATCTAATTATATTCCGTAGTTGGCTTTAACTTTTTAACTATTATTATTTACTAATAGTTGTAATGTATCGAAAGGTTGAAATTTGTAAAAAAGTAATATAAAAATACATGATTTCATACCCTAAAGCTTCTTAATTATGAGTGATAATCCTGAAAGTTCGCATTTACATATTTCATAATTACTTATTACTTATCTTTTTGTATAAAGGTCATCCACTCTAAAGTACTTATCTTCCAAAAAGAAAAGTACTTTTAATTAACACATAGGTATGAAAATTATGAGGCAATAAACTAATTATTTTGTAATTGTCGTATTAACGATAAGAATCAATGATCAAAGAAGTCTTTAAATACATTCATATTCTTTAACCTTACTTCATGAAATTCCATATTTAAATAATATTTGCTATTCAGCTTTATAATACACTGGGTAATCGTTTTGTTGCAGGAGGTGATTATGACGCAAAAACACGCAATGGAGTTCCAGATTGACAACACCAAAAGGAAGAAAGCTTATGAACGCCATAGAAGGCAACAATTTAAATTGCTTATCTACTGGTCAACCTACTTACTGACCATCAGACACAAATAAAGATACCAGACCTCATAGACTTTTGTATAATAAAAGGCATACCCCTTAATAACATATAAGCAGAATCTTGCCTGGATCTATCTTCAGACCATACGTCTATCATAATAAAGTTAACCACCGGCATAATAGGAAGAGCAAAACAACTGTCAGTAAGTAATAAGCACACTAATTAGGAGAAATTCAAACGATTGGTAGACTCCAACAAAAATCTAAAGATACCTTTTAACAACAGTAAGGACATCGAAGAAGCAGAAGAGCAGCTTAACTGTATAGTACAACAAGCAGTCTGTAAATTAACACCACCAGCAGCCTATGACAATGAAAAATTGTACAACTACACCACGATAATAAAACAAAAAGTCGCCTAAAAAAGAAAAATTAGAAGACCATGGCAAAATAGGAGAACACCAGAAAATTAAAGACAACTCAAAGAATTGCTACATAATAATAAAAACCAAGAGATATAAGGCTACCTTGAACATCTAACCAATTGAAGCTAGAGACTACTCGCTGCGGAAGGCTAAAACAACCAAAACAAATAAAACCACCAATCAGAACATTTTAAAACGGATGGACCAGAAACAATAAACAACGACAAAAACCTTTGCAAAACACCTAACCCACCAGAACCCGGCCAGGATGAAGAGAAATAAATTCAACAGTTCTTATAATCACCATATCAGCTCGAATATCCTATTAATTCTTTCATAACTAAGGAAATAGAAAATATCATTAAAAGCAATCTAAATCCTAAAAGAGTCCACGGTTACGATATGATCATCGGAAAAATATTAAAAGAACTTCAACAAAAGGGAATCAAAAGCATGACGCAAATATTCAATGCAATTCTGCGCACTGGTCACTTCCCAGACCAATGGAACGTTGCTATAATGAATGATACTTATGTCGACAAACGTAACAAGTACCTAGAGTTATAAAGAAGTAAGACAGGACTTGGAAGACCATAAATACTGCTTGGTCGTTTTTATTGACGTTACACAGGCTTTTGACAAGGTGTGGCATACTGGGCTGCTGTTCAAACTAAGAAAAACATTTCCCCTCAACTATGTGCTTATCCTCCAATGGCACATGCAAAATCGCCAATTCCTAGTTAAACAGCAAGACGAACACGCCAATCTTTATCCAATTACATCTGGAGTCCCTTAAGGTAGCGTACTGGGCCCCATCATATATACACTACCGATCTTCCTAACACACAAAACGTACTAACAGCAACAGACTAAATTTGACCTATCGTGCTAAAGCACTCAGGAACACTTAGGAGGATGGATAGAGGGATAATGAATTACCAATAGATGCCTATGAACAGCTACCTTAAATTCTCTCATATCATAAGTGAGAGGAAATCAGGAACTAGGGAGATCATTCCAGAGTTTAGAAGCCGTGTAGAAAAATGTGGATTGTGCCCGTTTGGTACGGCAAGTGGAGATTTGTACTGCATACTGATGATGTGAATGAGCGAACCGAGTGTTTCTCGCAAAGATAGCCCGAGATGGTATCAAAGAATATAATTCAGCAGCACAATAGCCGTTGTAATAACGATAATACAAAGAAAGAACTGAAACAATCCTATGTTCAAAGGACTGTATGTGAGAAGTTAAAGACGGGTCATAAATATATATATATATATATAT
Source organism: Vesta saturnalis (assembly GCA_036346205.1). Taxonomy (NCBI): domain Eukaryota; kingdom Metazoa; phylum Arthropoda; class Insecta; order Coleoptera; family Lampyridae; genus Vesta; species Vesta saturnalis. The sequence continues at coordinate 690,909 of JARFJB010001033.1, read as the reverse complement.
ATATATATATATATATATATATATATATATATATATGATATATATATATATATATATATATATATATATAGATTTCAAAGTAAACAGGAGTTAAAAGAAATAGGTGAGACTATAATATCAACCTGTTCGTTCATTAAAGGTACTTTCTGTTTATGTTTATAAATTTCGCATTTCAGAAAAAGTAACTCATATATTTAAAAAAAACAAGAAGTATAAAGTAGCTTTCAACGCTGATACCAATGTTCTTAAATGTTTATTTAATGCGAAAGATTCAAGTAATGAGTATCCATAAATACCTGCACATGATGTAACTCTGTTTATATTTGACAAAGACTTAGGACTTTGATATTAGATACATAGAACACATTAGATGTTACAAATATAAACACACAGACAAATCAAATTATGCAAACATTTAATAGTTAATAATCACCTTATGACTTCACAAAAACAACGTTAAATTGTTACATTTTTGTAACAAAAAACAAATTAGATGTTTTAAAAGCATTCGAAATTTATAAATATAAACAGAAAGTACATTTAATGAAAGGACAGGTTGTTATAGACTCACGTTTAACGAATATTTTAACTATAGAATTACAATTTATATTAAGTTTGCTTTTTTATCTTCATGATTTGTTACCACTACTTGTTTATTATTTTACTTATATATTTTCTCTTAATAATGATAAATAAATAATTAAAACTCGTAGCGAAAAAAATAACTGTATAAGAGAAATTGTGGAATTATATTGTATTAAGACGTTAGTGCTATTAAATCTTTAAATTTAAAGTCATCTATTTCTAATCACTTTTCTTTTATTTGTAAGAGGTGTCCCGGATTTCTAATTCTACTACTTTTCAAGGTATAAAGCACAAATAGTAATAGATCAATTTCAAAAAAACAGTTCAGAAGAAAAATGATTAATGAGAGCTTAAAACACCACTACTCTAAAAAAATACACTTAAATTAAAATAACAACTAATTCACAATTTATTATCACTAGATCCACTAACATATTGTTAAGCTCAATGACTTACATATTGTCTGTTTATTATGCTCCGACAACGTTTACAGTTTACGAATGATACACAAAGGGATGACATGTAAATATCATTTGCTTTTATAGTTTTCAAAATAATTGCATTTTGTGCATGCGTTACTCGTAAAGTTCAAGAGATGGTAACTCTGTAAAGCACACCACATCAACTGCAGCGTAAATCAAAATAATACAATAAATCAATAATAAATATCTTACATAAACTAATTTTACAACATACCAAGAATTGACAAAAACATGTCTAAGCAACAAATGTAAATCTAAATTTTTAATAATTAAAAAAGCGGCATTTTTATATATTTATCATGTTCAGTTTCTCTACATTTCAGAAAACCCTAAGGAATTTATAACACAATTTCTGAGAAAAAGCGAATGTGTTTCTATTCAATACAAGGATTTACGAATACTTGAAAAATTTTTATAACAGTATATGTTATACGGTGAGATAGATAACAAAATCATTAGCAGAGGTAGTAATCTTTATATAGCTCTCTAAATTATAATTTTTATAGAGCACTTATGATGGCTTTCTGTTGAACGGAATAAGCCATATAACATATATTATTGCAACCTTACTGTGGGCAGCTGTTTATGATAGGGAAATAGTATAAATTGTCAATTTTATAGATGGCTAACAATGGTTATAAATTATTATGTTATTCATGAGCTGTGAGATATACAAAAGTTTTCATACTTATTATTTATTGCGTAATCAAAGTGTAAAGAAATTTGCAAAATTTTATTTCGATTCGTTCAACGTCAAGTACAATAAAATAGGGGGAATGTGTTGACTTTACATAAGAAATGAATCTTTTTAATCCAAATGGTAGTTTAAAAGCATTAAGATGGGATCCGATCTGGGTCGTCTAGAGTTCTCTCAGACTGCAGTCAAGTGCATATATTATACTTGAAATGCAATATTTTACAAATGCCATAAAATGGATATAAACTGCGCTTTACGATCACGGTTAATGTTGCGGTACCTAGAATAGCAATACCAGGCTATTCCCTTTCGGTCAGTTTAAATTTATTATTTTTGTATCCTCTCGCACTAATTAAAACTAAAACTTCAATCGGTCTTAGTTTTAATATGCTGCTATGAATGCGAAACGACATCCGTTTAAAAACAGTTTTTAAATAACAATAATAGCAACCTATTTCTCACTTTATCTAATACTGAATGCAAACAAAGTAGCTAATGTAATACCTAGAGCACTAAAATCGTCTTAAACTTTTAGAGACTTGCTAATCTAATACTCTGATACCACCTTTGTCGGTAAATTCTCTTTCAAGAATGGAATTTCAAATTTAAAGCGTATTAATTATTTTGTTTCACGCTGACCACGATTTAAAACATTTCTTTTTGTAAACGTTTAATTTGACTTTTAAAAACTACATTGTTGAAATACAAGTTTATGCATATACAATTTCATTTATATATTTCAAATGCGCACCCAAAATCCAAAGAAACTTACCATCAGGTTAATATTTTATCAATTGGCGGTCACGCTCTACTTATGGGTCTGGCTGGTACTGTCGGAGAATGGGGAGGTGGCGTTGTATGAACACTACTTAATAATACACCTGAATATGCAGACATGGGTGGTAAGCAGATTGGTGAGTAAAGTGTTGGATATATTCCCGTAGGTGCGAATCCCTGACTGAAGTGGTTGAAGGGGATGTAGTTATGTGTATATCTTGCTGCTTCGACAGCTGCTAATGCCCGAATTTCGATAAATGCTGAAATAAAAAAATTATCTTTAACACAATGTATTTTTAATTAATTTTGTTTCGTCAAGATTATTATGTAAGTACACCAGTAACTAGAGCTTTAACTCACTATTATTTTAAAAAAATTTCTAACATTATTGAATTAAAATTCAAATTACTGAGCGATAATTTTTTTAATGATAAATGAATATTTAATATAAATCACTGAATTCAATAATCTTGGCGAAATGTTTTAGTCTTTTGCAAAAAAAAATGCAATTCATAAAGCCTGATTAAGGATTTTTTAGTCACTTAAAAAATAAAAAAGTAAAGTTAGTTATTCAATTGTCAAAATTATACCTCTGTGAAGACAGCAATGAAAGATAGCATCAGAAAAATACGAATGTTACCGAATACCCATAATCGTACATGCGTTCGTAAAACATGTGATTAAAGTACTGTTGATATCAATGCCATTACACATCCTATCCTTTAAAATAATTTTGTACAATTAACATGCTGCAATTGCATTTACGCTAGGATTCATTTAGCACAAAACGTCCTTTACAGAAAAAAACTATTGTGACGTTTTGCCCTACCATTTCACATTTTCCCTTTTAACGTATACTACATGTACACCAAACGCCGTTCTGGGATTCATTTAGGGTAAAACACCCGTTACAGGCAAAAATGACTGAACTACCAATTTACATTTTCCTTTTTAGGGTAACCCTCGAGTAGCATATACTACATGTACACCAAGCGCCGAGGACTTTCAGGGGTTCATTAAAGATAAAACACACATTACAGAAAAAAAATTGCGTCCTTCTGTCCTACAGTTACACATTTTTTCTTTTACAGTAATCCTTTAGTAGAGCATACTATATGTACACCAAACGTCATTGACTTAGAATGCCGTTATGGGGTTTATTTAGGTAAAACACCCTTTACAGAAAAAATGCATTCCGCCCCCTGACCTACCAATTGACATTTTCCTTTATAGCGTAATTCTTTAGTAGCATATACTACATGTACACCAGTCACTGCCGACTTACGATGTCGTTCTGGGGTGCATCTAGAGTTAAACACCCTTTATACGGTAAAAACACTGCACCCTTCAGAAATATCATTTCACATTTTCCTTTCTAAAGGAATTCTCTAGTAGTATATACTACAGGTACCTTGGTCCAAATGTAGATGTACACCTGCGTTTTATCGAATGACCGTAACCCACCGGTGGATCACATCGGTGCTTCATGAGGTGATTGTGATCCACCTTATGTATACCACCAATGACACGGTCTTGGAATATCGTCGTTTGAGTGTACGGCCAGATGTAAAGATACTTGATTTGTGTTTTAAGCTGTGCTTTGTCTCTTACGATTTGTGGCATGTGTCTTGTACCCTGTGCTGTGTGTCTTGCCAATTGTGCATTGTACCTTGGCTCAAATGTCTTGTGTCTCGTGCTGTATGCTTTGCGCTTTACGAATTGTACCTAATGATTTACACTTTATACTTTCTGCTTTATGCTTTGTGCATTGTACTTTGTGCATTGTGCTTTGTGCATTGTGCTTTGTGCATTGTGCAATGTATTTTGAGCTATGTGCATTGCGCAATGTATTTTGAGCTATATGCATTATGCAATATATTTTCAGCTTCGTACTTTGCTCTTTGTTCCTTGTGCTTTATGCTCTGTGCTCAGTGATGTGCTGTGTGCTCTGTGCTTTGTGTTATGTATTTTGTAATTTCTTAATTACTTTAACAACACATATACGCCGATAGGTATTCGTGTACATTCGTATTTTTCTGGTGGTCAAAATTATAGAAACCACAATAATTAACCAATCATGTTTCTTAGTAAAATTAATAGAGACTTTAATTAGTTTTTGTAGAGAGTGATGAACTAAATTTCAGGCATACACAGCTATCGTAATATATTGTACCTCTTGTTACGTATCTCTGTTTCTATTTATACACGTTAGTTATCCTTATCCTTTGTGCAAAATTATATAGATATCGTACGCTTCCTATTCGTCAAAGTTCAATATACAAGTACCAGTTCTATTACTTTATTTACCGTCAGAGGGACGATCTAAAATTTTTTTTAAAGAATACAATTTTCAAAAGTCTGAAAATTCGATAGTATTAACTGTAACATCACCTTCCAACAACACAAACATTTATTCACACAACATATGAAAGATTGTAACAACTCTTTTTTGTGTTGTATAAAATATACCTCAATTTAGGATCTTTCCTTCATTTAGTTCTAAATACAAGAAAATTTTAATTCGTAACTTGATTCCATAAGCAACGCGTCTGCGTTAAGTTATTCTGCTGATATCTGGTGCGCAGAACCGCTTCATCTACTTCGAAAACCTCCATTTTTTTCACTTCCTGTTTTAATGTCGAAGCAGGGAGCTGTTTCTCTTTGATTTTTATCTAAATTTATGTAAAAGTGCCATCAAATTGGTGGTAAGATATATTTTTAATACATTTACATAAAATTAAAGCATTTGTTCTTTTTAGGCGCTTTCTTTACGTATTTTTTATACCATTTTTTACTTTAATTACACGTTTATCATTACTTCAATTTACAACGTAATTACATCTTAAGTACGCATTTGGTTTTATTGTTGCGAACATTTTTCGTTCTATGATTGCAAATTTTTTGGATGGAAAACTTCCAATTAATGCAATAAGAAGTGAATTTAAAAGTTTTAAGAAGAAATTTATACGGATTTTTTAAAGATAAATTCAGTTTGGGGTGCGGCTCATAACATTGTCAAGATTGCACAATCATGATGTAAGAATGACTTCATCCAGGTTAACCGCTTCGTAATCATATTTAGACACCAGAGGTTGTCAAAAAGAAAAGTTTGTGAACAAAAATTTCTAAGGTATTTATTTAGTGATTTATTTAGTACTTTAAGCATAATTTTAAGACCTTCATTATTTCATCATTACATTTGATATTTAATAAATATAGTCTGTATATATTGTTTTTTACATTTTTATAAACTCGGTTTAATTGTCCCGATATTATAAAAAACAATTTGGCGCCCGAGATAATTTCATTAGTTTTACATTTTTTATTATCGATGGTAAGTGAAAATAATCGAGCAGATCTAGTGGTAATTAAGCAAATCATTTTATTTGAACCGGCCCAATTTAATCCACCGACATGAGTCAAAGGCACAACTATAAGTGGTGTAAGGTTTGTATTTTTGGAGAACTTACTTTTTTATTTAAAATTTTATACACCGTTATACACACCTTTTTATTACAAGATATACGGAGTACTGTAGCTCAAAGTTGTGGACAGTCGGGTAATTTATACTAAATAAAAATATTGACAGTGGTATTCGGTCTCACACCGCGATCTTTTGAAATGATCTCTCTACCTTTCAGATCCTGATCCGCGGTAATTTCAATAATCAAAATTGTGAATTTTTTGAATGGTCATTATTTTGCATCAGATTATGCCACAAAATCTAAATTGACAACATATAACATCCCTCCCAACAATCACATAAACAAACTTGACCTGATTAATCTCCGTCTAATGTGTATTTATGAACTGGAAGATGCAATAAATGCGTTAAAAAAGAGGAGCGCCGGGCCCGATAGAGTACCCCCGTATATTTTTGAAGGGCGCGTAGACATATTAAAGTATGTATCCATTGTACATCTTTGGCTTCCCGAAGTGAAAACTTACTAAAATTGCACCTATTCAAAAATCTGAACCAATTAATGTCGCCCAATATCAACTGTATCTACACCATCAAAAATGTTTGAATACAGTATAAACGGACATTTCATCACATAAATCATGTAATGTACATTAGCCAACGTGGATTTGTGCCGAATAGATCTATTGAAACAAATTTAGTAATATGTACCGGCTTCACTAAGGAAGTGCGAGATGATGGTAAATGAAGTTGATGTGGTTTATGTTATAACAAGACATAACAAAACAATTAATTGGCGGCGACTTGTCACATCTAAACAACATTAAAAATATTAAAGGTAGTGCGCACTACAGCGTACACATTGGAGGCATCAATTAAAAAAAGTTACTGTATAGTGTTAATTAAGAACTATTCTTTGATTATCTCGTCGTAAGGGACATCAAAGATAAATTTACAGCTACAAACTGGCTTTTCGTGTTGAGCAACTCTCGCTTTTCTTAGATAATTGAAATAAAAAAAAAAAAAATTACATTTCAATATCTACGTAAACTCATTAATTGAAACAAAAACTGTATATATTTGTAGATATATTCAATAAATCAAAATAATGACTGCAGGTTAACTCCAAAATTAATGAACATGAAATTGTTTTAACATAAATGTGCTTAACTGTTAGTAAACATTTAGTACAATAAATCTAATTGGTATTATCATATAACTACACACACACACAATATAATCTTTCATTCCAGAATGAAGATTGAACTTGAATGAATAGTTCAATGCAATAACCCAAATTCATGATCGATGTTAACATGTAGGTTGACACACATTTAAGTTTGTGTTTGAATTATAAATATACCCTAAATAAAGTAAAAAAATTATATATAACCAAAATCCAAAATTATAATACAAGTAATAATAACCAAAATTGGCAAGTTAGCCAAAGCTCTTAACAGGGTTAACATGACTTCCTTTTAAGACAGGATCTGAATTTTTCATATCCTTAAAAAATGTATCTCAATCCTGATTATACAGGCGGTCTTATGTAGAAGTAGAGTATGAATTTGTAAAATCGAGTAGGTACGTGAAACTACCCAAACTAAGATTTGGGATGTGCAGGTTTCATTCGAGGGTGAGGATGTGTTGATATGATGGCTGCTCTCCAGCAGGTGATTGAAAAGTGTTTAAGTGTAACAAAGAAGCTGTACTGTGGGTTTGTAGATCTGGAGAAAGCATATTACCGAGTGAATAGCGAGAAGCTGTGGGAAATATTAAATGAATATGGCGCAATGTCTAATAAACGGAATAAGGGCAGTATGTAACGGTAGTGAGGCTTGTGTTAGGGTGAGAGGAGGTGTGAGTGAATACTTTAATATTGAGATGGGAGAGCGGCAAGGTTGTGTGATGTCACCGTGGTTGTTCAATGTATACATGGATAAATGTGTTAGGGAAGCATGTACCGATACAAATGGTGTAATGGTTGATGACGTAATGTACGAGTTCTGGTGTACGCAGATGAGCTAAATACAGTTCTGAGGAAGATTGATATAGTCTGTGAGAGCATGGAACTAAAGATAAACGTTAGCAAAACAAAGTCCTGTATGGAAGTACGAATGGGTATGTCAAAAAATGCACGAAAGCAATCTAAATGCAGTGGGTATGAGATTCCTGTGAATCGCATGCAGTAAAACGAGAAGGGCTAACATGAAGAATGAGTGTATAACGAGGGAGTGTGACGAAGGAAAGACAATAGTTGACTCCGCGTAGAACTTAGCTGAATGCAGTAGAGTGTATGATAAAACAAGGGAAGATAAGGAGTTTTAAAAATAAAAGGGATTGTCAGAGACAATGTATGAATCTTACGGAACCATGGAGAAAGATTACAAATGAAAAATAAACAATCCGAGGCAGTAATTATGAATACAACTTATAATCGATTACTCAATTATTTTTTAGAACTTATGCTTGCTATTTAATGAAGAAGGGTTCGATGAATATAATAGTTTAACTAAATAACCTATCGTTTAAAAATAACGTCTATACAGGGCATATTAACAGAGAAGTTTTCGAAGGAACAAATTTAATTTATATAATACTTGCAATTAAGAACAGGAATACAATACAAAATTTAGAAGTTCGTAGGACGAAACACCTAACAATGTGAAACGTACAAAAAGGGTTCTAATTACAAGGGGCTGGTACGCTCAAAAAATATTACAAAATATCCATTGGCAGCAACGATAATAAAAAAATAGCGCTTTTTCAATTTAAATAATTTCAAATAATGTAAATAGTTTTTATGAAATTTTTGAATTATAGGTAGACTCCAAAATATCTTATACATAATCCTCGCTCCATGGTCGGCTCCCAACATTTTATATGTAATTTACCTAATTTACAAACGCAAAGTGATGATGATTCAAAAAAGTAATCATCTGTAAAATCTACGTGGACAAGTATGTCTTCACAGAAAAAAAAAATTATATAATCCTAACATACATTTGCCTACCACTCCTATTATGTTTGTCATTAAAACCGTTCGATAATGAAAGTCCAGAAAATAATTAATAAACCAAACTGTTTCGTCCCAAACTAACCATAAAGTTTTCTACTTCTACTAAATGAACTTGATAAGATTGCACGGTTGTGTATGCAAAATTAATTATAATTATTGTATAAATTGCCATTATCATCACAAACAAAGAATCATAAGTGATATCACAGAAAAGAAAAAATATTCAATAACATAAAATCAGCTTACTTTTCAAGTCTTAACTTATGTATCCGGACCGTGAGGTAATCCCTTAATTTCCAATGTATCATTTCTGTTACTATGAACTATCGAAGAACAATATAAAAGGGACAGATACAATGTCAATCCTACAAACACATTTATTGAACTTCATAAATACAATGAGCTTTCGGATGCTATCATACCTACAACTATAAAATTTGTAAAAGATTAAAGTTAATCAAGCAGATGTATTTCATTTTTTATTAAAATTATACAGAGAATGTGTACGAATATTTATCTAAAGGACAACCTGAATGATTTTGACCTCGCTTCGTTTAAAGAATGCCTTAAACTTGGCATTCAAATAAAAATAACCAGTTATCAATAATGATGACGTGATACTGATGGCAAAACATGTACAACTGAGAATTTAAAAGGACGTATAAAATTCCATTTAATGTAAAATTTCCGTTGTGTTGTACCCGAAACAAAAAAAAATAATTCCATATTGTTACGGAAAAACATATCTACATTCTCGTTATTAATGTTCGATAAAATACACAATATTATGTTTTGATAGTAGAACAATTGAGCAGTAATAATCTACATAGGTAAACGTACAAGGAAAAGCGTAGCAACTTTTGAATTGTAATTGACAGTTTTGTAAATGGTTTTCTCAATATAATTAAAACTAATCTTAATTACAACTGATTGATTTCTGATTTACAACTGTAAAATATGTAACAAGACGATCAAAAGTGATTGCTTTCGATTTTTATCATCAAACATAATTAAATAAAACTGGAAGTGCTACATCTTTACGTAAGGCTTGAAATATCTGCATTCCTGTCTGCTTTCGGAGCTACAGATTTCCATTAAAATGCAGTCAGTTTAATGTATTAAATTGCATCGAAATAAGATTTATGTAAAAACGATATAAAACTAGATCACATAAAAACGAAATTACTTGAAGAAGAGAAATTAATTCTAAATAAAATACTACACTAAACAAAGAGAAGAACAGAAACAAAAACCGACCTAAATATCCGAACAAACGACGACGAAACGAATGTGGGCCAGATGACGAAAAATAAACTTTGTAACAGACAGATAGTACCACAAAATGTTTTCGTTGCAACTGGAACGAACATATCGGATTAAGCTATCCGCGATATGAACAAGAAATAAACGAGGTAAGGCAAAAAGCACGCACTACGTGACGAGCAAGGCGCAAGATGAATGGATTATAGCGGATCTACAGACCATATCACCAACGAAAAACGGAAACTTATTAACCTAAAACGTGACAAAAGCAACATACGCTGCGCGAAAGATGAGATACTAATAAGCGAAGGTATAGGAGCCGTGAAAATAACTTTAAAACAACAACGAGGAAAGAAAAATCGATACTGAAAGATGTAGTATATGCCCAACTCGGTGACAACCTAATATCTCTAACAAAACTGTACGGCAAGAAAAACACTATACATTTTGATAATAACGAAGTGACTATTAAAAATGAAAAGAAAAAAATATCTAAATAAATATTTTTAATATGTCAGTTCAATAGATTTTTGAGAATAAACCACCATGTGACCTGTGTTCAAATTGTTTTAACGGATTTTTTCTACAAAATACTTTGAAACATAGTCCACATCGTAATTTTTCACTTGTAGAAACGAAGTAATACGGAAGAAAAGTTACCTTCATTCTGTTCTGGCCAAATTGGGGAAATAACATTTTGCTTGCGACTTGTGTGGTTGATAACGCATGTGACCGGTGACATATGCATGGACACTTATAGCTAGCAGATTACCGACCTTTCGACTACCATTAATAGGTAGGGTGCCTATAGAATAAAAAAGAATAAACTGAAAATGAACATATTTTACCTTACGTAGGCTAAGCTTTTTAGCTATAATTACTACAGCCTACATTATAGAAAAAAAAAAGTCATTACATACACTGAGAAAATTTGTTAGCAAATACACAACTGCACTGCTCTCTTTTATCAAAAGATACTTCGGCTTGGACAAATTTATTTTTTTCTATCACGGAAATCAGACGAATTATATTGTGCGTTGGAAAAAATTACACTAGTATAGCTACGCCGGTTCTGGACCACGTAGGGATTTGGATGTGTAAAGGAGAGACAGGTATGGAATTAGAATAAAATGTCAAGATCAAAATTCATTGACCTCTTCAAGGTCAAAGTTTATTGAACTGTAGGAGACTTACATTATGATTCTTGCAAATCTAAATACAAACTTAGTTCGTGGAAACGGGAGAGGGAGAGTCAAAATTTCATTGATCTCTTTAAGGTCAAAGTTCGTTGATCTCTAGGCGTACCATATTACAATTCTTAGAAATGAAAAATAGAACCAGTTGTTAGAAACCCAAAAGTTCATTGACCTTTTCAATACCAAAGTTCATTAACCCCTGGATGTCATATACCATTCTTAGAAATCTAAGAATAGAACTAGTTCTTGCCGATGTTCATTGTCTTTTAAAAGAGGGTTAAGGATAGCAGCATGAAATCTAACAGTATAACCAAATATCATTGACCTCTTCAAAACTATAGGTCAAAGTTTATTGACATGGCCTATTACAAATACTAAACACTCAAGAATAGTCAAATAACGCACATCTCCATCAGCTTCTCTATAATAATCACATCAGAATTTCAAATATTGATCAGAATTGCTTCGGAATATTCCAAATTCTGCTGCTAATGTGATCAAAACTTCCGACTGCGCCTGACTTTGTATACCTCTTACCCTGCTGGAATGAAATGATTACACTTAGTCGTTTTTCTAACTGTGTGGATGTTTTTATTTCCATATATGCGAAGTTGCCTGTCTTAAGGTAGGTAATTCATACATCTCAGATTGACGAAACGAAACAATAATAATGGCATTCTTATTGATTCCTTCAAACATAAGAAGCTTTGCAACCAAGTGTTATACATATATGGCACTTGCCAGCGAATTTTATTTAACGCTACTGTTCCATCAGCTTTACCATAGCAGTCGTTTGTATCGTTTCTAGATCGAGTTAAAATCAATTCTTGACGCATGTTGACAATTACTTCTCTCCTCCATAATGCTTTAATGGTATGGATAATTTTTCTCAACTTTTTCATAAAATTCTACCTTTAGCGGATCTTCATTTTTCGGTGACTATCCTTTTAACGTATGTCTCAAAAGTTTTGGCACAAAATATTATATTCAGTTCTATAAACAAATATGTTTTGAAAATTATTATTAATTTTATTATTTATTATTAATATTATTAATATTATGATTTGATTGTAATCTCATTATATTTAGAATTGACATCCGTTCTACATACATAAAGACAAAGTTTACATCGATTGGGGCTCGAACCTTGATGGCGCAGTTGGTTAGCGCGGTACTCTAGCAAAGTACAGGTCGAATCCCACTCGAGGTAAACTTTTTATTTATGTATTTTAATAAAATTAATAATAATTTTCAATTACATATTTACCTTTGAACTTATTCGTTCTTAACAAAAACTTATAATAAATATGTTTTGTTTAAACTTATAACTATCAAACATAATTACTAAACTTATAATTAACAAGATTGAGAACTTAAATGAAGTGGTCTGTGATTTTCAACAACTAAGAACATCTCCCATAATGTCTTGGGCGGCTGTAATATCTAGAATTTTTCTGTAAATCCTACTTCTTAACTGTCCTTCATTTTCGGCTTACCATGCTCCATTATTCACTTTTCTACTCAAAAGTGCTCAAAATTCTTCTATTGGGCGGGCCTGACGTAAATTAGGCGGATGGTGGTTTCGTGGTGCGAATGGTATGTTACGAGCGTTGAGCCAGTTCTGAGTATCCCTAGCATAAGGGCATGAAGCGAAGTCTGGCGAAAACATTACATCTTCAGTATGTTGTTCATTAATGAAATCATTCAGTTTGACCAGACAATTCTGAATATAGCCTCTTACACGCCCCATATAAGGCCTCGACATCCTTCTCATAGAAATCACACAACAGACTAAAATCATCAGCAAATGTTGCCTTTTCCTTATATTTCACATTCTGTGGCCAGTTCTCTATGTTATCAGTATAGAAACCATCGTTACCCTTAATTTCTGTGTTACTTAGAGTGAAATACCTTTCATCATCAATAACAATGACTTTGTTGTTGGCAAAATGTATCCGCCTTAATGCCCGACAACATCCTGGTATGCGTGCCTACTGATATGGTGTATATTTTGGACATTTTCTTCTTTCTCGATATTCTTGACCATTCCTAACCTGTAAACTGTATCCTTAGAAGTTCTATACTCCCTTGCAAATTTCCTGATCGACATTCCAACTTTATTTGTAGCTATTGTGTATGTTCTGCGGGAAATATTTTGATTTTCGAATATGCGAACTATTTCACGCTTAGGCATTTACCCAAATAGACTGTAAATACTTTTACGAAGATCTAATTTATGGGCCATTTTAGTACAACTGAAGAAATGAAAGCTGGGGGTATTAATGTAAGTGTGAATATTCGATTTAATCACGTATCAAAACGTGTTTTCAAAAATATGTAGCGATTCCACTGTCGCCATTATCGCTGAGCACGTTTAGACCAATTTACGTTAAAAAATATTTCTCTCAGGATGTGAACCGTAGTGACGACCGGATGCTAATTAATGACCTAATGGTCCTTCGTTAATTTTTAAACCCAAGGTCTGTTAACCCTCTGAACGGTGGGCTTTTATCCAAATCTATTAGTGTACGCTTCTGATTGATTACATTAATTGTTATATTACTAATTATGTCGGTGTTACAGTACAGGCTATTGCTTGGAGATTTATCTGAAAGATAACCAGGTGGAACCGAGACGTCTATTCATTCCGTATAAAATTTTGATCGGTGTTACGTTAAAAAAAGTTGATTTCCCCGACAATATAATTGGCCCAGTTGTATTTTTAGATTTCTAGGAATTGGTCAACTTCCGGTATGCTGAGTCAGTGACCCTAAAGAGGCCAATAAACTGGGATTTCCGGGAAATGGTTCTATTTTTAGATTTCTCGAAATGCGGGTTCAAGCGGTCAACCAAATTTGAGTTTGTAGCGGTCAATAAACTTTGGGGGTGCCCCCTCTCGTTTATAAGAGTATAACACTTAAAGGTCAATGAACTACACAAAACCGCGAAATATGACAACACGTCATGCACTTGAGGCGTAGCAACACTGCAGGGTGGGCCAGAACCGGCATAGCTATACTATTTGTTACTAATACACAACTAATATCAACGCCCGTTGGTCATGACTGCCATGTCCGCAGAACACAATGAAAAGCATTTACCGTGCAGAGGCAACACTTTTGCTTATTAAACATATAGAAGATATTTATTATAGGTTTTGTTATGAACGAATAAGTTCAAAAGTAAATATGTAATAAAAATTATTATTAATTTTATTAAATACATAAATAAAAAGTTTACCTCGAGTAGGATTTGAACCTACGATCTGTACTTTGCTATAGTACCGCGCTCCAAACTGCGCTATCGAAGTACAAGCCCCAATCGATGTAAATTTTGTCTTTATGTATGTAGAACTGATGTAAATTCTAAATTTAGAATAATTTATAATAATAATTTTTAATTATATAGAAGATATATCGCTTCTGCTTAGTTTCTTTATTTAAGTTTGTAGATCAGATATTTTTGCTTAGCAAGCCAGCAATTGGATTTAAATAACAGCAAAGATCAGAACAGGCTACTCCAATTAAAATATGATGGTTTGGTTTACTTTGAATGTATTTTCGAAACGAATAATTCTTTAAAGTTGGTAGGTCAAATATTACTTTAAATTCTTCTCCTCAAGCTAGAAAGTCATGTAAATTTTATTAACTTGCATACATATTTTTATTTTATTTTTATTGAAATTTTCATGATATACAATGCAGGAAGTAAGAATGAAGTTTCAGACATAAGTAGGACTCGGAGTACTCCCAAGTGTACAAGTTTGCAGTAAAAATGTATTGGTATTTTGCAACGGGTAAACGAATGACTATCATGCATTTTGTACGAAAGCGTGTATCCTGAGAAGTTCAAAAATACTTTGTACTTTTAATGTACGCATTGGTCGACTATTTGAAATCGTGGGAAATCCTGGAAAATCGTATGCGTCTTTCCGGATGGTAGGAAAATTTTTTTTTAATTTGACTAACTCATAACATGTGGCTTAAAAAGGTTTAATTACTCCAAAAGAGTTCGTCTCACTGTCAGTTACTATTATAGCCATCGTTCCATCTCATCCTCCTCTCCACACTCATCTGTACATTAGTGCCATATTCTCAGAAAATGTGTTTAATGCAATCTCTGGTAGTTTTCAACACAGTTTCGATTTCAGTAAAAGAAAAGATAAAAAACTGTTCGACCCTTAATTTAATCTTCCTTTACTCCTTATAACGATACGGAGGGAGGTGATTCGAGGTTCGCTTTTTAAAATAATCTTCTAGTAGCTGATGTATATCAGCAACGCCTGGAACTTATACAAAACAATGGTTCACTAATAGAACCATTTAGTACACCAAATCTTGTAGTACATTGGTACCCTGTCAAAACAGCCCCGGACAAAACAGCCCCGACAAAACAGCCCCCGTCAAAAAAGCCCCCAACAAATAGATCCAGTTTTAATGGTGTTTGGGTTATATCACACACATATATTTGACGTGTCAAATATATGGCGAATTGTACAATATTAAATTATTTCTGTCAAAATATTGTAGAATTTTTTATGTAACTTTGAATTTAATTTAATAATTGCAACAATACATTATAACACTGACGACCTTATACCGTATCTCCCTGGAATTGCCAATCTGACATTATAAATTGATTTTATATTTTATAATCATTATTAATTATTGTGTTAACCTTTGACAAACATAGTTCGTAGAATTTTGTTTGTAGATATATAAAGAAAATAAAAATTAAGCAAAAAATACATAAAATAAAAAAAAATAAAATTAAAAAAAAATAGTTAACAAAGAACAAAACTAATCAAAAAAAAAATAGTTAACAAAGAACAAAACTAATCAAAAAATATAACTTTTTAAAGACAAAAACACAATTAAAAAGAAAAAAAGGAAGAAACAAAAAAGTTTTCAATAACTATCGCCAATTCTATAAATATGTATGGTATTTATTTTGACTTGGGGTGCTTTGTCGGCGGGCTGTTTTGATGGGAGCTGTTTTGTCAGGTCATATATACAGGGTGTTTGGTACATCGATGCAAATATTTAAAGGGGTTAGAATACGTGATTTTGAGCCGATTTAAGCAAACACCTATATACCAAGTGTTTTATATATATATATATATATATATATATATATATATATATATATATATATATATATATAGTTGAAGTTGAAGTAAAAAATTCGGAAGAGAGTAAATAAGATCAAAATAATGTTACAACATCGAGTAAATTTTTGTTATGAGAGCCCTCCTTTCAGAGTTATAGGCCTCTAAAGCTACGATATAAAAACTTGTTTAATTATAATTTTTGTACTAAACATTGCAGCAGTATACAATTTTAGTGGTACATTACTTATATCGATGTGCTGTGTTTGACGATTGAATGAATCCTACACTAGTATTAGAAAGCCAGGGGCGACTTTGGCCCACCGGTCAATAACACGTAATTTTGGCAGGGACGCCCTGTCTAAATAACAAAACTAAATTCTCCATTCAATTTACTGACAAAGTCATACTCTTGTTTAAAGTCAATAAACTAATCAGTTTAGGAGAAATTTAGATTTTATATCGGGGTTTGTGCACCATTTTCTGTAAAGACATTCTAAAGAAAACTGTCATGAAATGTCACTATTTATTAAAAATACCTGAATGATAGTATTAAAACAAAAAAAAAAACAATTCCATTTAAAAGGAAAAAAAATAATTTCATTTTATGCGATTTTAAATAATTAAATTACTTAATGATAAATTTAATAGATAATCAATAATAATATTGGTACAGAAAATGGCCAAGGCGTTTCTCTGCACACACCTCGATATAAAAATGCATTAAACGAAGCAAGTCGAAACAGCAGACTTGAAAATGACCATTGGGATCTGATGGAAACGTCGTCTAAACGCCAAAAGTAAAAACAAGTGGAATGTGGATAGACGAGAAGAAACCTGGAAAAACAACATTGTATATATATATATATATATATATATATATATATATATATATATATATATATATATATATATATGCATGTATATAATTTATTTAAATATACCGGGATATCCCAATATTACGTTATTATAAGTTTACCAATTATAATTATTTGTTTTTATAATAAATTTCCGACATAATATTGGGATAGCCTAGTACATTTAAATATAGAATTGTAGTTGAACTTCTCAAATAATAAATTTAATATTGTCAAATATGCATAAATTTTTGTTAAGAATTTTCTTAAGTGTTTAAATCACATGGTAGATATGTGATATTAATTGATGTATTTTACGTGGGTGATAGTAATATATTATGTTATTTATAAGTTTCATTGTTTGTAACCTCACTTATTGGTAAGTTTAACCATTTTTGTTTTGTTTGTGATTTTTTAACTATAATATAATTCTAGAGCCTTGATAAAGCAACCAAACGGTTGTGAAATATTGGCATTGATAATAAATGATTATATTTATATATTATATATATATATATATAGTACTATGATATATATATATATATATATATATATATATATATATATATATATATATATATATATATATATATATACAGGATATCCCAACGGTGCGATAAAGCTCCATAATTTTATTAGAGATGTTGACTTTTTCTTTTTTTTAGCTGCGTTTCTGCTAAACATTTTAAAAATATTGTAGTTTATACACAGGGTGTCCGACTATTAAAAATCATTCAAGTTTTTTCTTTAAATGGAATCTACCCAGTTTGATTGTATTTTTGGATTCTATGCTAAATTATGAAATACTGTATAGAGGCCACGGTAAAAATCGAGTGGGCTTCTGTCAATGTTTACAATCTGCCAATTTTTTTGTAAAGATTATAAGTTTGAATTTTACTCAAGAACTAATTAATATGGTACACAGTCTTGGTAAAGTGGATCGTAATATTCTATTGGCTCAAAGAATCTACGTTCAAAAATACCTAGATGCAAGAATGTCGCAAAGTGCTGCATATGAAAAATTGCAGCTATAGGGAGCGTTACGTACAAAAGAAAAGAAATATTAGCATGAAAAATAAGACGAAAACCTGAAGTTAGATGTTCTTGTAATGTTACAAGAAAATCCAACATTTATTTGCAGATAAATTGAGGAAGAAACTGACATATCATGAACCAGTATTAATCAAATTTCAATCAATTGCCATCTTGAGCTACATCAAAAACTTTTGGAGATGATTTTCAAAATCAAGAAAATTTTTGTGAAACCATGAACAATTTGATTTGATTAATAACGACTAGAACTTTATGCATACAATCTTATTTAGTGATGAAGCAAGATTTAAGAGTAGTGGGTCTGTTAATCCACACAACATGCATTACTATGCGACTGCAAACCCTTATTGGATGCACACAATTGATCATTAAAATAGATGGTAATTGAATGTCTGGGGCGGAATTCTTGGGGACTAAGTAATCGGTCTGATCTTTTTTGATGACGTTTTGAATAGAGTGAGATATCGAGAATATCGTCAAAATGATCTCCCACTTCTAATGAAAAATGTGGATTTGCATACGCGAAGGATCATGTGGCCCTTGTACATTAACATCGAGTAGTTCACCTGCTCGTTTCCCCGACCGTACTCCAATTGATTTCTTCCTTTGGGGATTTATTACAGAAAAGGTGTATAAACTTAGACCAATAACTGAAGAGGACATGAAACAAAGAATACACGATAAATTCCTTTTCATAAATGCAGATATGCTAAGTCGTGTTAGACTATCTTTTAGACAAGAATCGCATGTTTGTATTGAAAAAATGGTAATCTCTTTGAGCATCCCTTAAAAAGATATGTGTAAAATAGCTTTAATTTTTTTATTTGTTAATCTTTTTACATTGTTCTGCTTAATTCGGTTAATACTGCTTTGCTATATGTTAGTTTTTGCCTCAATTTCTCTGTAACTCAATTTTGCATTTTGTTGCATTAAAAAAAATTCTTTTATTTATTTTCTGTGGTAATTTTTTTTTGTATGTGGCCCACTCGACTTTTATGGTTTTAAGCAGAAAAGTTTCCCGAAATTTAATTATTTTAGCAACCTGGATTTTTACATTGGACTATAAAAACCTTATGGAAAGCTTGTCAAAAAAGCTTTTGACCAGTACAATAATAAATATGGGGTGCCAAATGACTTTTTGATATCTTTTAACAACTTTTTGTTGCCTACAAAATGGCGGCATCAAAATTTTAATACGACGTTTCGTCTTCTGCCGGCCATCATCAACTTTTTTATTTCTTATGGCCGCCATCTTGAATTCTTAGACCACTAAATAGAGCTTTTTTTTGTGATTTCAAAAATGTATAATTTGCCTACCTTATGTTGAACCGTTTAGCTAATATTATCAAAAAAGTAAAATTATTGTTGATTTTAAAAAACGATCTAGATACCATTGCACTGTAGATGCGTACATGTTTTATCAAGATACCTAAATTTACAAAAAAAAAAATAAAATTACTATTAACACATAATGTACTTTTGACTTGAAACAAGTAAACGAAAAGGAACACGTAAAGCCAGAAAAATAACAATAAATTAAACTATTTTTAAACGTTTAGGATTACAATAGGTGTTCAAAAAGAAAACCATTTTGTTGTACACACATATTAGCTCTTTTGATTACACTACGTATTGCTCGTTGAATACTTCTTCGGGGAATATTTTGGCAGGCAGTTATAACGCTATTTCGAAGTTCTTGGATGTTTTCGTAGCGCTGCTTATAAATAATATTTTTTAAGGTTCCGCATAAAAAAAAATCTAGCGGAGTAAGGTCGGGACTACGCGCTGTCCATTCTGTTACCTATCCATGCGTTTGGAAAAATTTCGTTTAGATAATTACGAACTAAAACAGCGTTATGTGGTGGGGCACCATCTTGCTGCCACCAAAGTTGGCCCTCTTAAGAACTCTAGATATCTAACTGAATTTAACGTATCCTCATAAATAAAAGGGCCTAGTAACCTATTCTTAGTTAAACGGATCCAGACGTTAAACCCAAAGCGAATTTGATCTCGGACTTGCCTGTTCTCTCTAGGATTTTCAGTTGCCCAGATGTGTTCATTATTGCGATTAAAAACGCCTAAATTGGAGAAGTGACATTCATCAGTCCAAATCATTTTTTCAACAAAATTCGCATCGTGGTTTGCTTGGTCAAGTAACCAATTGCAAAATCTAAGCCGCCTCTGGTTATCACCGGGATGTAAAACTTGACATATGTATTTTATAAGGTTTGAAATTCGCCTCATTCAATGTTCTCCACGCTGTTGTTTGCGGGATATTTACATTTACAGATATCTCTCTTGTAGAAATAGACGGGCTTAGGTTTACCTAAAATTAAATCAAAACATATATCTGTGACAAAAAAAACATAAGAAAGGCTTACTGTATCAAGAATTTCCTCTTTAACTGCTAAAGGGAGCCTACTCTCGTATTTCGGTCTTGATGCATTAAATTGTCCGTATTCTGACAAATTTCGGTGAAGTCTTAAGAAATAACTTTCGTTTGGTTGATTTCTTTCAGGGTACATTTCAAAATAGGTGTTTAATGTATCTCTCGAGTTTCTGCCTTTGGCATAATAGACTTGCAACATGTCACGCTTTTCATCGTTTGAAAAGGGCATTTTAAATTCTAATACAATTACAACATTCACAAAAAAAAACACAAATACAATTACAGTACAGTAGCCATATTAAATACGATAAAGAATAATCAAATTCAAAGGTATCTTGATAATAAAAAACAATATGTACACGCATCTACAGTGCAATGGTATCTAGTTTTTTAAAATCAACAATAATTTTACTTTTTTGATAATATTAGCTAAACTGTTCAACATAAGGTAGGCAAATTATACATTTTTGAAATCACAAAAAAAAGCTCTATTTAGTGGTCTAAGAATTCAAGATGGCGGCCATAAGAAATAAAAATGTTGATGATGGTCGGCAGAAGACGAAACGTCGTATTAAAATTTTGATGCCGCCATGTTGTAGGCAAGAAAAAGTTGTCTTAAGAATGTATTGTTTAATTTTGAATATCTTTGTAAATAAGGTCAGGAAAAAATAAAAACGAAAACGAGAGATTTTGGTTTTTTTTTAAAATCTCGAAAACGAAATAAAATTTTTTTGGTTTCTCGGCAGCATGTTTTTGTTCCCAAAATTTCGCAACTTTGCCAAATTTAAACCACCCCTCTATCTCTTACCGTTTTCGAAATCCCCATGGTTAGCCTCGAATTTGAATCACCCTGTATATATATATATATATATATATATATATCTTTAGCATGTTACATATACGTCTGCTTAATGTCCCACAGGGCCTTATTATGAAGATTTCACTCACATAATCTGATTTATTTTTGTTGCTATTATCCTTGATGCTAATTTGAATTTTGTTTTTAATAGACTTAATGCTTATTGATAGAGTCTTACTTATCTTTCTAGCAGAATATTAGCATGATCGATGTCCTTCACAAGTTCCATATACCACCTTTAATTATTATTTTTTATAAGAGTTTGTAGTTATTGTACCCCGAAATTACATCTATATTTTAAAATGTCATTTGTTATTCGAGATCTTCCTGGGGATTTCAAATTCCATAAGTTTTTCATTCCTTGTTTTACATCTGTTTCTATTACATTCGCCTTCTCAGTAACTTTCTATTTGGAATTTCCGGTAATACCTATTAAATTCCTCTTCTAAAGATCTTTGAAAGGTAGAGTTTTTGTTTCTTTCCAATTGTGGATAATCTCCACTATAAACCACGGCTTTTTTATTGTCCACTTTTTTATTCTTATTTATTGTTCTCATTTCGTGAACTTCCTGCGCTGCCGCATATGACTAAATTTGACCTTACGATATTTCTTCGAACTCGAAACATATTGGAAGTAATGTGCTATAGAACTATAGAAAAATCAGCTTTATGCAAAGATCTAATAAATATTATATTTCAAATATTAGTAAAGTAATTCTCCTCAAGTCATCGATTAAACAAAAATATTAACACTCGTGCAATTTCTTCAACTTTGTTTTTCAGCGCAATGTATAGAAGAATTATCGTGCATTATCCAACGAAAGCTAACAAAAACAAATCCTAGTAAACCATTGGACATTAATAATCAAATTATAGAAATTTTCAGTTGTAATATCCCATGGATATTGATAAATGTACAATATTATATTATATTATGATATTATATTATTTTTTCATAACAGAAACTCATAATAATTTAATATTAGTCAAGTCGCTTTGATGTATGTGAAACCTTGCGATATTGCAGGCTCACATTCCAATAATATAAGTAATTTGATTGTTATCTCATTACATTTAGTATTTACGTCAGTTCTACATACATACAGACAAAATTTACATCGAATGGGGCTTGTACTTCAATAGCGCAGTTGGTTAGCGCGGCACTCTAGCAAAGTACAGGTCGTAGGTTCAAATTCTACTCGAGGTAAACTTTTTATTTATGTATTTAATAAAATTAATAATAATTATTAATTAAAATTATATTATCATTATAAATTAAACTGCACATCCTGTAGTTCTGTTTACATTGGACAAAGAGAACATAGATGTTACAAATATAAACACACAGACAAATTAAATTATGCTAAACCTTTACTAGTAGATAATATCCTTATAAACATTAAATTTTGCATTTTTGTAATAAAAAAGGCAAATTAGATAAATATAAAAAATAATTTATATCGTTTGATTATTACCTTAATAATGTAACTACTTGCTATTTTACTTACATATTATCTCTTGATAATGATGTATTGAAGCGCATTGAGATGTAAACATTTAAATAAAGAAATTGTGGAAATGTATTGTTTTTGAAACATGTGTGCTATTAACTATTTATTCAGGTACATATTATGCCAAACGATATAATATTCAAAATTAACTGAGATGCAATAACTGACTGATAACAAAGCTGTATTG
The DNA here is from genome assembly GCA_036346205.1 of Vesta saturnalis. Classification (NCBI taxonomy): domain Eukaryota; kingdom Metazoa; phylum Arthropoda; class Insecta; order Coleoptera; family Lampyridae; genus Vesta; species Vesta saturnalis. Next base: position 667,506 of record JARFJB010001033.1, on the reverse strand, counting down.
TTTAATAACCGTAACCACCCATTGGCTGTTTTCAGTGCATGTCACTATTAATGGATGGTTTGTGGAATTCTGTTATGACAAAAAATTTTCGGTATAAATGTTATTACAACAAAATGTATTTAAATTAAAGTTGTAATTAGGGTCCAAAGTACTAAGGGAGTGACTGCATACGGGTCCGAGCAAGGGGATCGCTACGAGACAGCACAATATATTCTTATCGGATTAAATTATTGATTAATTTGAGCGACAATTTAATCGACGGCAGTTATCTTAATTCATACAAAAATTTAAAACTTGCAATATCAAACAACATAGAGTATGGCATGATCAGACACCCAAATAGTTTATTTAAATACACCGATAAAGGGTGGCGTAATCAAACAACCAAGCGGAAGAAACTTCCACTTGTTTGCCACAATATACCACTAGATAAAAATAGGATCCGACAAACAATCTGACCACATTACCCAAGACCCCTAATAACGTCCAGGAGGTATGGCCACCACAACTAACCAAAATACGAAGCCCAGGCCTCAGACGCATCCTCAGACAGAGCAAAGAACCAGAATATAAAGCCTTAGGCGACTAATCATCATCGAGAGCCATTTCCAAGTCCACCAATTAGGACATGCGCCCCAAGACAGCCAAACAGGATACGAGAGGTGGTAAATACGGACACCAATTAGAGACCAACACCCCAGGACACAATGAGAGCACCCCGCCAAAGGTATGGGTAGATTTAAGAACAAATCAAAAAGCAAAAAGAAAGTGGGTGTGACAGCGTCCTCTTTCAATCGTCACATAATCCGGGATACCAACAAAATTGAATCTTACACACACGAATTTAATGCTTGCCAGTAGTATTTAAATGGTGGAAATAATTCATGTATTGTTTAGTTATTAAAACTATCCTTTTGTGGCAAGTTATCTTTTAATGTCAACTGAATCGTCTGTCTGTCAAAATTGCTTGAATAGCGAATGCATTCAAATCACACAGTATTCTGGGTATAATTAAGTAATAAATTAGAATTAATCCAAGTTACCGTATGATGAATCATAACGTTCATAATTTTTTTCTTTAGTAAATATTTTTCACCTGAAAACTATGAAGAGGTTTGACCACGTGTTTCTAATACGCAAATCTATCTTTGTTTAAAACATCGGCGTTGATAATTGTTTTAGTTGAAGAAAAAATAACACGTTTATCCGTATGAATCGATAGAAGTAAACCTCCATCCAATAAATACACATTTACAATAGGATGAAAAAGTCTTACGCTCGGTATTATCAGCTTTATTTAAAACTGTATTTAGTTAACACGACTTTTACTTAAATGCGCATCTAAACTGTGTAGCAGTATTATCCAGCTTTCTTAAAACACTTTTAACTAAGTCCTAATATTAAAAGGGTAACTATTAGCCTAATATAAAACTTACCCCAAACCATCATTCGAAAGACGAATATAACAGACGCTGACAAAACACAAGGGGGAGTTATCCGATTACCAGAGAGCTAGACATCCCACACTACAGTAACCCTCCGCATCAGTACGACCTACCAAATATCCACAAGGAGGGAATTCCTCTGAGACCAATTGTGAGCTCTAGAAATTCAGCTTGTCAGCCATTCGCACACTACCTGAAAGATATCATCACAACCTTATCGGGTAAAACCGGGTCAAGAATACGCAACACTTCGTGGAAACCATCAGAAACTTCCAACCGAACCACGAAGAAATACTGGTAAGCGTCGACATCGTGAGCCTATTCACAAATGTCCCACAGATAAGGCACTAACTATCATAAGAAACAGGCTGAAAACGGATGAAGTGTTACACGGATTCGCACAACTCTTGGTAAACACAATAACTTCTGACAATATGCATTAAAACTACATATTTCCAAGTAGAAGACAAATTCTACCAACAAGAGTATGGGGTGACGATGGGTTACCCACTATCACCCATAGTTAGCAGTATATACGTGGACGACTTTGAAGACCAAGCGATATCCGAATTTACGGAAAAACCAATGCTTTAGTTTAGATACGTGGACGATACCTTCGTAGTTTGGCAACACATCTAAATAGCCGCGAACCCTCCATAAAATTCAGAATGTAATTAGAGGCGGAACAAAAAGTGCCATTCTTGGATGTACTTGTACGCATGAAATAGAAGTATTTTAATTTGATTGCGAATGGCAAGTTTGTACAGGAAAGCTACTCACAAGTCCAATCACCACAAAAGCGTGAATTTAGGCGTGACAAGACACTTATACGATAAAGCGAAAACAATATGCTCAAAACAAGAGGACCTAAACAAAGAAAGAGAAAATATCGCTAAAATACTTAAAGAAAATGGTTACTCCGATCTAATGCTTAATCTAAACAAGGAAAGGGTAACCGAAAATGAAGAACCTAAATATACAGCGATAATACCATATATACAAGGTACGCTCAGACAAAATACGAATAATCGGCAGCAAATACAAGATACGCACTGCCTTGAAATCGACCAGAACGCTCAGGGGAATACTAACCAAAACTAAACCACACAACGAAGACCAGAATTCCAAGAATTGTGTATACAACCTACCATGCGAATGCGGCAGAGCAGACATAAGAGAGAGAAGTAGATCACTCAAAGTGAGAACTCAGGAACATAAGAACAACGTCCACAAGAACGAAACAGAAAGATCAAGACTCGCCGAACATGTCTGGAACGAAGACCATCGCATTCAATGGGATAACATACAGATAATGGCAAAGGATGAGAATACAACTGAAAGAAGCCACATACATCGCACGAGCAGAAATTAGAATAAGCCAAGCTAGTGTGGAAATGAAACCCATATGGATTCCAGTATTGCGTTATATATATATATATATATATATATATATATATATATATATATATATATATATATATATATATATGTACAGGGTGCCCCGCGACGAACAACATCGATCGATTATGGAAAAAGTATAAATAGGAAAGATTTGAAAATTTGGCTACTTACTAAAGTCTATGGGGGACACTCATCTAAAATATTCTCAAGATTACAGCACTCCTGGTTATACCGGAATTTGCTACACGGCTTTCGGTGATGGATTTTCTTTTTCTGGATAACGAGCAGCAAACATCACATATGTGCTATTCACCACTTTCCTACATTCTCCGTAAATAATAAACAAATTTAAATAATCTTCGTTCGAATATTCGAGACGTGACGGCATATTATCAGTTGTCAAAACTAATGTGATTGGCATATGTCCATAGTTTCCATGGTGACTGATTGGCAAAGGCATTACCAGCTAAGATTCAAAGTAAAAAGTTCGACAACGCAACCGAATATGGGCAAGTGAAAACGGTTTTTCCCCAATAATATGAAAAGGGTTAGACTTAGGTAATGGCTAGAGTTAGGTATTAAACATTAAACATAAAGTATACCTAGAATTGGACGTAGAATCCAAAAATGCAACAATATACAGGTATCCTATATAAAATAAGCAACCTAATATCCACTTCCGGTATAACCAGGAGTGCTGCAATCTTGAGAATATTTTAGATGGGTTTTCCCATCGACTTTTGTAAGTAGTCAAATTTTCAGATTTTTCATATTTATACTTATTCCATAATCGATCGATGTTGTTCGTTGTGTGACACCCTGTGTATATGTAGTGTGTTATATGTGTATATATATATATATATATATATATATATATATATATATATATACATATACATATACACAGAGGGTGGTTGTCTACTGCGTGGACGGAGGATTTCTCCTAACTATTAGAATACCAAAACCAATTGTTGTCATCACGATTTTGTAAACCTGTTTGAAGCACCGACTATTAATAATAAGTCTACTAACAAACAAACTGGGAAATTTTTCGGAAACATGTAAAACTATACAGAATGATTAAATTACGCGAAATGTAATGTTTCTCAATTTTTTCAACCCTGTATATTTTTTCACATTTCGATTCCCCGTGAAAAGTAGATACTAATTAATAATAGGTTTTATAGCCATAAAACGGACCCTTCTTGAGATATTAACGCTTTATTTGAAAATATTGACATACAGAAGAACAAATAAAACAAAATCGAGAGCAAATACGAAAATACGAATGGCAAATAAATTCATTAACTGATAGGAAAACTTTACATGTTTTCGAAACATTTCACAATTTGTTTGTTAGTAGACTATTATTAATAGCCGGTGGTACAAACAGATTTATTAAATCGTGGTGACAAAGCTCGCATCGTGGTTCCAAAGTTAAGCCTATTTTGGTACTAAAGTGACGATATCTGCAGAACGGTTAGTGATACAGATACAAACTTTTATACTTTTATTCTAAATGTAACAGTGAATCCAAAAACTGCAAAAATATGCAGTGTTCCATTAAAAAAAACACAGGTTTGAGATGGCATATTATTGTCAATCACCCTGTATATAACTAAATATTTTTAGAATGTAGGTCCAATCATCGTGTATTACCTCACCAAAATTGGTTGTGATATCTCCAATAGTTAAGGAGAAATCCTTGCATACATACACGACGCGACATAACATATACCGTCAAAATGTAAATATTCAGATTTCAATAAGAAGGGTATTTTACTCCCGAGCCTAATAGGGGTTGAGGGTAGTTTTCGAAGGAACGACAGGGGTACACAATCTAAAACTATATATTTTGTCGGTACATATTATGCCGCATTGCATGTGTCAGTAGCGATTGATTCTGCCGATATGAAAGAGTAGTTACTCTTGAGCCTAATAGGGGTCGAGGGTAGTTTTCGAAGAAACGACGGAGGTACAAAATCTAAAACTTTATATTTTGTCGGTACATATTATGCCGCGTAGCATTTGCAAGTAGCGATTCATTCTGCTGATAGAAAAGAGTAATTTACTCTTGAGTCTAATAGGGGTCGAGGATAGTTTTCGAAGAAACGGCGAGGGCACAAAATCTAAAACTTTATATTTTGCCAGTACATATTATACCGCGTCGCATGTGCAAGTAGCGATTGATTCTGCTGATAGGAAAGGGTAGTTTTGCGCTTGAGCCTAATATGTCTGATATCAATTAGGGGTTGTTTTTCACGGAATAAATGAAAATATTTAATTTATTTTTATGGTACAAATTAGTATAAATTCAGTTCTTTCTATTTCTGATCTTAATTTTCTTTTTATCGTTCTTTTTATATTGTGGTCCTGCTAGCCTGTCTTAATGTGGCAGCGCCACGGGTTTTATAAAAACGGCATAGGGTATAAATTTTTTGTTAATGGTACAAATTAGTACAAAATAAGTACTAAATAATCTGATAGGTTTCGTTTGATTCTGAACATTTGGTCTTGCTATCTTAAAAGAGGTCAAAGTATGACCATCGGAAGCATCAAGCCAGAAAATATGCAGCTGATATGAAGCAAGAATTGTATAAAACCTCTGGTGGATGCTCACAAACAACACCTAATGTAATATTAGATAAAAATCTGGAACTCTTACTTTGAAAATTACAGAAAAGGATTCGGCTAAGTCTAAGCATTAAATAACCTTTACATCGTTCTTTGGCTCATTTAATCTGTGGAAATAGTATTATTTTTGCCTTCCAACCTACATATACATATGTAGGTATAGAAGGTTATGCAGTCGACTTTTTTCACTACCGCTAAATCGACTTATTGGGTGCTTATGTGGGTGTGTGTGGGTGTGTGTGGGTGTGTGTGGGTGTGTGGTGTGTGGGTATGTGTGGGTGTGTGGGTGTGTGCGTGTGTGTGCGTGTGTGTGCGTGTGCGCGTGGTTGTGCGTGGGTGTGTGTGGATGTGCGTAGGTGTGCGTGTGCGCGTGTGCGTGTGTGCGTGCGTATGTGTGTGTGTTTTTGTGTCTGTGTGTGTCTGTCTGCGTGTGTGCGTGTGTGCGTGTGTGAGTGTGTGCGTGTGCGCGTGTGCGCCTGTGCGTGTGTGCGTGTGTGCGTGTGTGCGTGTGTGCGTGTGTGCGTGTGTGCGTGTGCGTGTGCGCGCGCGTGTGTGCGCGCGTGTGTGTGCGTGTGTGTGGTGTGTGTGTGTGTGCGTGTGCCTTTGTGCGCGTGTGTGCGCGCGTGTGTGCGCGTATGTGTGCGTGTGTGCGTATGTGCGTGTGTGCGTATGTGCGTGCGTGCGTGTGTGCGTGTGTGAAAGTGAGTGAGTGAGTGAGTGAGTGAGTATGTGTGTGTGTGTGTGTGTGTGTGTGTTGGCGCGCGCGCGCGCGAGGTTGCGTGCGTGAGTGCGTGCGTGTGTGGGAGTGTGTGTGTGGGTGTGTGGGTGTGTGTGGGTGTGTGGTTGTGTGTGGGTATGTGTGGGTGTGTGTGGGTGTGTGTGTGTGTGTGTGTGGTGTGTGTGTGTGGGTGTGTGTGGGTGTGGGTGTGTGGGAGTGTGCGTGTGTGTGCGTGGTTGTGCGTGGGTGTGCGTGGGTGTGTCTGTGGATGTGCGTGGGTGCGTGTGCGCGAGTGCGCGAGTGCGTGGGTGTGCGTGTGTGCGTATGTGCGTGTGTCGATGTATGTTAGTATTCACGATAACTCCAGAACGAAAATACCTACGTACTTAAAATTTTGTATTTAAGCTTGTTTTCGTTCGTCTTAGAGCTGATTAGATTGTGCGAGAAATCCAGTGGCGGAGATTGGGGGTTTATTAGGCGCAGTTTTTGGTTTTTATCAAGTATATCTAAAACATATTTGCATATTTCAAAGATATAAAAATACCTAGATGTAGACATTAAATATATCAATTATTTATTCTCTAAGCAATTTTTTGATATGACTCGTAATCTAGCGGCAAAAAAATTCATAAGGCAGAATGTAAGTGTTGGTTCAAATTTTTTCAATATCTGAAAAACGATTAATTTTAAAAAAAAAATGTAGACGTATTTTTTAAAGAAAATTTTATTTTACATAAATTTTCTTTATTGAGTTTTTTAATGCAAAGCGAAATAAATAAAATTTAAATAAATATGATTGAAAATGCTGTATTATTGATACTTTTATTATTATTGATCTTTTTATAGAAGAGGGCGGCTTTGGAATTTTTTTTGTGTTAATATGTATTTTTATCTGACATGAAGCTTTAAACGTCATTCTGACATAGATTTTTCTTTTTGGGTTTACACAATGTAGCCTGTTTTCGTAATGTACTTCTTATAGAAGAAGTCTTATTAAAATTATTTCATTCCTTTTAGTTTCCATTTTGTAGGTTGGAAGGTCGAGAGGTGTTCCACGCCAGACATTTTATCATTTCATTTAATATGAATAATGACGGTAAAGTGAAAGATCGTTTTTCTTTATTTGCGCTCAGATTTTTAGTAAATTTAAATTCCAAAGATACTATAACGGCCATAATGAGGATTTATCGCAATGTATTGATATGACCAATAAAACTACTGTTTGGAATTTTTAAAACTGCACCAACATGTTTATGTTAAATCAATTCATGTAGATAAGTACTCTACTAAATTTGGTTATTATTACCACTTTAAAATTAAGAGCTTACCAATAAAATCCAATTAAAATTTAAATGTACGCAAACAACCAAATACCTTCCTACAAACTCAATCAACAAATAATTATCCAAATTAGAATATCATACGAGAATAGTAATGAATTACATAATTTAATCAAATACGAGTTTTTTTAAGTGCATTGGATGAATGTAATTTTTTGCACAAATTCTAGTTACCAATATAAATAATTGATAGTATAACATATATAGTTATAACATGTGCATAAAGCTTTAATAACAAAACAGTTATAAATTTAGTACTTGGTAGGTATGTATTTAAAACTTCTAAATTCAATATTGAGTAGTAAGTGATGCGAGAACAAGTGCTCTTAAATGGAATCTATATTATGATGTAATATTAATTTTTAAACAATGTGATCTGAGTAAAGTTTTAATCATTAAATATTCCTAGTTAATTACTATATTTTGCCTTTATCTATAAAAATTTTCGAAACTTAAATTATAATTAATTTTAATTAAAAATTATTAATTTTATTAAATACATAAATAAAAAGTTTACCTCGAGTAGGATTTGAACCTAGGGCCTGATTACCGCGCTAACCAATTACGCTATAGAGATTCAAGCCCCAATCGATGCAAATTTTGTCTTTGTGTATGTGGAACTGATGTAAATTCTAAATATAATGAGATTACAATCAAATTACTTAAATTAATTGAATGTGAGCCTGCAATATCTCAAGGATTCACACATACTAAAGCAATTTGACCATTATTAAATTATTATAAGTTTTTGTTATGAACGATTAAGTTGAAAGGTAAATATTTAATTAAAAATTATTATTAATTTTATTAAATACATAAATAAAAAGTTCACCTCGAGTAGGATTTGAACCTACGACCTGTACTTTGCTAGAGTACCGCGCTAACGAACTGCGCTATCCAGATTCAACTCCCAATCGGACCTGCTCTCATTAATTTGAGAAGGAAAATGATTTAATCATTTTTAATTTAGATTTTTGATTACGAATTTTTCGTATTAAATTTTTTTTTGAATCATATATATATGATATATATATATATATATATATATATATATATATATATATATACTTTCTTTAATTTTGCTAATTATATATTTATTACACTAAAGAATATATTCAAAAGTTAACAAAGAAAATATATAATCTGTGTTTCAAATAAAGAAATATACATAAATTTTAATCTTCAACTTTCTATCGGCAGAGGGGTCGGCGTCACAAATTCTGTGTTGTAACGTTTGGATACAGTAACAGGTGACTTGATGGATATCTTATGAAAAATCATGGGAAACAAACAGTGCCTATACGCGTTTTGTTGTATAAAAATATCTTTTTGATTCTTCCACCGAGGTCAACCTTTTTAAATGAGGCAAGTAAGCGCAATACATGGCAAAGGTAAATCGGTAGAGGTAGCAAATTATATCAATCCAAAGAACATTCAAAAGTATTTAACAAATTTAAACCGTACGAAATGGTATAGGTAAAATAGTTTTCAATTTTTGTTTGTCACTGCCTGCGATATCCTATATTCGTCCTTGTATTTCAAATATTATTAGACTGACTTACACAATGAATCCTGATTAAGAGGGCCTTCCAAGAAGTTGCTAGCATCAAACAAGGTTCCCTTTGACATCCAATTATGTGAGTTAGAGCGTGATTGGATATAACACAATATTGTTTTCCACTCTGCAATTAGTTTTGTGGTTATTAAACTTGGAACAAATCAAGTAAATGTAAAGTTTGTCCGACCCAACAGGATTAACATTTAAAATGTTTGGTGGTCCAGTAGTATTTCGAAACATCTTAATTTTCAGATTTTTTAATAATGTACAGGGCGTGTTACTGTTTGTAAAAAAAATTTTTTGTATATTTATAAATGGCACCCCCCCCCCTCCATGGTGTTCGTGCCATTCAATGCTTTCTTTGATATTCTTTCTGTTTCATCAAGCACGCCTTACACCTAAAATTAATAATTTTCAAAATATTTTCAGTTTATTTATGAAATTGCGATTATAATATATATATATATACACTAAAAATAGAGGTATTAAGTTGGCCATGGGATCGTAGTTTCTTACTAATAAAATTTTTCAAATTACAAATTTATTAATGTACTACGTTAAATTTAACATACTTTTTTTGCTTCTAAGCAAGTTTAAATGAGTTCTTAGTAAAATGTCTAAAGTACTCAATTTGATTATGTTCAGATCGACGATTTAATTTTTTACGTCTTTTTTTAAAAGTAAACATATAAAGATAGCCATGGAACAGACTTTCATGCTAAAGAATTTTTAATCAAGTTGTATTAATTTATAAAAGAAACTTTCGCGTTATTAAATATCTATCAATTACAAAGTTTTAAGATACTCTCAATTCTACTGTAAAATTTCGAATCTTCGAAAGTATTTTTAATTTATTTTTTTATCTATTGGCATTACCAAATTTGTCTTAATATTGTAAATTAACTATGCATTGTTTTCAGTAAATTATTCTGGTGAAAATGACTGTAAATATGTATTATTTGTATTGCAAATACAAATTACAACAAAACCAGAACAATAAAATGAAAAAGAAAAACAAAACAAAAATCAATTTCTCATTAAATGCTGGAATGCTCTTCTTTCAACTTCAATACATTTATTAACACGTCGCACAAAATTATTTTTCACTAACTCTAATGCTGGCCATGTGATATTTTGAAAAGCATTTCTGATTCTTTCCTTAATATTTTCTGGTGTAATAATATACAGGGTGTTTCATTAAAAAATAGAAGTTTAGTTTGCTCCAACAACATGAAACGCCCTGTATGATCAAAAATATTTTTAAAATGTAGTATCTATTATCTACCCGTGATACAAAAATCATTTCTCTAACTTATTTCGTCTTTGTACAATCTTCCACCCCCTCCTCGTTTGACTACCCTGTATACGGTGTTTCAAAAATGTTTGCCAACATTTCTAGGACGTATTCTGTGTGCGAAGTTAAGCTAATTTTGTCAAATGAACGTATGGTCTAAGGGCCACCATTTCCGAGATGTTGAAGATTCGAAAGAAGGGACGTTTTCTTTTGATTTCTCAGGTTACTATACGCACAGACAATCTGATATTATGTACGTTACCCACACTCTACACAGATGCTCGCGATACTCAGTTATTCGATAGTGGTGGAGATACAGCCAGGTCAAAAGGGTTTTTCAGGTTGAACTTCAACGCCACTGGATGTACTCAAATTTTGTTTCCATTTCCGTATTTGCCAACTCCATATACACGAATAAGGTTACTTGCGATATTGTAATTTGACGATCGTTTTCAAGATAAGTAAGAAAATTTGATTTCATGTACTTCATAGCGTACGCCAGTGATTCACTATTTCGATCAGAAAATCTGTGAAGATGAGGAAAATGCCAAGGCAAAGAAAAATTGGAAACAGGATTTTTAGATCGCTTCGTTTCAGAGAGGGTGTTGTATTATCACACCTTATTTTACGTTTTCTTTTTTCATAGTATTATTTTTATACCTATTGTTTTCTTATGAAATTACATTCTCACTCACATACGTAATCCAAAAGTCAGTACACTTGGCCATTTATTTAAGTATGGCAACTGAACGTTTTCCGGTCAATATACATAACATTATACAGGGTGCTCATTGATTATACACGAATAATTAAAATAAAAAACTTTTTTTTTATTAGCACGCACTTGGCGTATACATTGCAACTAGTTTTCACTATCTAGCAATTTTGTTTGAATAATTCTTACTTAAATCTAAGTTTAAGGTCTGAAATCTAGCCAAGTCTTAGCGGTTGATGGATGTGTTCCCAATGGCGCACTCCACATATGTTTTAAAACACTTCTTTCACATGTTTTAATAGCCCTTAGCTTCACTATCACTAACTTAACTTACACTAGTTCAAAAGGTTTTTGCCTTTTTAACCTACGAATAAGTCCACTGATATCGAGTAATTGTAGTACCTACTTCGACATTTTCATGTTCATGCGACCTCGTTTCATGTTTTCTCGCGAACCGTTTAATCTTCTCGCTGACCAGAGGCACTTTCAGGTCTTTGTGGATGTCATCATTTCTGATGTGCCATGGCGCGTTGACAATGCTCCTTAGTACTTTATTCTGAAAGGTTTGTATCATTTTGACATTAGATTTCTTGGTGCATTCCCCACAGTTGCACTCCGTAGGTCCAAACAGGTTTTATAATCTGCTTGTACAGCAACAGCTTATTATGTAGAGACAACTCGGAATGTCGTCCAAGTAGCCACCACATTTTTCTGAATCTGATGCAAAGTTCTTCGCGTTTTTTCTTGACATGTTCTTTCCACTTGAGCTTGGCATCTAATTCCATGTCTAGGTATTTCGCTGTTAGCATGAGGGATTATTTGGTGATTAATTATCACTGGTAAATACTCAATTCTTTTGTTCGTGAAGTTTATATGCGTAGACTTGGTCTCATTTAGCTTAATTCGCCATTTCTTGGTCCAATTGGTGACGTTGTTGACAGCTGCTTGCAGTTTGTTTATAGCTGTTTCGATTTCATTGCTTGTAGCTTGTAATGCAATGTCATTAGCGAATGTAGCAGTTGTTACTTCATTACATTTAGGGATGTCGCTGGTATAGAACAGGTACAATACCGGCCCAAGGACGCTTCCTTGTGGTATACCTGCAGCAATATCTTTTAGTTCTGCATATTCTTCGCCATATTTCACGGTCAGAGATATATGATATAAGGATTTGACTTATCTTTTTAGACATATTTTTAGCTAGCTTGTAGTCGAGACCCTCGTGCCATACTTTATCGAAAGCTTGGGCCACGTCCAGAAATATAGCTGAGCATATTTCTTTTTCTTTCAATTACATCAGTGATGCGATGCACTTGATCGATGGTTGAATGCTTATTCCGAAAACCAAATTGGTAAGTCGGAATAAGTTGCTTTTCCTCTATAATTGGTTTGAAGCGTTTTAAGAGAGCTTCTCAAACAGTTTGGATATGATTGGAAGTAGTGAAATTGGTCGATACGACGACTTCTCGCTGGGTGCTTTGCCCGGTTTGGGGATCATAATAACTTCAGCAACCTTCCACTGCATCGGTACGTACTGTAGTCGTAGTGCAGCATTGAATAGGTGTGTACGTTTCATTATGCTCTTTTTTGGCAGTTCTTTAAGGACTTGGCCACTTATAAGATCGTAGCCAGGTGCTTTTTAGGCACGTAGGTTCCTTCGAATCTCCAATTTCGTTTGGAGTCATCGGTTCTAAAGGTCTATCTTCCTGTCTATTTATCTCAGGTAAGAGTTCGTTTACTTTCAGCTGGATGTGGTTGGAATGTATTTGCTAAGTGCCCAGCAAATAGCTCTACTTTTTCGCTATCTTTCTTTGCCCAGCCACCGTTTTCTTTACGAATAGGCGCGTTTTGGTTTTGTGGACGTTTTAATCTCTTGGTGGTCTTCCAGAAAGAGTAATCAGTGTGTTTATCGTCTGTTAGACTCCATAGAAATTCAGAGAATGTTTCATTTTTAACAGCTTGAACCTCCTGCTTAAGTTGTTGATTTAATCGGTTAAGCAATGTCTTGTCTGCTGGTTTCTTGCCATTTCTTTCGTGCTTTGCGTTTCGCCGAGATTAGCTCTCTAATCTCTCGTGGGTAGTTTATCCCAGGTGTTTTGTTTTTTAGCAATGGGGTGTTGTTCCATGCCGCCTGTTGTATGTTGACAACGAGCAATTCTGCTTCTGTGTCTAGTTGTTCGATTGTTTTTAGTGGAACGTTCAATCTGACACGTTCTTCCACTTCTGCTCTAAATCCGTCCCAATCTGTCCGTTTGTTTGTTAGTGACGGTAATTTTGAGTTATTAATAATTGTCTCGCGTATCGTAAGGATAATCGGAGAGTAGTCTGATGACAGGTCATAATTGTCTTCAATGCTGATGTAGTTGGATGATATGTTTTTTTAGTATGAAGAAGTCAATAAGATCTGGTATTTTATTGCTGCCTGATGACCAATATGTTGTCTTACCAGTTGACTGGCATATGCATTTGGCTTGCTTGATTGCTTCGTGCAGCTGCTTGCCTTTGGCGGTGATCAGCCTTGATCCCCAATACGTATGTTTAGCATTGAAATCACCTCCAATTATGAAGCGATCTCCTAGTGTTTGGAAAAGTTTAAGATAATCCTCTTTTTCTAGCGCGTACCTAGGAGGACAATATATTGCGACAACTGTATACTCTTTAGATTTTGCATTGATTTTTACACCTGTTGCTTGTATTTCGCATATTTCATAGCTGACATCTTAATTTTAATGTTCTCCTTTATTATTACCGCTGATCCATCCCTGGCTGTGTTGTTTGGGTGAATAGTGTGATATAATGTGTACCCTTTTATTTTCAGTCAGTTTTCTCTAGTAAAGTGTGTTTCCGAGATTAGACAGATGTCTATTTTTTGATCACATAGGAATAGTTCTAGCTCATGGGCATGTTGGAGAAGCCCATTTGCGTTCCAGGCTGTTATTCTCATAGACGCCATTTTTATTTCTTGCTTTTGGCTGCTGTCTTATTGCTGGTTTCAAGTTTTTCAACTCTGTTTAGAATAGTTTTGATAGACTCTTCTTGTTTCGCGATTTTACCTAGAATTGCTTGCAACGTCTTATTTATTGCGTTTAGTTTAGTTTCTTCTGTCGAGTTTTCCTGCTGCTAGTTTTTAACCATTTGTGCATAGCTGCTTGCTCCTGCAACATTACTTTGCTTTGTTGGATCAGCCTTAATAAAAATCTTAAAATTGTAAATATTTAAAAAATCGTTGCAGATAGACAATTTTCCTTCGAATAATGTAATACTATACAGGGTGTTGTATTTAAGATAAGATAATATTTCTTAAAAGAGCAATGTCTACACTAATCACATGCGGAGTTACAAATTAATAGATTTGGTAGTAACCTCAAAATAATTTTTTGAACTACGACGAAAAATGATAATTCTTTATCTAAAAGTACAAATATTTCAAAATCGGTTAAGTTTAGCTGTACGACATGTTTAATAGAAAGTGGTTGTTTTTCAGAGTAGGAACGAAACCGCAGTAAAAACTATACCATTCCATTTAAAATATAAAGCATGAAGTTTAGCTGCAAATTCATTTTGACGCACTAATGAGGAACCCTGTTTATATACATACCGGGTGGTCGTAAAGTAAAGAATAAATTCAATATCTCGTGAAGCACAATTTTTTTCAAAAATCGCTCGGACCCGTCGATTTTATATTTTTCAGCATATTTTGCGAAAAAAATTTTATACAGTGTCTCAAGAAAGATTTGCTAAAAATTTTTTTCAAATTGCAACTCAATTTTTTGATTCTCATTTAAACATTTGTCATTAGCATTACCCAACTTTTGGATATTCCATTATTAAACAGATCATGAAAACAAAATAATAATTATACGTTTTATTGATATCGAAAACAAATATCGTACTTAGAAAATTTATTTCAGAAATGAAACAGCCATGTCAAAATTCATGCTGAATTTGAATTTGCGTTATTCGACGTATTTGACGTTAATATCGAATCTAGATTTGCCGGATACCTTAAAGGCAAGAATTTACGAAATGTCCAAACCGGCAAATCTAGATCGATCTTAAAACATACGCATTTCAAGAAATTTCGAATGCGAATTATTCAACGTTGCTTACGGATGCATTGTAAATACATTTAGATTTAGCGGATACTCTTAAATGGCAAAATTAAAACATACGGCAAATCTAGATGTTTGAAAACAAAATCGTCAATATTAATAAGCAAATCAAATTCATGAATTTGTAGATCGATTAGCTATTTCAATTATACAATCGAGAGCGACATTTCGAAACATTTGCTTGAAATAATTATTAAGTTTACGAATCTTGCGATATAATAAAACTGTTGATTAAAATTATTTTAATCTTCTAATATCCTGTATCATCTTTTCAAAAATTTGTTAATGATTTTGAAATGCTTTAGAAATTAATTCCACTTATACACCTTTTGACTTAGAGTAACGCTTTGCTACATGAATAAAATTTTAAGAATTGTAAGGGTATCCAAAGTGTCAATTATCAATAAATTGTTTGTTTGCAATTCATTGATAAAAATTTATTAGCATATATCTAATTTTGATAAACTGATAACTTTTTATAAATTCCCTGAAGAAATACAATCGACGGTCCGAGCGATTTTGGAAAAAAAATGTGCTTTACGAGATATTGAATTTATTCCTTACTTTACGACCACCCGGTATACATATACCATCAGCGAGTAACGCTTCGTTGCTTATCTGATGAAAGTAAAATTTTAACGAGTTCTAAGTATCCTAAAGGTCCTGATCATCATTATTCAATAGAATTTGTTTGTTTTTGAAGATCTCCCGACTTGCATAGAAATTAAGTTCGCACTTATTACTAATGTTTGATTAAAGATACCTTACCTACTACATGATTTTATCAAACATGTGTAGGGCTACAACAGACTTGTTCCAACGTTTGTATTTGACATGAGCTAAATTTTTATGTCACATATATTTGTTCACAATTTTTACAATTAATTTTATAAATTCCCAACCTACTGTAAATTTTTTTCAATTATTTTCAGAACTAAAGAAGGAAACCTTTTAACATAACAATTGGATTTAAATTCCGCAACTTTGCCCCACTTTATAAGTTTTTCATAATATAAAATAACTGATGTCTGCAGTAGACATCATCCACATACGCCTTCACAGGTTTTGAGATTGCACGAATGAAAAGCTAAAGAAAACTTTTATAAACCTTGAAACATATCCGTTAGGTTCAAAAATACATATGAGTTAATTAGATAAAAGATACGTCTCTTAAAACAAAGCAGAAATTAACATTTATTATGGATGCATACATTTATGTATACCATTCCCAAAGGAAATAGCTATTTTTTATATTTCATATAAATAGAACTATTTTTCTTCAATTCTTTGTAGAACGGCATCCTTTTATTTTTATAATTATATAATTTCATAAACAAAGTTACCCCATGAAACATATTTTTTGATAAATGTTTACACCTTCATAATTACATCTCATTACCATCGTTTGCCTGAAGGTTTCAATTTGTTAGATTACCACACTTAAAAACGTTGTGTCTAATAGTTTTAACGCCTAAAATGTTTATCAAACAACTTTAAAGTTAAAAATAAACAATAGACAGTAATTGCAGAATGACTCGTAAAACTAATGATCAGTATTTTATTTTTAACCGTAGGAAATAAGCAAAACTTTGTCATGATATACAATTAAAAAAAATAGCAAACGTACTTGCATACTAAATAATTTGCTAAGCTTGTAAATTTATAATGTAGCAGTTTTATATGCAGCAACAACTTTCATATGCAAGCAACAATATTGTACTCGCAGTTAATGATAATTATTGTTAAATAATTTTTTTAAATCATGCAATATTTAAATAGCAAAATACTTTGTAAGATTATAATGCAACAACGTTTCACATAATTTTTTCAGAGAATATAAAAGTAATTATTATAATTATTATTGCAATTTCGACGAACCTGTATGCAAAGTTAATTACCGGTTAATTATTATGTCTTTATCGCAGTAAAGTATTCATCATATTCGCCCAATTCACAAAAATGTAATTAAAAGTTGACATGCTTGTTTTACTTAAATTGTGAAGACTAACAAATTCTGGCAAACGTAAATATGAACAACAATAAAAGTTTATTAAGATGATAAACGTAAATTAATTCATGAGATGAATACGCACTTCTAAGGAAAATAAGAGAACTAAAAATAAGCATACAAGATGCACAACATAATCTTATTTCACACAATTATGACATTAACTAAAAATTATTATTCATTTTATTAAATACATAAATAAAAAGTTTGCCTCGAGTAGGATTTGAACCTACGACCTCTACTTTGCTAAGTACTCTAGCAAAGTACAGGTCGTAGGTTCAAGTACTACTCGAGGTAAACTTTTTATTTATGTATTTAATAAAATTAATAATAATTTTTAATTGCATATTTACATTTGAACTTATTCGTTCATAACAAAAACTTATAATAATGACATTAACTACATTACGCGTTTAACTTAACGTACACGAACAAATTTGGCACTAATCTCCTAAGTAGCAATTTTCTTCACGAAAACAAGAAAATATAAAAGAAAAAAAGAAAACGTAAAGGTTCACTGGATTAAATAAGTTTAATCTAATTTAATTTAATTTAGTTTGATTTAATTTAGTTTGATTTAATTGAATTTAAGTTAGTTTATTTATTTTATTTTATTTTGGTTTCGTTTCGTTTCGTATCGTATCGTATCGTATCGTATCGTTTCGTTTAGTTTAGTCTAGCTTAGTTTAGCTTAGTTTAGCTTAGTTTAGTTTAGTTTAATTTAATTTAATTTAATAGAAAATGTAAATTTTCGCCATTATTACACATTAAAAATACTTATCTTTTTTGGGTTATTGTTATATGGTGTATTTGTATATTGAAGTTATACAATCTAAACGTTTCGATAACACTGTTGAAACAATTTTGTGAAATTTAACTTTATTTAATAAATTCAAATTTCGTTAAAGCATGTGCATAGTTGTTCTACATTAAAATTACTAAGTTTTAGAATATGTATGCAATATGCACAACATATCTTATATCACACTATTATGACATTAATTAGATCTCCCCGTAGAACATTTATTCATATATAACAATTTTTAATAACAAAAATTAAATTAAAAATTAAAATTAAAATAATAAAATATAAAATAAAACACAAAGGTTAGACTAGATTATGGAAATTACATCTATTTTACATTATTATGATATTAGAAAACAGGGTTAGATGAAAAAGCCGGAATGATCAATTTTCTCAGCAACCATGAAACATAAATCAACCAAATTATGTATGATGAACATGGGGAATTCAAATTTGCAACGTTAGGAACTTTCAAAATTTTAAATGGAATACCGTAATTTTTATTATTGCAATCGATTGCGTGTGTTAACGTTATTATGAGGTGACATTATCGTTTTATTATACCTGTAATTTTAGAGATATTGGCATGCCGATTTCTTCGAAATAAATACCCAAACGACAAGTTATGACCAACTATCTCGAAAACAGTCCAAAACTGTTCAAAAAGGTCAAGGAAAGGGGAATGAGAAAAGTTTAATTTTGGAACAAGTAATTATAATATTCAAGCCGACCATAGAATTCAGTCAGTGTTCGATAACGTACCTAGAGTAATTTGTTCCGCATAGTGCAGATTCCTTGCCTAAATTCTTCTAAATCGTTGGGCCCCTCTCTATAAACTCTGCACATGAGATGACACCATGTCTGGAGATCGAACTGGCCGTTATATAGTGACAATCGCTCACCCGGAGTAATCAGCTGCAGCACCAACATGCTGGTATCAAATTTCATGGATGTATTCATTTATATTTCTAAGCGTGGATATGAAGTTATGGCATCTAGTGGGGATTTATTGTACTCTAGAATCTACAATTGTGTCAGTTCACGTGTCCATTAAGGTAAAAGGTTACTTCACTGCAATGGGGCTTGACAGTGAGGATCATAACCTTTTAGTTATTAAAGGTAATTCTGTAGGATTTATATTCTTTAACATTACTTCATGGAATTCCATATTTAATAGCACTAATGTTTAAAATACAATACAATTTCACAGTTTCTTTTATATAATTCTTTATTTCTCTATGCGTTTCAATAAAAGATTTATTAAAGGTACTTTCTGTTTATGTTTATACGTTTCGAATGCTTCCAAACCATCTAATTTGTCTTTTTTGTTATAATAATGTAAAAATGTAGTATTATTTTGTGATGTCATAAGGTGATTATTTACTATTAAATGTTTGGCATAATTTGACTTATGTGTGTTTATATTTGTAACATCTAATATTTTGTTTGTATCTAATAAATAGCGTTTGTCCAATATAAACAGAATTACAGAATGTGCAGTTCATTTAGACTTCAAAACATCGTTAGTTTATTCTTTCACATTAAATAATTATTTAAGAACATAGTTATGTGTTTTGAAAGCCACTTTGCATTTCTTGTTTTTTTGTAATATGTGAACTTTTTCTGATATTTTTCCAAAACATGTAAAGGATATGTATTTATTTTCTGTCGGTTCTGTGTTAATTGGGTAAATGTTGTTGATAGATGATTTGTACTATTGATTTTTAGGTGTAGATTTTATTTGAAGGTAACCATTTGTTTGTGCTATTTGTTTTATAATTCATATTGCTGTATTAGCATTCGTTTGCTTTAATGGTAATGACATTGCTCTATATACTAATGATTTATATGCAGCTAATTTACATGTTTTATGGTGACATGAATCATTTGTATTGTCTGTATGTGTAGGTTTTCTGAACATGGAGAACTCAAACTTGTGCTATGTATTAATCTTCATGTTTAAATCTTGAAAATCAATGGCTCTATTTTGTTTTTTCTCTAGTTTAAACTTTATGTTAGGATGTAAATTTCTAATCCCAATTAAAAATCTGCTGCACTATCAAAACATGCTAAAATATCATCAACATAACGAAACCAAAATACAATCTTGTCAGAACCATTTAATTAAAAAATTTGATATAAATTATCCATGAAGATATTAGCGAAAATGGGCCAAATACGACTGCCCAAGGTAGACCATCTTTTTGCAGATAAATCTTAAATGTGAAATAATTTTGATTAAAACACAGATCAAATAATTGAATTACCGCCATTCTTGTAACTAATTTAACCTTATTATTAAATAAAAAATTATTTAATAAGCGCATACATTCTTGAGGAAGTATTTTAGAAATCATACTAGCATGATCAAAACTTACATTTGTTCTAAAGAATTGTTGATAGAATCTTTGGATTTGTACTTCAAAATGTTTGCTATTATGTGGTTCAGTTTATTTGATACAATATGATTAGGTGCTTGGGTGTAAGAAACTACTGGTCTAATGGGCGTACTTAGTTTGTGGATTTTTATGAGACCGTATAGTTCTGGTGCTTGTGGGTACTTCTCTAAATCTGTAAAGCCGGGAACCTTTGAACACATTTTTTTATACAGTAATTAGGCCCCAATTAGACCCCACTATGCTACGTTGAAATAATATTTTGTATTTATGTTACAGAAGCCATTGTAAAATCACATTGGCACAGCCGTGAACTTCTACATAAATCAGTTTTGCGCCGTTAAAGTTAAATTTTGCGCCTTTATAGGAGATAAGTTATTTATAAAAATTACAACACGGCCAACATCACAACTATGAACTTCTCTATAGATCATTTTTTCTTATTTAGTAATTAGGTGCCAACTGCGCTCTGTTTTGTGCCGCTACAATAAAATTCTGCGCCCCCACAGGCAATAAGTTATTACAGCAAATATATCCGCACGGCAACTGCACACCCGTAAACCTCTGAATAACACAATTTTTTTATTAAGTGATTAGGCGGTGTTTATCCGTTGGTCTGCGTCGCTGAAATACAATTTTCCGCTCCCATAGAAAACAAATTATTGCAAAATTACATCGATACGGTTAAGTTCACAGCCGTGAACTTCTGCATAAATAATTTTTTTCTTATTAAAATTACATCTACACCGCTAATTTCATAGCCTTATAAATAAATTTAATCTTTTCTTGCACGATAATTAGACACATGCTTGATTTTGCGCCGTTAAAATTAAATAAGAAACAAACTATTGTAAAGATTACATTAACTAACTTCACAGCCGTGAACATCTGTATAAATCAAATTTTCTTATATTTAGAATTAGGTGCCAATCTCGCGCTATTTAGCGTTCCCATAGGATAACTTCACATCCGTGAGCTTCTGTGTAAATAATTTTTTTCTTATTTAGTAATTAGGTACCAATCATGTTCCGTTTTGTGCCGCTTAAATAAAATTTGGCTACCCCATAGCGAATAAGTTATTGCAAGAGTAACATGAAGAAAACTAATCTTTTCTTGCGCTACGATTAGATACCAATTATGCACCATTTTGCGCCATTAGAGTTAAATTTTGCACTATTATAGGAAACAAGTTATTGTAAGAATTACATTGACTGGGCGAACTCTACAATCGTGAACTTACGTAGAAAATTAGCCTTTCCTTATGGGTTAATTAGTTGCTAATTATGGGCCTTTTTGCGTAAAACAGCGACTAATTTGTGTCTAATTTCTGGATTGGGTTGAATAACTAATCTTATATATTTCAAACATAGGTAAGTAGCTTTCTAATTAAATAGAATAGAATATTTCGTGTGTAATATATAATGATAACTATACGTATTTAAAGAAGAACACACGAGTTGGAGTTCACTTAGAGTTAGTATTAGTAAAGATAATGTACAGGGTGGCCAACTAAGAAAGCGAAATACTGTATCTGGGAAACTATCCATCGTAGAGGCTTGCGCAAAAAAAAGTTTACTAAAACGGCCAATACAAAAACCTGGAAAATATTTTCAAGTTTCTGAAAAGGCCGCTATGGGGCGTAACTGCAATCTTGAATCTAAAGAAGTGATGTTTCTGTGAATTCTGCTATATTAACCTAATAAAAAAATAACTTATCTTTAAAGTCGAGGATAATCTGAACTTTTTTTGTTTGGCACTTTTTGACGTATGTCTAAAAATGAAGTGGTGGGGGGTATTCTAAGATTTCCTTAAATAACCTCCTGTATCTTCGAAACAGCTACGCCGATTTTAACAAACTTGGGCGCGTTGAAAAGAGATTTTCTTGGGCTACAAATGTTATAATATTTGAAGTTTTGTTAGTGTCACATGTCGTCGCTAGAGGGCTTTGTTCGACATTCCGACAGAAACGGTTAATTTTCGCAAAAAAATTAAATGCATTGGTATGACTTTTATTTCATGAACAAGTAGCTAAATCATGCCTAAACAAGCTCGCGAAAACCACATCTCGATATCTTGTTCCTAACCTAAAATATCAGCCAAATTCCCTTAAATTTTTATTTTTGTTAAACTAAATTTTTCTGAAATTGTTTCTATTATGTAAGTTGTGGCCCTAAAAAGGACCGATTTAAAGGAGGAAGGTTTTTAATGCCCCCGTAAATGCTCGAAATGCTGACCATCACGCTCTATGCATTGCTGAAGCCTCTCATGACTAGACAAAACTGCAGCTTCAATTTCGGCTCTCGGTATGTTACGTATTGCGTTACGAATGTGGTTTTTCATATCTTCTCTAGTAGTAGGTTGAGTGCGAAACACGATGTCCTTTAAGCGCCCCCATAATAAAAAATCGAGGCATGTTAAGTCTGGCGATCGCGGAGGCCATGGAAACAGACGTCCTCTTCCAATCTAGCGCAGTTGAAATACCGCATTAATATGCTCTCGCACATTAATAGCAAAATGTGCTGGACAACCATCCAACTGCAAAAACAACTTTTGCCTTGCTTCCAGAGGCACATCTTCCAACAACAACGGTAATTGATTGGCCAAAAAGTCAAGAAATACGTTGCCATTTAGGGGTTGCTCGAAAAAATATGGCCCAATAATTCTGCCTCCTAGTACGCCACACCATACATTTAAACTCCAACGTCCTTGGCGCTGAACTTCACGCACCCAATGGGGATTTTCTGCAGACCAATAATGCATATAGTGCAGATTGACTCTCCCGTCACTACTGAAGGTGGCTTCATCGGTCCAATGAATTTGAAATAAAAATTCTCTATTTTCGCGTATCATGCCTAACATCCAATGGCAGTAGTCTAACCTTCGATCAGAGTCTTCCTCTTTCAAGGCCTGATGCAAAATGACATGATATGGGTGCATTCCTAAAGTAATTAAAAAAAGTTTAAACGAATACCTATATATTTTGATGGCCATTAGAACTTACCTATGGTCCTTCAAAATATTTTGAACCGTTGTCCGTGATATGCCCAACTCAGTGAATAATGCTCTTGTGCTGACATGAGGATTTCCTTCAATATAGCCCAGTACACGGTTAATATTTTCTTGTGTTCTTCCAATTCTTTGCCGTTGAAACGTAGGCCGAAAACTACCATTGGCTCGTAAGCTCACCACTAATCTGGGAAAACTCTTACATCGCAAGGACGCCGATTTCTAGTAATTTCAAAAAGGGTGATTTTATTCTGGTGAATAAATTTACAAACATTTAAAATCGCAATTGCTAGGTAACCTATTTAGTGCCGAAATTGAAGCTGCAGTTTTGTCTACCCATAAGAGGCCTTAGCAATGCACAGAGTGATGGTCAGCATTTCGAGCACTTACGGGGGCATTAAAAACCTTCCTCCTTTAAATCGGTCCTTTTTAGGGCCACAACTTACATAATAGAAACAATTCCAGAAAAATATAGTTAAAAAAAAATTTAAGGGATTTTCGTATAAAGTTTTCTTTGGCCGATATTTTAGGTTACGAACAAGATATCGAGATGCGGTTTTCGCGAGCTTGTTTAGGCATCATTTAGCTACTTGTTCATGAAAAAAAGTCATACCAATACATTTAATTTTTTTGCGAAAATTAACCGTTTCTGTCGGAATGTCGAACAAAGCCCTCTAGCGACGACATGTGAAAAACAAATCTTCAATTATTTTAATATTTGTAGCCCAAGAAAAGCTCTTTTCGACGCCCCCAGGTTTGTTAAAATCGGCTTAGCCGTTTGAAAGATACAGGGGGTTATTTAAAGAAACCTTTGAATACCCACCACCACTTTATTTTTAGACATACGTCAAAATGTGTCAAACAAAAAAAGTTCAAATTATCCTCGACTTTAAAGATCAGTTATTTTTTATTAGGTTAATGTGGCAGAATTCACAGAAACATCACTTTTTTAGATTCAAGATTGCAGTTACGCCCCCTAGCGGCCATTTCAGAAACTTGAAAATATTTTCCAGGTTTTTGTATTGGCCGTTTTAGTAAAACTTTTTTTTGCGCAAGCCTCTACGATGGATAGTTTCCCAGATACAGTACCTCGCATTCTTAGTTGGCCACCCTGTACAGCCCAATTGAGGTAATATAAGAAAAAAGATTGTATAGCCCTAATGTAAGAAAATGGGTTAAATATAATTAAATGTAAATATATCTATAATGTAAGGTGAAGTCTTAATATAACACAATAAAAAGAGGAAAAACACACAAACAAATGAACAAGTAAAATTGATAACGATAAGTACATATCGGGAGAACACTTTACTTGCAGTTCTCTTAGGGTGAAGATTACTAATAATGTAGAAATCAATATTAGAAAAAAAATTATTCCAGCCATAATGTAAGGAAATGGATTAAATATAAATATATCTATAATGGAAGAAGAGGAGTTTTAATAATAATACAGTAAGAATAGAAAACATATACATTAAGCAAATAAACAGCTAAACAACAACACATTCAAATAAATTCATTAGGTCATAACAAAAAAGTGATTTAACTAGGAGTTCACGGCACAGTAAAATTAGCCGACGATTTTATTTTTATACTAACTTGTTTCTTATAGGGGCGAAAAATTTAAATTTATGAGGCATACTGGGTCCTAATTATCGTGCAAGAAACGATTAATTAATTCGGATGCAAAGTAAACCTTGTCGATTTAATCTTTGCAGTAACTTATATCTTATGGGGGCACAAAATTTTATTTTAACTTTGCACACCTGGCGCCTCAGTATTGCATAAGTAAGAATCTATTTATGCTCAAATTTACGGCAAAGAAGTTAGTCATGCTGGTGCAATTTTTACAATGACGTACTTCCTATAGGGCGCAAAATTTAACTTTAAGAGCGTAAAACACTGCATAATAACTGCCTAATTATTGTGAACCAAAAGATTACTGTATTTATAAAACTATGAAGTTCTACTTGTCGATGTAACGACGCATAATTGTCGCTTAATTTCTGCATAAAAAAATTATGCAGAAGTTGACGGCCGTGTCAGTGTGATTTTATAATAACGTGGCGTAAAATTTTATTTTAACGGTGCAAAACGGCGCCTAATTATTACATAACAGGAACAGGTCCAAAAGTTCACGGCGACGTGCTTATAGAATTTTCGCTACAAGTTATTTCCTGTTGGGGCGCAAAATTTAATTTTATCGGAGAAAAATGGCGAATAATTGGCGGCTAATTATACACCTATAGAAATCACATTATTCAAGAATAACTTGGCTATTATCTTACACCTGCTCTTTTTAGTGTTTACAATTTCTTATCTCCCTTCGGTTTCTGAACTTTCTGCTCAATTTTAAATTTGGACTTTAGAAGACTGGATCAAGTGCAAGATTTTTTGAGTGTAAAAAAGGTAAGTTATGATTTGTACAGTCTTCTAATATTAATGGTTATAGAAATATATCTTAACAATACTTAATTATTATTAATTACCACATCTATCTTAAAAGTTAGGCGTATGAAATACCTCTACGATCGTAATTGTACAAAGAAATGTACAAATATACAAATTAAATTAATTTTGTATTGCCTTTAAAGTACGAATAATAGTATGGGCGTTTAGCGCAAGAAAGTTGAAAATTTATAGCAAATAATTAAGATCTACACAAAATATCTACAATTTTTAACAAATGCGGCTCTCAAAGTGATGAGCTTTAGAGCGCCTCTTAAAACTTCTCTTTAAAAAGCGTAAACCTTAATTAATACACCATCAAAACTAGCTACAAGCCAGATGACCAATCACAATAAATGTAGGCACTCAATCAATCTAATAATTAGTTTTTAACCCTAGAATACTATTGTACGTAAAAATTACGTATAATTTCAAGTACTGCCCTGTGAAAACAAAACGACGTCGGCCCCCCACTCTGGTAGCCAGCAGTGCTTTCACTAAAGGATACGCTTGTCATTTCTAGCAATAGTCAGTGCGATTTCGCGTGTCATACGTCATTTTTTGTCGAGCTCAACACGTAAAATTTATGTGTCAACAGTAATATAGGCTTAAGCATATTTACGTCAGTTTAACGCGTCAACGGTATTGTGTGGGTATTGAATATCTTGTGCAGAAAAGGGTTAAGTGACGCAAAACTTGAAAAACTCTTATACGAAAGTAGCGATAGTAAGGTAGACGGTAAAATAGAGTTGGAATAACATTCCGACACAGACAATGTGTCTGACGACGTGTGAGATCCTGATTACAGCCCCACAGGAGACGACCAGGAGGCCTTAGATGCAAATTTGATGAAAGTTTGGGGAGAGCAAAATTCTGGTATTTTTGTTGCACTTACAAAAAACGAAGACTGGTATCTTCTGGCTTGACAGGTCCATCTTGTTCGGGTTTGCAGCAAGTGGGAAGTTATAGTCGCATATTTTTTACATAATTTTTCACAGACACATTTTAGAGGCCCTTGCAAACAATACTAAAGTCAGTCAACAAGGCCATTTTGTTCGGATCGACAGAGTGTCGTAAGCAATATATTCATTGGAATATCACATTTTTTCCTACATATTCTTTTTAGAGTTCTTAAGAAAAATAAAAGAGGATCCAGACTATATTATTGTTCCAGAACGCAAAACTCTTGAAAGTAAAAACGGATATAAATGGACTACTGAATCTAAGAAAACGGACATCTGCGATAAATATTCTCCATACGAGGCATGTCTTTGAAGTGTTGCATACAGAGCATAGTAGGCGGCGCTAATCAAGGGTCACTACTAAAACTTAACCTCTACCTTTACTATAACCTACATTCAAAGTGTCAGTGCGATACGTATAGTGGTATAGATACAGTGATTTTTCAAAGTAGACAAGTTGTTCGAGCAATGGAACTAAAGCGAGAAAATTTTCGCACAATAATTTTTTACAACTTTCGAAGGAAATTATCTCGCCTAATTGGTTTCTATTTTCGGAAATAAAGCACCACATCAATCGACAATTTCTCGATGGTATGGAGAATTCAAACGTAGACGGATGAGTCTTATTGACAATCCAAGAGCAGGTGCTCCAAAAACGACCGTCGCCCAGGAAAACGTCAATGCTGTGCGAAAGATTATCAAGGAAGATCGACATGTTACTTATCGCGAGATTGAGGCATCATTGAGGATTACAAGGACTTCAATTCAAAATTTTTGCATGAACTAATGGCAGTAAAAAAATTAGTCTCCCGTTGGATACCACATGTGTTAACCGAAAAACAGAAATAAGCCACGGTAAATTGGTCTCAAAAAACTCTAGATCGCTTCAACGCAGGAAACTCTAAAAATGTATACTGCATCGTCAGTGATGATGAATCGTGGATTTACTCATATGAACCCGAATATAAACGACAGGCGTCTGTTTTGGTGTTCCAAGGTGAAGAAAAACCAACAAAAGTAATATGTTCTCGAAATGTATCCAAAAACATCGTCGCGACATTGGTCTCAAAAGAACTGTTACTGGCCATTGATATACATCCATTTGTTTGCCGGAAGTGATCGCTAAGCTTCGAAAAACAAACCCGGAACGACGAATCATGCAAGTGCGCACAGGGCTCGCAAGACAATTGCATTTTTAACGTAACAAAGCGTCGAATTGACCATCCTCCGTACAGTCACGACCTAAGTCCCAACGATTTCTTTACCTTTCCAAAAATCAAGAACGGACTGGGTGGTCACAGGTTTCAGTCCCCAGAAGAAGCAGTCGACGCCTTCAAAAACGTCATTTTCACTGTACCAACAAACGAGTGGAATAATTGCTCCCAGAATTTGTTCGAGCGCATGCAAAAGTGCATTGATCTTCGTGGAGGATACTTTGAAAAACAATAAAGTCTTTAAAAGCTATCTACTGTTTTATTCCAACTTTATATGCCACACTTAAAAGACAACCCTTGTACAAGGCCTGGTCCGACGTCCGTACGTATATTTCAAATGTTTTTTCCTGAAACAATGCTGAACAAAATAGTTAACTACACCAATCAAAAAATCAACAGTCAATAAAAAATATAAAGTCGTTTCTTCTGACTTGACAGGTCCATCTAGTTCGGGTGTGCAGCAAGTGGTAAGTTACAGCCACATTTTTTTAATATAATTTTACACAGGCACATATTAGAGCTCCTTGCCAACAACAATAGAGTCAACAAGGCCATTTTGTTCCAATCGACAGAGTGTGGTAAGCAATATATTCATTGGAATATTACATTCCTTATTACATATTGTTTTTAGCGTTCTTTAGGAACAACAGAAGAGGATCCAGATATATTATTGTTCTAGAACGCAAAACTCTTGAAGGTAAAAATGGATAAAATGGACTACTGAATCTAAGAGAACGGGAAAGACATCTACGATAAATGCTGTCCATATAAGGCCTGGTTCCACGCCCAAAGGTAGGATCCTGTACGTATATATCAAATGTTTTCTCCCGATACAAGGTTGAACAAAATAGTTAACTACCTCAATCAAGAAATCAACAGAGTCAATAAAAAATATAAGGTTGTTTCGAAGAACGTGTCAGAAACAAATTTAGATGAACTGAAATCATTACTGTGTCTTTATGTACTTGCTGCGGCTATGTAGGATAACCATTTATCATCAAAGACAATGTATGATACTACTCTCTGTGGCACTCGTTACAGTGCCACAATGAGTAAAATAAGATTTGACTTTTTAACCGTTTTGATGATAAGACAACTAAGGCTGAAAAAAAACAGTTTCAATATTTGCCGCTATATCTGAAATCTGGGAAGAATTTATTGAAATTTGTAGAACTAAATACAAACCTAGCTCTTATGTTACAATAGACGAACAATAAGTTGGATTTCGAGGGAAATGCTCTTTTAGGATGTATATCCCAAACAAACCCTTGA
The DNA here is from genome assembly GCA_036346205.1 of Vesta saturnalis. Classification (NCBI taxonomy): domain Eukaryota; kingdom Metazoa; phylum Arthropoda; class Insecta; order Coleoptera; family Lampyridae; genus Vesta; species Vesta saturnalis. Next base: position 638,178 of record JARFJB010001033.1, on the reverse strand, counting down.
AATATGGGCTGAAAGTAGTATTACTGAATGACGTATCAAATGCCAGTCCGTATTTGGAAAAGTCTATAAAGAACTTTCTCTAGCCGATTATTTCGTTGAGCTTCTGGTGTTGTTAATTTAGAATAATTTTTATACATTTTTAATTATCAAACATGATTCGTAAATTTATCTTCACTTCTATAAACATATTTCCAATAATTTGTATTTTTGTGAGCGCTCTAGCCCCTTATTTACGACCAGGGTAGGATCTGCCTGAATAAGGTCCCTTTTGTGAACTTGCCACTCATTTTATATTTTTTCGTTAAAGCTTACAGTCGTGTTCGAGAATGTTCTATGCATTTTTATGTTAATGTAAACATGTATTTTTTGTATACTTAATTTAGTATATATTAATATTTAATAAAAAATTCCACAAAGGGTGCAGTGGATAATTATGACCAGATGTGTCAAAATATGTGCGCCAACAGGAAAACAAAAAGGTGGCCAATGTGCGTTTTTTACAATATGATATACATGGTCACTATAATCTCTTACGTGATTTATTGTCATAATGTCTTATCACATGGAGCCAAACCGATGAAAAGGGATTTCTTCGTGATAAAGCTACATAAAGGGTCTATATCACAACGGCCACTAATCATAACGGCCACCCCGGTTTTTGCTATTTCATAACATCCACCTTCATCACAACGGCCACTAATAATATTTGATCATAACGGCCAACTTGTTCACAACGGCCACTCTTTCAGTTGATCACAACGACAACCTTGATCACAACGGCCAACTTTACAAGTTGATCATAACGGCCACCGTGATCATAACGTCCACTCGTACTCATTATCATAACCGCCACCTTGATCACAACGCCCACCGACGCCAGTAGTGAAAAACTTCATACGACAACGGCTACCCTGATCACAATAGCCACTTTAGAAGTTGATCATAACGGCCACCGTGATCATAGCAGCCAATCTTAGTAATGATCATAACGGCCACCGTTATCACAATGGTCTCCGGCGCCAGTTGACAAAAACCACGGCCACTCTTACTCGGATCATGATCATTACGGCCACCTTGATTACGACGCCCAAATAGTTAGGAAAATTCTCTTAAGTGCATTATAGATATATATTGATGTAATTAACAATAACGTCGGTCAAGGGTGCAAGGGGCTATCAAGATATAAGCTTTCAAACTCTCGTGTCATAATTAGAATGTGTTATGTAATATATTAGTTATAGATATTTGTTTTTTCTACTAATTTAAGTGTTTTTATTACCGGTTTCACATGATGAAACTAAAATTAATTTTCTTAATATTAATACACATCAGTTCATTTGACTAGGGAAAAGTTAGTTATAACCTTGTTTATATTAACTATAACATAAAGGATAAATAATTGCTGTCTACATTGTGGGTTTACTTTACTATGGCACGTTAACTTTTCGAAATTAAGTTTATTTTTTCAAATGCCCCCCCCCCCCCCCCTTCCCAATATTTTATTCCATAATTTTAATTAAAGCTTCCCATATCCGAAATTGATAAGATCCAGATTCAATCGTATTGTGGCGTTTAAAAAATATATGGTAGAACCACAGAAAAAAACTTTGATTCTCAAATATGCTGAAAATATTTATGGAGTACAATTTTTTTTCTTCCAAATATTTTTAAATCCTTCCATTTAATTTTGTTTATTTCGGAGTATACGCTTTACTCGAAAATATGTGACCTAATTTCAATGAAAAAAAGCTATTAGCCAATAATATTTCATTAAACGCTATACGTAAAATCTGGCTACAACAATATATTTGCCGTAACACTTTAACATTTATCATTGCATATTGCGATTTAAATATAAATTTGAAATAGGCGGTAAAGACGTACGGTTACACTTTTGTATGTTTATGTACCGATAGAAAGTCTGCTCCCCAAAATACGCCTTCTCAGAGATACGATGTCTTGGCGGAACTACAATTTAAAAATGGGCGTCGTAATCAAGGTGGCCGTAATGATCATGATCCGAGTAAGAGTGGTCGTGGTTTTTGTCAACTGGCGTCGGTGGCCGTTGTGATCACGGCGGCCGTTGTGATCACGGCGGCCGTTTTGATCATTACTAAGATTGGACGTTATGATCACGGTGGCCGTTGTGATCAACTTCTAAAGTGGCCATGGTGATCAGGGTGGCCGTTGTGATCATCGTCGTATGAAGTTTTCCACCAATGACGTCGGTGGGCGTTGTGATCAACGTGGCCGTTATGATAATGAGTACGAGTGGACGTTATGATCACGGTGGCCGTTATGATCAACTTGGAAAGTTGGCCGCTGTGATCAAGGTGGCCGTTGTGATCAATTGTAAGAGTGGCCATTGTGAACAAGGTGGCCGTTATGATCAAATATTATTACTAGCCGTTGTGATCAAGGTGGGCGTTATGAAATAACAAAAACCGGGATGGCCGTTATGATCAGTGGCCGTTGTAATCAGACCCCAAGTAAAAAACTATCATAGTCTCAGCAATGTTATCGTTTAGAGACACCCAACATGAAATGTGACCTAGGAATATCATCTCTGAAATATTGGAAAAAGAAAACGAGGGGGAGAAAATCGAGGAGAGGAAGTAGTGGGAAACCAAAAAGGCCACATATGCCCAACAATTAAGAAACGAATGACCACAACATGCTGTCCAAAGTGTAACAAACCAATTTGTGTAGATCGCGCAATTAAAATATGTCCCAAGTGTTTTATTTAATTGCTTTTTGAAGAAAAAAAATTATATTTATTTATGTTTGTCAATTCCAGTAAATCGTTTCTTTCACATTTTTCTGCCTTTTATTCTCATAATACTAAAATATTAGTCGTCAATGAGTGCTCAAAAGAGGGGTGAGTACCATGGAATATGCGAGAATTTTTGACTTCAGGAGTCAATGGGTGTTCAAAAGAGGACTGAGTGCATGGAATATGCGAGAATTTTTGACTTCAGGACCCCTGGGAGCTGAGCTTAAAGTGAGTAGGGCCCCTCCCTTCTCACCTTAAGCTCAGCTCCCCCATTTTTGGGTTTTTCGATTATATTTTGGAAACGGTGGACTCTAGAAAAAATTCTTCTCAATTAAAAAAATTAAATTGCTTCTATTCATATTTGTCGAATTTTCAACAGTTTTCAAGATATACTTTATTGAATATCGATAATTTTCGAAAAAATCATTTTTACCTAACCCTTTTTGTCAAACATTTGTTTCTAATGCCTCCCACGATCATATGTATAATGAAAGAATGTACGCTCATTTCCAAAAAATAAAAGCTAATCTCTTGAAATCGCAACGGTACGTCAATGAAAATCGATTAGATTTGAAACAGTGTACGTAAAATTTCGACGTATTGTTAAAATTTATGTGGTCTTTATTTTCAAGTTGTCATCATAAATTTCGTCAAGGAGAACAATTGAATTGAAGAATGGGTTTTGTTTTTGGAGTTAGGCGGTCAGAATCAAACGTTGGTACGTTGTAGATACACTTTTGCTTTTTTTTAATTTTTAACTTTTAAAGTTACGCGATTGTTGACAGTTAAATGTAACATGGCTATTCAGTGTTTTGTGTGTAATGATGTTTCCACAGTGACAAAATAAAAAGGAACATTATCACTCGACAAAGTAAGCATAGAAAGGGGCGATGGCAATAGCTCCTCTTTAAAGGGTTTGAGAATCCTTCTCATTCAAACTGAAATGTCGAAAAAATTCCACCAGACCGCAATCCATCAAGGTTCATTTAAAGAGACAGGCACTTTTAACACCTTCTGAACCACCTAAGCCTGCGAAAAATTTAAATTCGATTTCAAAACAAAGTGTTTCTAGTACGCCGAAACTGTTGAGAGTGAGCGAAAGAAGCCCAAGGAAAGACGTAGGAAGAAATTTTCAGTTACTAACATCACAAAAGGACGGCGTAAAATTGACATACAGTTAACGGTTATGGATGCTGCTCGAACTAGACGTGACAAATGGGGAGACGAAGTAATGGGTGGTCTTTCCCCCATAAATGATTTGGTTGCGGAGGAGGCCTTGTATCACGATGAATGTCGGTTGGACTTTGTAAGTCCGCTTTACTGGAAACCCATAACATCCACATCTGAAGAGTAAGTTTGAATCGCAATGCAACAGGTTATTGACGTACTGGAGGCTAATAGTGACTGTCAGTTTACTGTAAACGAAATTATGGGTGCTGTTAGTGGGAAGAAACCTAAGTGGAGAACTATCAAAAGAGAACAGTTGAAGAAGTATGAGGATCGCATAAATGTGATCCCACAGGATCCAACAGATTCAAGGTACTAATAATTTGTTTTAGAGACACTGAGATAATAAGGCAAGATATTCATAGTGTAGTGTACAATTATAACTCTTACCCTCCAAGAGATAACTTCTTGAAGGATACTGATTCTCTTCATACATTCCTTGAAGAGGTTATGTTAAAGAAAACCAAGAAAACTGAAGATTAAAAGAAGTGTGTTGCAATTGAACACGCAACCAGTTGGCAGGCCTCGCACCTTCTTGTCGCCAATACTGACAAGGTTCTCCCTTCTACTCAACAGGAAATTATCTGTGATTTCCCACGCTCAGCTAACATACAAGCCAGCTCCATTCAACCAACTGGCGTTTGATAATGTAGATTTTAATGTTTGCACCTTACACGCTATGGGAGGAATAAAATGTGTCACTCCATCCAAACACGTTGAAACAGATTCAGAAATACCAAGACTGAACCCGATGCCCACGTGTGCTGAAATTGGAAACCTCGGAATTATTCCATTAGGAATATACACATCAATGAAAGGAGGTCTACAAATGTAACTTTGGCAACCATTAATATACCAAAAGAGCCACCACATCTTGTACCACATAACATCCTATGGTTTGTTGTAAAAAAACAAGGTATAAGTGTCCCTGAATGGAAAGGGTACATGCATTGCCTAACAAGAGGACAGCCAAGTGAAAAGACTCGTGTGATTACCCTTCCTTTTATAAACCCCACACCCCATCCCACCCGTCACAACATGACACAGTTTACACAGCGCTGCACTATGCACGTATGTTGTGTGACAAAATAGATCAAGAACATGTTTTCGTAACTTATGATTAGCCACTATATTGGAAAGCTAAGGATACTATTGCAGGTGCCCAGATATCCAGTTGTATTGTACGTGTCGGCGGGTTTCATCTGCTGATGTCATTTATGGGGTATGTAGGGTACCTCATGATGGGAGCTGGTTTGAAAGAACTTTTATCCATTATTTATGCTCCACAATGCTGAATCGGTTAGGTAAAAATGATTTTTTATTATCGATATAGAATAACGTATATCTCGAAAACCGTTGAAAATTCGACAAATATGAATAGAAACAATTTTATAGGAAATTTAATTATCTTTCATTTTTATTCAGATGAGATCACCATTTCCAAGATATACTCTAAAAACCCAAAAATGGCCTCCTCCTTCCCATCTTAAGCTCACTTCCCAGGGGCGGGGACTTTTAGTATGTTTACCTACTAACTACTCCTTACAAAGTCCTGAAGTCAAAAATTCTCGCATATTCCATGTACTCTACAACGTATTCATTGACTTGACTACATTTCTGATTTTTAAGTTTCGTTTTGCTATATACATACATGTAGTATTATGTGGCACAAAATAGCAACAGTATTCTAGGGTTAATTAAATAACGACGATTTAAATGGTATGTCATCATCTAATCGGGCCAAAACGCTTTACTTAACCCTCCTATTGTGTTAACATTTTGATTTCACTTATTGTGTTCGTCATTATGACGCGGGAGCCTATAGTTGTCGTGTTAATTTGATATAACAGTAAATAATAATAAGAAATAAGATGTAGTATTTATTATTTATTATACTTCATTACCTTATTTTATTTTTATTACATATTATTATAAATGTTACGTAAAGAACAGTAGTAATACACATGAGCTTTACATAGGTATTTGGAGCAATTACAATATACCATATTAGTTTTATTATCATTTGAAGAGGGACAAAAATTACATCTTTCATGCTTGGTTGTGGTTGATTGGTCCCTTATTTCTGCATTACGGGTTGAAGAACGTGACTTTATAACCATTGCAGCTGTAGGAATACTTCGATGGAGAAGTTTTCTTTCTTGCAATAAAGGAGTTATCAAGGAATTACACAGTTCTTCAAGAAATAGTAGGCGTTTTGTAAGTATTCCAGCATTCCAGATTGGAGTTACTTCCAACCACAGAACATAATCGTTGTAAGCTGAAACGTCCATGATATTATAAAAGATAGTCATTGGCCATCTTTCAGTTTGCCGTCTGCCGTATATGTTATTATTAATTTGTCTAACGTGTCTACACCTTTAGTTTTGTTATAATCTAAAATCATAAACGGCTTTTTATGATCTTGGTTACACACTCCGTTATCGTGGTACATGGTGCTTATGAGCGTAACATTTTTATTCCGTTTCGGAATATAGGAAATTATCGACGTGTCCTTGGTAAAGCAAAATTTTGAAGAAAGAACTTCTTTCCTGTTGGCTGACAATTCAGGCTTATTTTTGCAAATAGTGCCAAGCATGGTTATTTTTCTTTTCAATAGCATCTGCCCCAGATCGTTCGAGGTAAAAAAATTATCACACGTTACGTTGTGACCTTTTAGACCATAAGTAAGATCTAGCACAACTCTGTTACCTAAGACCTCTTTCGGGAGGTTATCTCCCAGCCAAACTTGCATGTTATATGCATAAGCAGTTACAGAATCGCATAAAGTCCAAATCTTGACTCTATATTTAGGTTTATTCGCCATGTACTATCTAAAAGGACAACGGCCTCTAAAAGGTACCAGTTGCTCATCTATTGTTACATTTTCGTGAACATTATAGAGCTTAGATAGAACTGCAACCCATTCATCCCACAAGTCCCGCATGGGAGCTAATTTATCAGTTTGGGGTCGTTGTGGTCTAGTTTATTTATCGGCAAGGCGAATTATTCGTCCAATTACATGAAATCGTTGTAGGAACATAGTTGCTACGAATATTGGACGACCTACGTTTCCACCCTACAGACTGGCTATTGCTTCTCCATGAGATTTATACCCCCAGCTAGGAAGAGTAGGCCAAAATATGGTTCTAGTTCAACTAATGTTAGTTCTTAAAACGTATCGCCACAAAGTATTTTGCCTTCTAAATTTACAAAATTTTGGGTGTGAAATATAAGAAGCACGCGGATTTCATATCAATAATTCACGACGTAGCATATCTTGCCGTCCCAGGAATCAACTAAATAATATTTGCTGCTATTAAGCTTCCCGATTGATGTGTCTTTTCATTCCATACTACATTGCGATCTTTTGAAGTTACGTGATTATCCGTATCAGCTTCATCTGAAATCGAAGCTTCCAATTCATAGAGTGTTCGATGTCTCAAAATATGACTACTGTGGGGGCTCGTGGTTACAACCTGAAACCTTCCCAGAACCAACGCTTAGGTTGTGCCATGTAAAAATCCAAAAGCCGTCCAAAATCGGCGCATGCATAAGGGCACTATCGTCAAAAAGCGAGTTAGCTATCCTACAACGTAGAATAAATTCCGAAGAATTTTTTAGTGGGGTTTTCGTAACTTCGTCTGTGGAATTGAATGTAGTACGAGCTCTGAAAAAACGCAAAATGCATAGGCCCTTACGCACGAAAATAACTTAAATCGTCGATACCTCGGTTCGTTGTAAAATTTCATTGTTTTCGACCCTTTTTTACGTTTAACTCGCTGTAACTCGGAAACGCGGCACCGCATCGAAAAATTGTATTTGTTAAAAAAGCATCACTTGACTTTTACGATCCTGATGAAACCAGAATTATAATTTTTGAGAATTGCGGCATTAAAGACGCTCGGGTAGCTAGCTTTCCTACTGCGGTTCGCCGTCTCGTATCTCACTTTTCGCCGCAGCTCCATTTCACTCTCACTTGTTACACGTCGTATTCGGACACCCCCAAATAGCTAGTAATATATAAAAAATGTTATGTGGATGGTTACATGTTACGTTCTAAAAAATCAGGATTAACGTAATATTTTCTGTGCAATCTAGTTGTAATTTACTTAAAGATGTGTATTTTATGTTAAACTGTAAGGTTCAGTATTATAGGTTTATTAAAGAAGTTTGTGGATAATTAATTGCCACAATATACATACAAAAGGCAAAGGCTGTTACTTTGATGAAATTTATATATTAAAACATTTATCGACTATAACATTCAATTATTTATTATTCTGTCCTACAAACGATATCAAATATTTTGCTATAGCAGATAAAGTCGTAGAAGATTTTTTGAAGTAACACCCATTCTAAACTGATACAAAGACGTGAAAGATCTTAAAACTAGTACCTACCTATTTACAGGTCTCCATTTAAGTGTCTATAAATATAATATATTTACATAAAGAGAGCCACTTTCTTATCATTAGACGAAGTTCAATTAAGGGTACACCTCGGCTGAAGAGAAGGCCGCAGCCTACGATTCAGAGTGTAGTTGAAAATGTTGACGTACCACTACCGCAGCAATGGAACTTATTTATTCTCCCACGTTTAACAAGAACCAGCTAACCAATTTTTTGTAGCAAAAATTATATGAACATTCATTAGATAAATCCATTAACTTCGTTAGCAGTGGTGGCTTGAATTGAAGAATATCCTGCAGTATAAAGTTCAATAGCAAACGAGCAAACGAACAAATATTACAGTCTGCAGGAAGCAGATACAAGATATTATTTCGGAAAAAATGTCTGGTTGCGAGCGTTGCATCATAGAATGTAATCATACGAATTTTCTAGTTGTTCTAGTACATTTGAAGAAACTTTTGGCACAAGAATTGTGGTTAAAACTGGAAAGGGGCCACCACGCGTTATATACCCGCCCATGACATTAATATACCTGATAATCTTGCTCCCGACTTGCCCGCATTTCATGCTTTTACTGGTTGTGATACGAGTCAAATAACAGGATTTGGCAAAAAACATGTTGGAAAACTTACACGCAATATTATGCATATTTAAACGGAATTGAAATTGACGCATTTTCGAAGGAAATGTCTCAAAATATGCAGAAATTTGTATTAATTAAAAGTTTACGCAAAAATCGTCTGTAAATGTAATAATGTAATGTAATAATGGCTACGTCTGCAACAATTACAAAATTACTACCAACTGAAGACGCTCTCAAACAGCATTGTTTGAGGACATATTATCGGGCAAAAGTGTGGCTGAATTCATGGCAGCCACGCTCACAGTTACCTGAAGTGTCTGATTTTGGCTGGAAAGTAGATTCGGAAGGCAATATTACACCGGTACTTTGTACTCTTCCGGCTTTCCCCGAAAAATTGGATGTCTTAACATCGTGTGGTTATAAGAAAGGTACTTTTATAATAACAATTTTCCTATTCATTAATCTGATCATTTTCAGACTGCAGAAGGAAATTGCACTTGCAAAAAAAGGCGAATGGGTTGTATTGGCTCCTGTAAATGTATGGGTCAACAAGCCTGCAAAAATGAAATGACGGTCCAAAATGGTCAAAGTGGCTTTCTTTATGTAAATATATTGTATATACACACTTAAATGGATACCTGTAAATGGGTAGGTACTAGTTTTAAGTTCTTTCACGTCTTTGTATCAGTTTACAATAGGCACGTACCGCAAAAAATCTTACCAGTTTATCGCAAAATATTTAATATCCTTTGTAGCAGACCCGCGGTTTTAACATGTGACGCGCTATGGACCCGAGAGACATTCGTGGCCCCTTCCGCTCGCCCCCTTCCACTGGCACCATCCAAGCAAAAGTCAAAGACATTTTCGAGGCGCGCATTCGCCACGTAAACTCTACACTATTTTTTCATTGATTATTTAGATGGTTTGACGTTTAAAAGATTGCTGCCCTGATGCTGTGCAGGATTGGCACATAATTTTTGAAATTAGCGTGAACTGTAAAATATTTTTAATAGTTTCATCTGATAGAGAATTTAAAGAAAAGTTCCTGTGGAATTTTTACCTAAAATAATTAGGGAAGCAGGAATTCGAAAGTTGACGATTTCCTATTGGATTTCCTATGGTGCGTCCGACCATTCACCACCCAGTATATACAAATACACAAGAATTTTGTAATAAATTAGCGATAATAGGTTAGGATAGTCAATTTGGTTGTGAATAAGCTTATAAAGAAAAATTACACTATCACAAAACCTTTGAAAATGTTTTTTTTCTGTATCGTTCAATGGAGAAATAGACGTACAAAACAGTACATAGGCATTTTGGTTGAATTAAGCCTAATTATTAACTTAAAATAAACTTTAGAATTACTTAAAAAGCGAAAAAAATGAAATGACATCACTAAACTTCATAAGCGTACTTATGCAAGACAAGCGAAGAAATACACAGTACTAGGCGCCTCTTTCTAAGACGGTGGCTTCAAATCGTCTCTCAAAAACAAACGTAGAGCGCGCATTCCATTTCGTACATCGAGTTCAATGGAATGGACTAATAGAATGAAGCGCTCACACAACTATGAATATTATTGGTTAAAGAGTGACGTGTGTCTTCGTCTTATAAAACACAACCATGAACAAACTCTGTTGTAATTAAAGTTTACAATGACATTTTTTGCATATTATAAAATAGTAGTTGAGGTTCAGCTGACCGCCTGCACTTTTTTCGATTAAAATCTAACCTCTTTCTTGCGTTCCAAAACTTCTGCGCCCTGGGCCCATTTACTAAAGGGGCGCTGCTTTATAGGACAGAATAATAAATAATTGAATGTTATAGTCGATAAATTTTTTAATATATACATTTTATCAAAGTAACAGCTTTTGTCTTTTGTATGTATATTGTGGCAATTAATTATCCACAAACTTCTATAATAAACCAATAATACTGAAACTTACAGTTTAACATAAAATACACATCTTTAAGTAAATTACAAGTAGATTGCACAGAAAATATTACGCTTGTCCTGATTTTTTAGAATGTAACATGTAATCATCCATATAACATTTTTTATAAATTATTATGTATTTGGGGGTGTCCCAATACGACGTCTAACAAGTGAGAGTGAAATGGAGCTGCGTCGAAAAGTGAAAGCGAGCCGGCGAACCGCAGTAGAAAAACTAACTAGCCGAGTGTATTAATGCCGCAATTCTAACCGGTGCATACATTTAATTGCAGTCTCAGTTGTAAAAGGCTCAAAAATTATAATTCTAGTTTCATCAGGTTCGTGAAAGTCCAGTAAAACTTTTTTAAAGAATACGATTTTTCGATGCGGTGCCGCGTTACGTCGAGTTAAACGTAAAAAACGGTTGAAATCAATGAAATTTTACAACGGTTCGAATCGAGATATCGACGATTTAAGTTATTTTCGTGGTAAGGGCCTATGCATTTTGCGTTTTTTCAAAGCTCTTACTACATTCAATATCACAGGCAAAGATACGAAAAGCATACTAAAAAATTCTTCGCAAATTATTCTACGTCGTAGGCTAGCTAACTCGGGTTTTGACTACCCTTATGCACGCGCCGATTTTGGATGGCTTTTGGATTTTTACATACCACAACCTAAGCTTTGGTTCTGTGAATGTTTCAGGCCCCCACAGAAACGTTTTCTAAGAATCTTTCAATGCGTTGAGCATTCTACTACCATCATCCGATTCGCTATTATATATCTCGGTTTCAGACAAATGGTCTTCTTCTTCAGAAGCATTAGAATCACTATCAGAAACACACAAAAGTTTCTCGAGTTTACTATCCGTAAGCACTCTCTCACCACACATTTTCAATAATAAATTTCAATTGTTAGGTATTTCTTATTAGAGTATAGCATCAAATTTGATATTTACTACGAAACTAACACACATATGCTCACTGGCTGCATTTATACGCGGAGTCACAGACAAGTCTCAACAGGAATAAACTTGTATACCGGTACGCAAATAACGCATACAATTTATGCGCAATAATGTGGCATTGTTATGTAAGTTATTTATATTTATGAGAATATAATTCACATGTCGCATAGTACATTTTTGATTACTTTCATTGGTTAAAATACAAAACCAAAATCGCAGAATAGGCTATCAAATCGGTGATAATTTTTATCACCGCATGTTGACTGTCACATGATTTTAATAAATAAAATAGTTTACTGTCAAAATGACAAATCGGTTAAGATAAGTTAAGATGATACCACTCGTTAAAACCTTTTTTTTTAACTCGAGCTATCATGGATGATAATCGTAACACTAGTTATATCATCCCCGATTACAATTTTTTTAGGATAACTATGCAACCACTTTTAATACATTCATAACGAAAACAGGCAACATTATAAAAACAAAGCAATAACCTATGTCAAAATGACGTTTAAAGCTTCTTGTCAGATAGGGATTAATAGACATAAATATATGTTAACTTAAAAAAAAATCCAAAGCCGCCCGCTAAACAGTTTAACCATTTTAATTCATGTTTAACTATTTTTTAATCTTACCTTGCGTTACATACTTGGTCTATTAAGAAAAATTAGAACCTGCATCCGATACAAAAACGTCCGTGGTAGGTGGGACTAAATCTGCTATCAACATGGAGGATACCAGGGTCAGGTCAAATTAAAATTAATAGAGTAACAGTGATAAATGAAAACAAATTGTTTTTTAAATCATGGCGTACGGTATGTAACATCCTACGCAGAGCACAACAAGCCATCACTACAATTTATAAAATTCAAACAATGTCACGTATACACTTTACACAACACAAACGACGTAAAACTGCTAAAAATATGGCCGACCCTTGGACGTTTTTCGAGATCGCATATCGTCTCCCCTCCCTTCCTACCTCAATGGTTTTAACTCCAGCTATCATCGATGATAATCATAACACTAGTTATATTATCCCCGATTATAATTTTTTTAGGATAACTATGCAACCTCTTTTAATACATTCATAACGAAAACAGGCAACAATGTAAAAACAAAGTAATAACCTATGTCAAGATGACGTTTAAAACTTCTTGTCAGATAGAGATTAATACACATAAATATATGCTAACTTAAAAAAAAAATCCAAAGCCGCCTGCTAAGATATCAATAATACAGTTTAACCATTTTAATTCTTATTTAACTATTTTTTAATCCCACGTTGCGTTACATACTTGGTCTATTAAGAAAAATTAGAACCTTCATCCGATCATGGCGGATACCAGGGTCAGGTCAAATTAAAATTAATAGAGTAACAGTGATAAATGAAAAACAAAGTGTTTTTTAAATCATGGCGTACGGTATGTAACATCCTACGCAGAGCACAACAAGCCATCACTATAATTTATAAAATTCAAATAATGTCACGTATACACTTTACACAACACAAATGACGTAAATCTGCTAAAAATATGGCCGACCCTTGGACGTTTTTTCGAGATCGCATGTCGTCTCCCCTCCCTTCCTACCTCAATGGTTTTAACTCGAGCTATCATCGATGATAATCATAACACTAGTTATATTATCCCCGATTATAATTTTTTTAGGATAACTATGCAACCTCTTTTAATACATTCATAACCAAAAAAAAGGCAACATTGTAAAAATAAAGCAATAACCTATGTCAAAATGACGTTTAAAACTTCTTGTCACATAGAGATTAATAGGCATAAATATATGTTAACATAAAAAAAAATCCAAAGCCGCCCGCTAAGATATCAATAATACAGTTTAACCATTTTAATTCATATTTAACTATTTTTTAATCTCACCTTGCGTTACATACTTGGTCTATTGAGAAAATTTAGAACCTTCATCCGATACAAAAACGTCCGTGGTAGGTGGGACTAAATCTGCTATCAACATGGCGGATACCAGGGTCAGGTCAAATTAAAATTAATAGAATAACGGTGATAAATGAAAACAAAGTGTCTTTTAAATCATCGCGTACGGCAGGTAACATTCTACGCAGAGCACAGCAAGCCATCACTATAATTTATAAAATTCAAATAATGTCACTATACACTTTACACAACAGAAACGACGTAAATCTGCTAAAAATATGGCCGACCCTTGGACGTTTTTTGAGATCGCATGTCGTCTCCCCTCCCTTCCTACCTCAATGGTTTTAATTCGAGCTATCATCGATGATAATCATAACACTAGTTATATTATCCCCCGATTATAATTTTTTTAGGATAACTTTGCAACCTCTTTTAATACATTCATAACGAAAACAGGCAACATTGTAAAAACTGACGTTTAAAACTTGTTGTCAGATAGAGATTAATAGACATAAATATATGTTAACTTAAAAAAATATCCAAAGGCGCCTGCTAAGATATCAATAATACAGTTTAACCATTTTAATTCATATTTAACTATTTTTTAATCTCAACATGGAGGATACCAGGGTCAGGTCAAATTAAAATTAATAGAATAACAGTGATAAATGAAAACAAAGTGTTTTTTAAATCATGGCGTACGGTATGTAACATCCTACGCAGAGCACAACAAGCCATCACTATAATTTATAAAATTCAAATAATGTCACGTATACACTTTACATAACACAAACGACGTAAATCTGCTAAAAATATGGCCGACCCTTGGACGTTTTTCGAGATAGCATGTCGTCTCCCCTCACTTCCTACCTCAATGGTTTTAACTCGAGCTATCATCGATGATAATCATAACACTAGTTATATTATCCCCGATTATAATTTTTTTAGGATAACTATGCAACCTCTTTTAATGCATTCATAACGAAAACAGGCAACATTGTAAAAACAAACCAATAACCTATGTCAAAATGACGTTTAAAGCTTCTTGTCAGATAGAGATTAATAGACATAAATACATGTTAACTTAAAAAAAATCCAAAGCCGCCCGCTAAGATATCAATAATACAGTTTAACCATTTTAATTCATATTTAACTATTTTTTAATCTCACCTTGCGTTACATACTTGGTCTATTAAGAAAAATTAGAACCTTCATCCGATACAAAAACGTCCGTGGTAGGTGGGACTAAATCTGCTATCAACATGGCGGATACAAGGGTCAAGTCAAATTAAAATTAATAGAGTAACAGTGATAAATGAAAACAAAGTGTTTTTTAAATCATGGCGTACGGTATGTAACATCCTACGCAGAGCACAACAAGCCATCACTATAATTTATAAAACTCAAATAATGTCACGTATACACTTTACACAACACAAACGACGTAAATCTGCTAAAAATATGGTCGACCTTTGGGCGTTTTTCGAGATCGCATGTCGTCTCCCCTCCCTTCCTACCTCAATGGTTTTAACTCGAGCTATCATCCATGATAATCATAACACTAGTTACATTATCCCCGATTATAATTTTTTTAGGATAACTATGCAACCTCTTTTAATACATTCATAACTAAAACAGGCAACATTGTAAAAATAAAGCAACAACCTATGTCAAAATGACGTTTAAAACTTCTTGTCACATAGAGATTAATAGACATAAATATATGTTAACATAAAAAAAAATCCAAAGCCGCCCGTTAAGATATCAATAATACAGTTTAACCATTTTAATTCATATTTAACTATTTTTTAATCTCACCTTGCGTTACATACTTGGTCTATGAAGAAAAATTAGAACCTTCATCCGATACAAAAACGTCCGTGGTAGGTGGGACTAAATCTGCTATGAACATGGCGGATACCAGGGTCAAGTCAAATTAAAATTAATAGAGTAACAGTGATAAATGAAAACAAAGTGTTTTTTAAATCATGGCGTACGGCATGTAACATCCTACGCAGAGCACAACAAGCCATCACTATAATTTATAAAACTCAAATAATGTCACGTATACACTTTACACAACACAAACGACGTAAATCAGCCAAGATATGGCCGACCCTTGGACGTTTTTCGAGATCGCATGTCGTCTCCCCTCCCTTCCTATCTCAATGGTTTTAACTCGAGCTATCATCGATGATAATCATAACACTAGTTATATTATCCCCGATTATAATTTTTTTAGGATAACTATGCAACCTCTTTTAATACATTCATAACGAAAACAGACAACATTGTAAAAACTGACGTTTAAAACTTCTTGTCAGACAGAGATTAATAGACATAAATATATGTTAACTTAAAAAAATATCCAAAGGCGTCTGCTAAGATATCAATAATACAGTTTAACCATTTTAATTCATATTTAACTATTTTTAATCTCACCTTGCGTTACATAGTTAGTCTATCAAGAAAAATTAGAACTTTCATCCGATACAAAAACGTCCGTGGTAGGTGGGACTAAATCTGCTATCAACATGGCGGATACCAGGGTTAGGTCAAATTAAGATTAATAGAATAACAGTGATAAATGAAAACAAAGTGTTTTTTAAATCATGGCATACGGTATGTAATATCCTACGCATAGCACAACAAGTCATCACTATAATTTATAAAATTCAAATAATGTCCCGTATACACTTTACACAACACAAATGACGTAAATCTGCTAAAAATATGGCCGACCCTTGGACGTTTTTTGAGATCGCATGTCGTCTCCCCTCCCTTCCTACCTCAATGGTTTTAACTCGAGCTATCATCGATGATAATGATAACACTAGTTATATTATCCCCGAAAATAAAACAAAACTAATAAAATACACTCGTCTATGATAATAATCTTCTAATTTAAACCACACAAATCACCAGGGCATATAGACCCAAACACAGTGAGTGTAACAAATGCATTTAAAAACTACTAATTATAATTTTCTAATATCAATCTAGGTACACCGTTATGAGGGTAATAAAATTTCATGCAGTGGCAACGAAATATTTAAATAAATTAACTAATTACGCACATTAGAAGAACGCGATTGGGTCATATTCACCCGAACACAATAGTAGAGTTAATTGACGTAATCAATAGAAATATGACAAACTGGGAATATTCCAAGTAATTCTTTACATTGCAATTGCGAATTTGTTCACCTTTTTCCAAGCTTAGTCAGAAAAAAACCAGTAAATCTAACTCAATATAAATTCTTAACAAATAAATTAATTTCTATGTAAATTAGTCTACACCCAGCCCTGCGCATACTAAAAAAACAGGAAACTAAATTATTAGCATTAAGACGAGGAATAATCAGTAAACAATTTTATCACGTATGATTTCGTGAATAATTTTTATTAAAAGTTCTAAACCAAACTTAGGAGCGATGAATTGTTTTTCATGTGTTGCGAAATTTAATTTAAATTTAGAAACTTCGATCGTAACGTGTAAAATAAAAGTTCAAAATTAACCAATATCAAAAGTTATGTGATGTATAAGATTTCTATCAAGTGAAAAACACGTACATTAGGAAAACTAAAAAGATTTATGATTCCATTTCTATTTTACAATGCACAGAGTTCGCTAAATATAACGTATTTTTACAGACTTGAACGGAAGTTAAGTCGTTTCAGCATGTAACTAGCAAGTCCAGGTGGTGATTTTAAAAGTACAAACGATATTATGCTCGGCATGGTTTTGATAAGTAAAACAACTAGCGCCATCTTATTCACGTACTAAATTTATAACGAATGTAGTTTCCAGAGTAATCAAAACAGAAACTGTGAACTTAATAACATAAAGTAGTATTACATTAGTCGAAGTGCACACAAAATCTGCAAAATTACACAATCTCTATTGTTGTTACTGAATGTAGATATTAACTAAATTATTCGTTAAAAATATTTGCACTAAGGGCTAATTTACCCTAGCAACTTGCAGCAGTAAAAGCACGCATATGTACATACTAAAAATATTATAACCTTTGCATTTATGAGGATCATAAATTATACTTTAACGATTCTGTGCAGTTGTTTTAAAACATTACACGGCATTGGATGGGAGTGCGACATTTGATAAAAATTCATTCACACTGTTACTTTATATCGGTTTTGTTTATTCACTCAACTTTTTTTTCTGTAGGTGTAAGATTGCATTCTACAGCATTACAACAGCGTTTAAGTTTTGCACTATATTTTGCAATTTCAGATATAATAATCATCTTTTAAATGTTTCAAAATCATGAAGATGGACAAAACCCTCTTATTACTGAATCATGTAATTACAGAAGATTTAAGGTACGTTTCACGTCTATTAAAAGTCTTACCGTAAGTTGATCAAAGTTTAATTCCTTGATTGATACAAATGTCCCATAGTCTTAATTACAAAACATTAATGCACGTTAATTAGCTTTGTTTTGTGCCATTAATGCTAAATTGTTTTTCTTTGTTTTTATGGTTATAAAGTGACTTTTACGCGAGAGAAGCTAATAAAAATGGTACTTGTTTTGAGATAAGGCAGCGGAATCCTTTGTTTACATAAATATGCATAGCGTTATCCGCATAGAAAGGAAAATGATAACAACACACTATTCAGTCATTCTTTTAAAAGTACCACATATATTAAGCTATAAGTAAAATCAATTAAAATTATTACACGGTTGCAACTGTTCATAGTTTTATTAGTGTAAATGTGACTTAATATTGTAATTCGGCTTTTGCCAGTTTCTTAGCGAAATACATACTTTTAGGTAATGATTTCTGTCTTTGATAACGTTACGCCGTTAGGGACAATTTAACTAAAATATTTTCAAGTTCGAAGCTCTTCCGGATTATCGCCTTTATACAAGTGCTACGGTCGAACATGCAACTTTGTCGTTTTTACACATGTTACATGACAAAGACGGAAAGAAATTTGTTGTGTATAACCCCACGGGTGGTAAGCGAAAAACATACACTGTACGTTAAAACGTAAGTTCAATTTTAAGCATATCCGTTAAAAGAAGATGCATATCTTTACATAACTGGCAAATATCGACTTAAAATAATTTACACGGTACTTCAAATTTTTTTTTTTTTACTTGCGTCGTTAAAATGTTACGAACTTAACTAAACTAAATTGAATAATTCTCATTTATTTAAAGTATACATAAAATTTATTATGACGATATACATAATTAAGTTCCTAAAACTACCGAAACAATTAAAAAACAAATTCTGATGAGTCCGAATACCTAGATAAAATATTTATATAAAATCATTTTGCTGTCTAATTGCAAACGGTTTATTCCCTAAGACCCCTCTAGATAGCATCCCTTTATTATTTTTTCACTAATGTACAGAAGACGTGAACACTAAAGTAACTCACAATAAAATTGAATTTTTAAAAAAAATTTAAAAACTAATGTCACTTTTATTTTATTATATAAGTACCTCAACTCCATCCTTTTCTTTAATTACACGTACTCAATATACAGTGTTATTTAAATAAATTGTACAACAACAAATTCCTATTATTTTTTAATTAGTTCATTACACAATGTAAAATTTAAATAGATGTAGGTAATATAATTAGGTGTAGAAAATGGCTAAGTATATCGAGTAATATTGATTATTGTTATTCCTCAAATATTGTAATAAAATGTAGACAATTACGAGATTGCTATCAGTGTACTAGCAATTTGCAAACGATACTCATCGATCAAACACCGGTTGCGAATGTTCCAAGAAGAAATAGGAATGTGATGTTAAAAGGACGAGAGAAGCGTAAGTACCTATATAAAATCTTATTTTATTAAAATATTCCCTTTGTTATAATTTATTAAAATATCCTATAATTATCATAAATAAATAAATTATGTACGATTCACTATTAGCAAATCCATCCATGTGGCCCGAAATTCTTTTTTGTTAGTTTTCGAATGATAGAATATGTAAAACAAATTATAAGGTAGATTTTTGTTATTGATAAATTGGGTAAGATTTCAACAGAAGCTTGCATCCACCCTCGTTCGGAAGACGAACCTTGTAGCATCAGCTTCCATCATAATGATAAGGAACTATTTCAACAATTATTCAAGTTAAAAGTCACTACATGCGGACTCCTTATAGACAAAGAAAAACCATTTTTAGCATGTTCGCCTGACGGACTAGTAAAAGATGCTGTGGTGAAAATGCTCTTTAAAAAGCGGCGAGATTGATCCTGTGGAGGCATGTAAGGTAAATTTAATTAAGTATTGTGTTGTAGATTTCGAAAACAACAAAATTAAATTAAAGAGGAACCATAATTATTATTATCAGGTGCAAGGAATTTTACATATTACCAAACGAGTCAAATGCTACTTTATTGTCCACACTGCAACGGGAATCCATGTTGAAGAAATTGAAAGGTACGTAGTAACAATAAATGTTTTCAACATTAAATGAAACAATATGTTTTGTTTTTTGTAGGGATGATACATTTTGGGAGGATCATATGGCAAAAAAATTAGAAGAATTTTACTATAAGTTTTTATTACCGGAATTAGTGGATCCACGCAGATATCGTAATTTAAATCTTCGAGCTGTACACATGACCAATTAAATTTTAAATTATTTTGTTTGTTCACCTCTATAATTTCTTTACAATATTTTAGAAAACTTTGTTTTTTCTTTGATACAAAGTAAATAAATAGAATAATTTGTTACGTGCAAATCTGAACTTCGTACACTAACTTACCTCCACAGCGAAGATAGTTTTAAGGCTGCCGGAAAGCTCAGTCCAAGTAGAGAAGTGGGGTATGTTCTACAGTCACACAGGTGCTACCTAAAAGCTTAGGAGGAGAAAAGAGGGCGCCAGCTAGAACAATAATCAGCCAGCCCTAGATAACGAACATAATTAGTCACTTTTCTAGCTAAGCAACCATTGTAAGGAAGGATCTTGGCATAGAAATAAATTGCTACAAGATAGTGTCCCAAAATCGAAAGCAATGTATTGTTTATAATTATAAAAAAAATAAACGTAGTATACGTTTTCAATATATGTACACCAACTAAACTGTATCCCCAAAAGGGGTGAGATAATTCCCTAAATAAATATTTACGTTGTGTGACCCACAAACAGTAACCCCCAAAGTTTTCACGTTAAATAATGTTGTGCTTTTACTTACAAAACAACAGGCCACCCAGAAGTCTACTCTCAAATTTATATAGTGTAGTTTAACAAAAATGAAAAGCATATGGATCTTTAAAACTAAGTTATGCCAAAGCATCAGTATTAGCATTTAAATGGATGGCATAGATGTAATTTAAGCATTGCAGAGGTACGTGTTTAACCGAATATTACAATGAATTTACGAGCTTATGGATAAGACAGTCAATAGCACATTACTATAAAAAATATGCAATAACACAATTAAAACAGAAATGATCATATGGTTTATATCTAAAATATACCGAGCCGAATGCATCCGGTTTCACAGTTTTCTACAGAACATAGTTTAAATACATAAATTACCAATTGGCATTGTGACCATTGACATAAAAGAATTGACCCAGAGCAAACTTTATATAGAAGTGAAAGAAAATCTATACAATATACACTTAAAGGTTCATTAATACCATTTAAATATGTCTATACAATCTTCTAGGATTAGTCAAAAATTAAGCAAAGCATAAAGCTCAAGTAAACACACAAAACATGAATGATCAGTAGATCCTGGAATCCTGTCATAAGATCCAATTCAAGATGTAGTGTTTGGCAATTATTTCACATATCTTCCCATCATCATCTCATAATCTACATCAAGTGTCTTGCTAGTATGTAATAAGTAAAACACACTTAACAGGCCAAAATGTAGGTATAATAGCTATATACAAAATATATGTACAACATCTAAGACAGCATATACCCCCAATATGTACAGGGTAACGAAACGTACCGCAGCGTACTTATATCCACATTTGTACACCGTACAAAACGTACCTCTACAAGTAAATATATTAAACCCAAAACGAAAGCATGAATATAAGTCTTACCTTCAAAGAGGTAGTTAATCAAAGAGTATTAACAGTAACGTTAAGAAATGAATTCAATCAAGTATGAGTTCGAGAACAGCTGATAACTGTTTCAAAAGCCAATTAGTAATGACTTCTACAATAATATAAAACAGAGCTAACAACAGTTAAGCTATGACATTACATTCTTACCATGCGGATTAAAATATAGAACACATTTGTCCTTACAGGCCCCTTGTGAGGTTACGTATGACCCCATTAGTTAATAGATTTATTTATCGATTTCTTTGATCAAATTGATGTTAATCGTTAGTTATCGAATCACAGATATGTTGAAATCAAAATGTGGTGTAAAAGAAGAGCGTATCGCAAAGCTCACCTGTATTTGTATTTCCTTATAAATCCGAACAAGGTCGAATATACTAAATATTTATAGCTATTCGTACATGTGTAGATAAGTGAAATTACAACCGATTTACCATCGATGGGCTAAATAAAGTCCAGAAACTTTCATTGTACTTTAGAAAAATAACAAAACGGCTATTCTTAGTCGACAGCCAGACCGGAAGAGAAAGTGCAAAGTGAGGATGTCAAATATATACCAGTGACTCCAAAACAATAAAGCTGAATGTAATGAATTTTTACCAAAATAATACAGAAACGTATTTACTTTGAGAAAACGCAAATACATTCAAGAAAATACAGAGACGAAATTATATAAATGCAGTACTTTTAGACAAATAGTATATTTAAGCAAATACTAGTAAAACAGTTAATTTTTACA
This sequence comes from Vesta saturnalis, assembly GCA_036346205.1. NCBI lineage: Eukaryota > Metazoa > Arthropoda > Insecta > Coleoptera > Lampyridae > Vesta > Vesta saturnalis. The sequence continues at coordinate 615,549 of JARFJB010001033.1, read as the reverse complement.
AGTCGAAAAATTGATTAAATCGTGCAGCGTAGGTAACGAATGTAACAAATTAATTAAAAATTATTATTAATTTTATTAAATGCATAAATAAAAAGTTCCCCTCGAGTAGGATTTGAACCTACAACCTGTATTTTGCTAGAGTACCGCGCTAACCAACTGCGCTATCGAGATTCAAGCCCCAATCGATGTAAATTTTGTCTTTATCAATGTAGAACTGATATAAATTCTAAATTTAATGAGATTACAATAAAATTACTTATATTAATGGAATGTGAGCCTGCATACATAAAGACAAAATTTACATCGATTGGTACTTGAATCTCGATAGCGCAGTTGTTTAGGGCGGTACTCTAGCAAAGTAGAGGTCGTAGGTTCAAATCCTATTCGAGGTGAACTCTTTATTTTTGTGTTTTATAAAATTAATAATAATTTTTAATTACAAATTTACTTTTGAACTTATTTGTTCATAACAAAACTTATAATAATTTGATATTAGTCAAGTTGCTTTGGTTTGTGTGAATCCTTGCGATATTGCAGGCTCACATTCCATTAATATAAGTAATTTGATTGTAATCTCATTAAATTTAGAATTTACATCAGTTCTACATACATGAAGATAAAATTTACATCGATTGGGGCTTGAATCTCGATAGCGCAGTTGGTTAGCGCGGTCTCTAGCAAGGTACAGGTGGTAGGTTCAAATCCTACTCGACGTTAAAAATATTTTCAGTTATAATATGACAATTTAATCACTACTGGGAAAAAAATTCAATAAAAAATTATAGAAATTAAAATTTAAAAAAACCCTATATTCCAACATTTAGGAATGTTTTGGGACTATTTCGACGTCTTACGCGTTTCTCTATAGTTTCAGACAACTTCATAACAATATAAAAAGTTAGAACGTTTTTAACAATACTCTTAGGGGGGTTTGATATGTTGCCTAACTAACGAGACCCCCCTTAAATCGACATCTTCAACAAGCGGCTTAAATTTCAAATTATGGTATTTTTTACAAATTGACAATCATTATTTTTAGTTACTTTTGTAACTTTTAACTATAATTATACACAAAAAAAGATTCCAGTTACGGCAATTGAAATTTGAAGGTTTTTATGGTTTCGAAAAACATTTAAATTTCAATTTTACACAAAAAAGACGAACTTACTTCTCAAAATTCAGACTGAAAATTTACAGTTTTTTGTTTTTCATAAAAACTTTTTACCTATAATTGTACATAAAAATATCTACCACACCACCTTCCAACCTATAAAATGGAAATGAAAAGAAATGAAATAATTTAAATAACATTTTTTTAGTTTTAATTATGCAACCTCGTTTATAGTAAGTTCATTACAAAAATAGGCAACATTGTAAAAACAAAAACAATTATCTGTCAAACAGACGCTTAAAATAAAATACTTATCTTTTTGGGATTTTTAATGGTGTATTTTAAATTATACAATCTAAACGTTTCGATAACACTTACAGTTATCTTCGTCAGTAGCAATGTATGTTAAAAATTGTTAAAGATGTAGTAAACAATTTTGTCAAATTTGAAAAATTCAAACATAAACATAAGCCTGCTATTAATATAACAGTTTGAGAAACGTATAAGCCAACTATAAAATTGTAGTAAAGAATAACTAGGTCATTAAAATTAAATATTGTTAAACTGTCTTAAAGATGACAAACCAGAACACTCTCTACGACGAAAGCTAACAATGAAATTTGCCAGCCAAAAACACATTTAACAAAATTTAATCGAGTTATGATGTAAGTGTAAAGTTGTGAAAAACTTCAATTTTAAAATGATAGAAGCATTCACAAATCCAAACATTACATCAAAAATAACCCAGTTAAATCTAACAAAGAGATATCTTTATCAATAATTGGAAGTGTTATTAACAATGAAAAGCACAATGCAGAACGTTCTTTGTAATTTTTAATTTCAATTTAATTTCAACTACTTATGTTAAATTATAGTGCTGTGGAAATTTAACATATAATTGATAAAGCATTTGCTTCAAGGTCTAGGAAAAACACAGCAAAAACCTAGACATACCAAAAGTTGAAAACAAATTAAAATCAAGGCGTATCATTATGCTCTTTTTAATTATAAGATGCCAAAACCTATTTAAACGGAGATTTTCTTCTTGTCTATTAAAATTATTCGGGTGTTTATATATTTCAATAGCTTCACGTTGCAAACGAACATAATAATGGGTTTGTCTTGACAATATTTTCATATTGTCAAATTGAATGTCATGATTTAGATTATTCAGGGCATGGTCAGCCACAGCAGACCTCTCTGGTTGACCCAATCTACAAAATCTCATATGTTCTTTGCGTCTTGTATCAAAGCTACGTTTTGTGGTCCCGATGTATACTTTTCCACATGAACAAGATAACTTATACACTCCGGAAGATGATAAAGGGTTTGATACATCTTTAGGTGATCTTAAATGTTCTTTAATTTTTCTTGTAGGTTTAAAATAGTCCTAATGCCATATTTGATTAGGATTTTTCAATTCTATTTGTAACATTAGCTATAAAAGGAAGAAAAGCAGTACCAACATTAAGAACTGGTTTTTCTTTAAGGTTACGCCTAGAAGGTGTAATAACATTATTAATATCTGTAAGTGAATATCCATTATCTTGTAAGGATTTTCTTAAATATTTATATTCATCATTCAAAATTCAGGGTCACAAATTCGTTTTGCTCGATCTACTAAAGATTTAATTACACTAATTTTTTGACGTGGATGGTGGTTGGATAATTTATGAAGGTATCTATCAGTGTGTGTCGGCTTTCTGTAAACCTTAAAAGATAGTGAATTATTATTTTAGATATTAATATGTCAAGAAATGGTAAACTTCCATTAGTTTCTTTTTCCATGGTAAACTGAATACTAGGATGTATACCATTTATAAAACCAAAAACTCATGCAGTGCTTCTTCTCCATGTCTCCAAATAACAAATGTGTCATCTACATATCTATACCAAACTGAAGGTTTTTTAGGTGTATTTTGTAACGTTAATGTTTCAAATTTTTCCATATAAAAATTAGCTATAACAGGACTAAGGGGACTACCCATTGCTACACCTTCAATCTGTTCATAAAATTTACTATTCCACTGAAAATAAGTTGTAGTAAGACAGTGCTGAAAAAAATGGTTATGTCCTTTGGAAAAAGATGATCTATGTATTCAATAGTTTCTTTTAGAGGTACTTTTGTAAAAAGTGAAATAACATCAAAACTAACCATTATATCACCCTCTTCAATTTTGAAACTATGCATTTTTTCAACAAAGTCGGCAGAATTTTTAATGTAATGGGGTGTTTTTCCTATATGAGGTTGTAATAACAATGTAAGATGTTTTGCAAGGTGATATGTAGGAGAACCAATTGCACTAACAATAGGCCTTAAAGGAATATTAGGTTTATGAATTTTGGTAAACCATATAGTTTTGGTGAAATAGCTTCAGAGTTAGATAGTTTCTTCTTTATTTCTTCAGGAATAGATGATAATTTAATCAGCTCTTTAGTTTTTAAAAGAAACTTTTTTGTTGGATCTTTTGGTATTTCACGATAAGTTTCTGGTCCCAACAATTGTTCTATCTTAGTGTTATAATCGTTCATATTTAATATAACAGTTGCATTACCTTTATCTGATTTTAATATTATAATACTTTCATTGCGTTTAAGATCAAGTAAAGCATGTCGTTGACGAAAGGATAAGTTGCTCTTTGGAGGTTTTGTTTTACGTAATATGTTAACGGTGTTATATCTAACTTCATTAGCAGCATCAAAAGGTAATAATCTAATGGAGTTTTCGATGTTGGAAATTATATCTTCAAAAGGTATTACTCTTGGTGTTATCGCAAAATTTCCTCCTTTAGAAAGCGCTTGAATAGCATAATCTGAAACAACATTATCAGAAAGGTTTATAACTGTTTTTCTACAATCAATAGATGGTCTATTATTTTGTTGTTTGTATAATTTATTAAATTTTTCTTTTGACGTTGACATGAGATGTCAAAATTTATTTCCATAGATTTAAACGTTATAGAATCAATTTTATCCCAATCTTCTTTATTCAAAATAGATGAAATTTCTAAATGTGAATATAAAAGATTTTTATCGGTGTTATCCAGTAACTTCCTAGTAATATGTATTTGATTACGTAGAAGAGCATTTTCAGTTCTTCTGTAAATATTATTCGCTTGCTTGTTATTAAAATTTCTTTTAATATAGATAAACTTTGGGATAATATTTTGGTCTCGGCATCGTAATAAAAAGTGAGTGACGATAATAATTGTGCTTTACGTTTCCTTAATTTTTCAAATTGTCTGATAAAACGATAAGTTTCCTCCCATAAGGACTGAAATATGAAAATGTAAACTTTCACCATTAACACTCATAATAAAATACTTATCTTTTGGGATTTTTAATGGTGTACTTTAAATTATACAATCTAAACGTTTAGATTGTATAATTTAAAGTACACCATTAAAAAATCCCAAAAGATAAGTATTTTATTATGATGTAAAGTTATTTTCAGACGCTTAAAACTTTATATCTGACAGATGTTAATAGAAATCTAGATGCTAATTTAAAAAAATAAAAGTAATACAATAATTTTAATTATAATTTTCTTAGGTTAACTATGCAACCTCTTTTTTACATATTCATAACGAAAACAGGCAACATTGTAAAAACAAAAGATCTATATTAGAATGATATAGAATTAAGATAACCTCAAATACTTCACGTGAAAAATAAATTCTAACGTAATTGTGAACAGAGAGTTTTTGGTTATCGAACGTTAATTATAATTTTTCGTAAGTTAAGTTAAGTTGTGAATGGTACTTAATATATACATGTTGACTTAAAAAAAAATCCAAAGCCGCCCGATTCTATAAGGTATCAATAATACAGTTTAACCATTTTCATTCATATTTAATCAATTTTTAGACTTACCTTGCGTTATATTAAGAAACACAGAATCAAATGACATTCATTCCCATCCACTTAAATTAACGTAACGCACGGAAAAGTTGAACCAACTTCAACTTAACCGAAAACCCTGCGTTAATTTTATTAATTGTACCAATCCGAGGCATCACCAACCCAACATCAACATTAATATCTGACATAACACTTTGACACTTGGTTGACGCGTTGGTTATGGTTAGGTCATGTTTTATTTCACGTTGATCGGTAACCTCAAATACTTCACGTGAAAATTTTATAAAGCATTCTAACGTAATTGTGAACAGAGAGTTTTTGTTTATCGTACGTTAATTATAATTTTTAATTAATACTTTATTTTTAATGAGTACTTAATGTATACATGTTAACTTAAAAAAAATTCCAAAGCCGCCCGATTCTATAAGGTATCAATAATACAGTTTAACCATTTTCATTCATATTTAATTAATTTTTAGACTTACCTTGCGTTATATTAAGAAGCCTTATAAAGAAAAGTTATGTAAGATTAAATTTTCTTTAAAAAATATGTCTCTACTTTTTCTTATAAAATTAATCGTTATTCAGAAAAAAATTGAATTGAAAATTCCACATTAGGAATTTTTTGCCGCTAAATTACGCGTCGTATTAAACCATTGCATAGAACATAATTAAGTGATGTGTTTAAGGTCTATATCTAGGTATTTTTACATCTTTGAAATATGCAGCTTTTTATAAATATTTGATAAAAACAAAAAACTGCCCGTAATAAGCCCCCCCCCTCTTCGCCGCTAGATTTCTCCCAAAATCTAATCAGCTCCAAGTGAAATGGAAATAAGCTTAAATACAAAATTTGAAGTACGTAGGTATTTTTGTTCAGGAGTTATCGTGGTTACTAACATACATCCGCACACTCACACACACAGACCAGACATCATTGCCGATCTTGGCGAAACTTGGCGAAAAGTTGTAAAATGAACTATTAAGTCGATTTAGGGATAGTGAGAAAAAGGCGATTAAATAACCTACGTAATATGTAATATGTTAGTTGGAAGTTAAAAGAAATTCCAGTTTGTTTGAAAACTTTCCGGACATTTTAAATTTTATTCAAGCACAAAAATGACCTAAACGGTTTATAAGAAAATGTATGTATTTTCCTCGTTTAATTTATACTATTTCCTAACTACTAGAAATTTCATTGGTTTTCTAACTGTTTAGGTACTTTTACAGACTTGAAAGTTTATATTGTCATTATAAAAGTATTTATGCATATTTTAAAATCAAATTTCAGTTTTTGAAAGATTAAGGATGTTGAAACAATTTTGTGAAATTTGAAAAATTGAAAACACAAACATAATCCTTAATATAACATTTTGATATACGTATAAAGCCAACTATAGAATGCAATTTTAGTAAAGAATAGAATAGAACTAGATCATTAAAATTAAATATTGTCAAACTGCCTTGATGACTAATCAGAACAACCTCTACCGGTCGAAGTCTAATTGTGAAAAATGTCATAACGAAAGAACAAATTTAGCAAAATTTAATCAAGTTATGATGTAAGTTAAAGTTGTGAAAAACTTTAATTTGAAATTGGTAGAAGTATTCACAAATAGAAACATGACATACATTAAAATAATCCAGTTGAATCTAACAAAGAAATAGCTTTGTCAATAAATGCAAGTGTATTCAACAATGAAAAGCAGAATGTAGTACGTTTGATGTAATTTTTAATTTTAATTTCAACTACTTATGTTAAATTACAGTGCTGTGTCAATTTAACATATAATTGGTAAAGCATTTACTTCAAGGACTAGGAAGAAATATAGCAAAAAACCTAGACATAACAAAAGCTAAATATAAAATTAAAATGAAGACGTATTATTATGCCTTTTTTTAATTATAAGATGCCAAAATCAATTTAAACGGAGATTTTTCTTCTTGCCTATTAAAATTGTTAGGGTGTTTGTATATCTCAAAAGCTTCACATTGTAAACGAACATAATAATAAGTTTGTCTTGACAAACAAGGCATGGTCGGCTACAGCAGGCTCTGGTTGACCCGATCTACAAAAACTCATATGTTGTCTTGTATCGAAGCTACGTTTTGTGGTTCCAATGTATACTTTTCCACATGAACAAGATACACTCCGTAAGATCATAATGGGTTTGAAACATCTTTAGTAGACTTTACACGTTTATCAAACTGTTACATCAATAGCAGGTTTATGTTTGTGTTTTCAAATTTCACAAAATTGTTTCATCTTTAACAATTTTGAAAGATAATATTACTCCTAACGAAGATAAATGTAAGTGTTATCGAAACGTTTAGTTTGTATAACTTAAACATACACATACACCATTAAAAAACCAAATAAGTATTTTAATTCTAACAACACTTTACCACGTACACTGAGCAGACCTATTCCTCTATAGCAATCACTCTTGTTCCCGTTACCCTTATACAGTGGCACGATAATCGCGCTCTTCCAATCACTTTTACACACTTAAGACATGCATTGAATAATTTAGACAGTCTTCGCACAAAATTTGAACCTCCATATTTTAGTATTTCACGAGTGACTTCATCCACGCCTGGTCCTTTAGCGTTTTCTCCATCTCATTTGACCCAATACCCTCCTCAGTTTCATTCACTATTACTTCTCATTCTCCTTATTAAACTCTTTCCTACGATTTTCGAAGTACTCTTGCCAGCATTTCCTCACTTCACAATCGTCCCATACTATTCCGTTGCTCCTATTCACCCCGCCTGCATCGTTCTGTTTCGGGCCACACTTTGTATTTTGGACCCATTTTTCACCTATGTTACGCAAAATATATGACATTCCAAAATATTTGACATTTAATACAAACAATGATATTTGCAGGAATTTTTTAATTTAAATAAATCCTTCATCACTTTTTAATGTTTTTCAGTTTCTGTTACAAAAAATTTAGGGAAAGCTCCAAGTTGAGAAACTAACAGCCCATATTCTCTTCCATGAACTCACCCCCAAAGAAAATTTGCTCCCGCCGGAAACTCACCCAAAAAAATTGGAATTCTCGAAAACTCTATCCCATGGGAAATTGTGAAACGACGCAACCAAAGAAACTTGGCATGCAAATACATTTGGACCTTAGATAATATACTTACAATTTTGGACGGCGCGAGGTGCCAACGAGTGATGTAACTATGTGAGTACGGTGCTACTAGGTTAATGTTTATTCGGAGTACTAAAATCCATAAATCGGTACTTCTTTTGTTAATAGTAATAACTAAAATAATGAATTTTGTTCCTCACTCCCTGTCTTTGATACGTCACACACTCACCCATAAGGCACCCTCTAGGTACGTTGACAAAATAAAACTATCATCAGAGATCAGATGCTACTGTTTCAATTATTGCAATAGCCTTAGCATCAAATCATCAGTTAGGTTCACCAATTACCTATTCAACTGATCCTAAAAATAGTGCTTTTAAGCGGTTATTCAATATTGTCTTAATAAATCGTCAAATGTGCAAATGGACGTCTTGTTGAAAACACGTATTAATTTGTGTATGAATCTCACTTTTAACGACTTAAGAGGTGTAACTTTTCGGCAAGCTCTTCAATTAAATTGAGTAGTTAACTTTTTTCTATATCCAATGTTAAAGAGTGCCTTGAACTGCTCAAAATAAAATGTTAAGGTGTCATTAAATATATAAAATAAAAAATAATTTAAACCTGTCATTATTTAAGTTTATCGAAATGAATCATAGCGAACTCTCTGGGGTGAACTTACTTGGGGGCGAATATTCTGGAGGCGAATATTCCGAGGCGAATTTTCTGGGGACGAACACTCTGGGGGCAAATTTACCTGGGGCGTGTTTTATGGCGCAAATTTAGCGTGTCCGGTAGAAATTACTAATCGATTGCTAAACAAAACACGGAAAACTTTATTAAACAAATTTTGTACAGTTAAATTTCTCTTCTTTCACAAGGAAACAAAATAAAACTGTTTAAGATATTGTTCAAAATTACGGTCTTCAAATTCGAGACGTTTAATACACGTAAAAATTAAATTTGCGTTGTTGCTCATATGGAGTCGGGCCTCAAACAAAGAAAAGCTTTTCGCACCAGTTCCACCGTCAAATGTGTACTGTACTATGAATTCGATTTTTTATAGTCCGCCAAAGTCCAGCACAGTCCATTATTTGCTATTCAGAGAGTTTCAAATAGTCTTGTTAAGAGTATCATTAACAATTCTCTATTGTGAGGAGGGGCGCCATCGTGTTGATAAAAACTTCCCAGAGCTCCGCAAATGATAAATTGCTCAAAACTGTTGGTTCAATATTTTGTATAATATTCCACATAGCGTTTCCTTATAATAAAAGAGGCCTTAGCATCAATTTAGGTTTTCTTCGTAGAAATGTAAACTAACAACACTAATGTTGCATACTGCGCAATAGACGTTAAAGTTCCACCCATTTCGAAAATTTCTTGTCTTAATAGAGTGTAAAGTGTTGTAACTCCAGTAGTGCAAATTATATTTTTTAAGAAATTTTAGTCATCAAGATTTTGTGTAAAACTAAATTCACTGAAGTTATGGTAAAAGGGTTTCTTTTAAATCCTATACAGTGTAAAATGAAAATGGTTGAAATTTATGTTTTTTCAAAATTTTTCTTATGGAATTACTTTCAACTTGCATTAAGGAGAATGTTGGATTTGCGGTAAAGTACCTCAGAATAGCAATTCCTACATAGTCATTGTTTGCAGTCGGATTTCATCTTTTAATTGCAACTGAACCAAGGTTTTTGTAGTTTTCAACATTCTTCCTGGTTGTGCTTAAAGACGGTTTTTGTTTGAGTGTAATTTAATCGTGCAGACATGTTGACAGGTCTACATGGTAATAAAGTTTAACGTTTCAAAGCCTACATGATTTTTTGGACAGCCAACTTACAATTACATACATATACAAATCCCTCCACTGAGTTTTGCCAGTTTTTAAACATCAATTTTCAGTAATTTTTGTGTTACTTCTTCAACTTGGACCTTTTCCTGAATGTCAATTTTTTTAGAAACTATGCAAGATGGGTAATAGGGGTGTTATATGAAAGAGATCTTGAATTTGACGGAGAATATTAATCTGTAATAACATATAGGTGTCTCCACCTAAATAACAAAGTTCGAACCTACTTCCGGTATAATCGAAAAATGAAACTCATACTGCCAAATTTTATGCAAAATAGTATGTAAACGGTTGTAATATAATTTCGTCCCATGCTTAATCGCTTGCTATTGTTGCATTAGAGTGTTTTCAGTTTTTGTGCTGCTGTATTATACCGATCGGTACTGGTTCTCAAATCTTTATTACACCGAAATTCTACCCTATCTAACTCATGAAAATAATTCACTTGAATGTATGTCAGAAATGGCTGTGGAGGTTGGGGGATTACAATGTTTGTCAAGTGTGTACAAATGTAAAGAGGCTAATTTGAATGCAAACGGAAAAGTACCTCGAAGTGTGATTTGTCGAATGATGTTTCCATCTGTCTGGGTGAGTTTCATGTTTTTAAATTTATTCAATGTGAATTATCCTCTTACGGAATGATTCAATAATTATAATGTTACACATGTGATTAAGGAATCTACCAGGTTAACACATACTTCATCGTCATTGCTAGATCCAATTTTTATATTGTGTCCGAGTTGCCTGGTAACTACGGTACCCTGAACTTATATGCAATAAGTGATCATCAAGCTGTAATTTGAGGTCTTTTTCCAACCTTTAAAAAGCCAGCCCAAAAATTCATTACCTCTCCGAAGCTTTAGATCTTTTAACTGCAACAATTTTATTTACGAAAATTGCATGATACACCTTGGTTTAATGTATTCCGAGATGTCACATTAATTTAAAAATAAAATTATTTAACACCTACCTGTGCGCACACCTAGAAACTGTAAGGGCAACAAAACCTAAAGTCCAATGACTAATAGATAGAATGTTGAATATTGTAATGCTCAAATATTCAACTCCATTTTTTGTTAATCCCGTTACTAGACAAGAAGTACTTATTCCCGTTAAAAGGTGAAGTGATTCATACTGTAGTGATTACTCTCGTATAACTAGTAAACTCGTTAAAGAAACAATCCATTTATTCGTAGATCCCTTGGTAATACTGTTATAACTTGTTTCTCAGAAGGGAATTTTCCCGAAGAGTTTCACATAAGTTTAGTTACGCCACTTTTCAAGAAAATAAAAACAACCAACATGAACAATTATCGACCAATAACGATTGTCCCAATGTTTGCTAAATTATTTGAAATAATATTAAAGGATAGATTATATAACTATTTGAAAACGAAATGATTGTTAAATTGTTGTCAATAATGAAGGTTGTGATGTCAGTTACTGAAGCTCTTGTACAGAGTGAGCATGCATCACTTCTATTGTGCGGTCTGTCTAAAGCCTTTGATTGCGTTACTCCTAAAACCCTAATTTATACAATCCAAAGGTTTAGTATCAGAGATTTAACTTACCTTTCTTACGTCTTACCTGAACAATAGAAAAAAATGTGTGTCAATGAATGGCAATCAGTCGGAACTAATTATCAAATATGGGGTCCCACAAGGATCCATATTAAGACTGGTACTTTTCATATCATATACAATGATATTACGTGCCGTCTTACCAAAGATTGTATAACTTATACCAACGACACTTTAATATTAGTCAGGAACAAGAATGCCGATTTATTAAATATAAAAACGAATGTCACTCTTTATCAAGCAAAAAAACTGGTTTAGTAAACAAAGAAAAAACGCAATACTAAAGTTTCTTGACGAAAAATGTTAGGCATATACTAATAATCGATTAAGCTCGATTTGCCAATTCTTAAAACTTATTTTCCCTCTTCTACCCTCATCTGTTATATGTAGTGATCTTATAGCGTAATTTATGCAATTGTGGGAAAGTGTTCGTTACACAATAAGAGCAATCAGTGTCATTGTCGTTGCACCGCCTAGGATACATTGTCAACAGCACCTTCGTAATTTAACGAGCATGCTATTACCATCGATTGTTGTTTACGTTATACTACCAATTTAGTTGAAATTGTCCTTGATCATATCGCCATGTAGCTTGGATAAGCGCAGATATCTACAAAGTACCTTCATGATCCTTAATCCTTGAATCCTTAAATTATTTATTTAATTTTCCCATTTGTTCTTTTGCTTGAAAATTCACATTCATTAACAATAATTAGTTTTTTCCCATTTTCCCGTCGTTATTAAGCCATTCTTAGATTTCAATACACGAATATAGAAAAGTAGCACCTCCATTATCTTTCTTAATTACAATATTAGCGTAGATCAACGCGAAATTGATTACTCCTTCATTATTTCTACTTTCGAACTTTGAATCTCCTACCTGCCCCTGCTGCGTGTTTATTTGTACCTGCTTATTCAGGCGTGACTTCTAAATTCGATTATATTTACCAGACCAGTTTTTATGTTAGAACTTTTTCTTGTGTCTTGGCAGATTACTAATCGATCCCGTCTGCAAAACGCTACCACAGTATACATTTACTCGGGTATATGCTCAGCGTAAAACAAACATTTAGCACACGACATCCTACTATTCGCTTTTAGGTTAACGCCGGAAAAGTATCAAGAATTCCTCTGGGGATGTTCGGAAGGTGAATTTACTGTGGAGATATTTTCCTACATCACTTGTGGAAAAGGTGTAATGAACTAATGGGTGCATTCCAGTTTGATTACTCAACCATCACTCCGCTACGTATATAATATACAAACGAGTTGGGAGACCAGGCTAACCACTACCGACTGATTATCACATAATAATCTCTAGAAAGTCCCGTTTCCATAAGGAAAATTCCGTTAAACAGATATCCGTGTGACCGTAAATAATACCAGAATTGCAGTCGTTAAACACCAAAACTATATTTTCATGCCCACATAAATAATTAAGCCGTTAGTTACAATCCGAATTTCCTGCTCTTCGCATCCAGAATACTTAATAATGTGTTAAATTCCGCTTTCTGGATGGATAAATAACATCCAATAATTTAAGCTAATTTTCGATAGGCCGCCGAAAATTGGTATTTCATCGTGCATTAGGTGGCCAAAAGTTTAGCCACCAGCACAAATAACGTTTAGTGCGTCAGAATCCGCCATTAGACCACACCTGGAATTTTATTTTAAACCACTTGTCCGGTCTAATTCTCAAGTGTTCCCGTTCATTCTTACTTTTTCTCTAAGGCTATAAAAATAAATCGTAATTGTAAATTAAAAAAAAAACCTTTACACCCCTTTTAAGAAAACTAAAAATATCCCACTTCTTTTAAAAGTGACGGATGGAATCACCAACATTTTTCCTTTTGTTTAAGTTGCTTATAGTATATAGTTTTGATATTTTATACTGCATTCACCTTACGTAATTTTAATAGTTACAGCCAGACCAGTAAGTTTAACCAAAAGTTCGTAAAAATATGTATTTTTAGACAAAACTGAAAAAGAATTTCGTTTTATACAAAATAAAGCGTCAAAGTCCTCACAAAACACAATTATTTTGTTAACTGAGGCACTTATTGTGCCCTTCCCGAAATAAATTTCTATTCATTTCGTCACAAATTCCAGATACTACTTAGTCTTTTGGATTAATTTAAAACCTTTGGAAATAAATAAATAGTTTTTTTAAGATTTTGATTTCCTACCAAGTTACTTGACCCCTCTGTGGAAATAATTTAATTAGCTAATTACATAAAGGGTGTTGAGGAATTGAGGAATTTATATTTTCAGTGTTAATAATTTTCGAGTACTGCTCATATTTCTCTTATTACTAATTTTCACATCCACAGAGAATAAGATACCTGCCGTTGCGCGGAAGCCGCTCACCGCCACTAGACACCAGCCGTAGGTATCTACCACCTGGAGACCCTTCTTTTTTAAGTAATTTATCCATTGAACAAGCAGTATGAAGATATCATGTGTTGGTCATCTCAAGCATCTAAATCTTTTAACTAGAAACGGAAGTATTCATACTTGTGACTTTTTGTATACGATATTCGCCAATGTTATTTAAGCACGGTTTATAAACTACATCGGTATAATTTAACTGTTTTTCACATAAACGTTTCTTAAGAGTAGTAATAAATATTGTCGATGTGGATAAATTAACTTTAAATTTAGATAACATGTTTGGAGTGTTTTCATTATGTGCTTTATAAATCTCACACTATACAAAACGAATCCGACGTTTCGAACGTTATCCTGGACCAGAATGCTTGTTATTTATGTATATGTCTAAGGTGAGCCTAACGGTTCAGTTTTCAAAATGATTGGTATGAACCCATGGTCTAAGGACGTTTGATAGATTGCTTCGAGCTGATATACGATAGCAGCAAGCGCTTGGGGAGTTTGGGGAGTCAAAAGGTAAATACACGGGGTATCGTCAGCATAATGATGGAAATCATTAATTTCGGATGTATAAATTATTCTTCCCTATTTCTTCATAGAATAATATCTGTAATCACAAGGCGAACTAAAATGTAATGAGGGATTTTTAAACAATGTATCCATAAATTTTTATTAACAGAAACAGGTAGTTACTTAATTTGCTTGCTCCATTAAATTTAACGTCTTTCATAAAAGTTTTTATTATTAAATTACGTCGTTCTGTTGTAATACTAATAAGTTTAATATCGAGGTAACTAAAATTACAGGTGCCTCCTCAGAAGTATCCAAGGTAGGCAGTGCGGTCATTTTTGACGGCGTCATAGTGGATTATCAAAGGTTATATAAGGTAAAAAGGTACCAATTATGTACACTATGACGCTAAGATACGTTCCTCGTTATCACATGGAATTTGCCAGCCGGGACGTAACTATTTGGAGTTTATACGCATTTCCGCTTATATGAAATGTACATAGTACAGTCTTGTTAATACGTAGCTATCCCTTTTCCGTTTACTTCAGACTTTAAGGTGCTGTATGATGTAACCAGAATAAGCATTCTGGTACCAACACACAAATCATGAGAGCTGTGTTTCCGATAACTTGGTGAATCCCAGCCCATAGTAGTAATTAGAGTCACGATTTCTTTCATTTTTATAGTATTAAAATTATTAGAAATATTTGAAATGGCTTAATTATAGGAACGAAATAAAAGCACCTCGTTTAACTAAGACACTAATACTCAATATAATGTGATGTGTGATTCAAGGGCGTCTTTTCAAAACGGGGAGAAAACACTGGTTTGACCAGTTTGTAAAAAGTATTTTTTTAACCAAGTGAGCGCGTAGACTTAAAAAATAAGAATTTTTTTATTTAATTTAAATCCGTTGCTTGTTAATTTAAAAAATAAATACAGTCCATTATTAAGCAGCGAGTGAAGAATTAGATTTGTTTTCATCACCCGACTGCAATCACCATTTTGGTCCAATCGAGCCAAATAGAAGATTGAATAATTGTTCCTTATTCAAGCAGCTGGAAATCTGCACAATCTGAATTTTTATAAAGCACTTCTTCGAATTCAGGAGGGCCATCACACCTTTACTTAATAATACCCATAATA